>JBAJHW010000006.1:86784264-87094264 GCA_037013535.1 Intellagama lesueurii
AGCGTTCAGTGGGAAAATATGATTCAAGATGCTGTTTCAAAAGCAATATCTCTCATTCAGCGGATCTTTTTAAAAATGAAATAAAATGTGCAGTTACAAGATCCCTAGACTTATCATCTAGGAAGATAAGCCGGTGAAGATAGTTAGATGTTTCCTCCTTAGCAACCTGTCAGATATTAAACATTGCTCCATTTTTTAAAAAAAAATTTATTTATTTATTTATTTATTTGGTTAGGAATCAGAGACACCTTTTTACTTTCTTGCAATGGTTTCACATTATTTTTTCCTGGATAGTTGAGCTCCGTTTGATTTGGCTTAGCTTGGTTTTGCACCTTAGATTTTTACTGCCAAACACATCCAGATTGCTATGCTTGTTAAATACAGACTGAACATAATTTTGAGATAGTGGTGGAAGAAGATGTGAAACAAAATATTCAGCTAGGCATCCTTACACATTATCTTCATACAATAATAATTTTAATATGTTTACATCAGGTTGGTCAACATCAGTGGAAACTCAATTTTTAGGTTGTCTGGTTGCCCAAGGGCCACACTCACATGGTACTGATGTTAAAAAGGACCTTCATAAAAGACCTAATTAGCTTATTTCCTTTCTCTTTTTAAGTTTTTTTGTTGTAGATTACATCTAATGTGTTCGAAAATATCTGAAAGTTGCTATGATAGGTAAAAAGCTTTAAATATACTAGAGTGCAAATCACAAAATATTTGGAAATGACACTGAGGAAATAGGGGGCCCCTTACAGAATCTGGATTGTTGAAGAAATTGATTGTTGATCTAATAGTCGAGATAATGCCAGTAGAATACTGGAATGGACCACCTTCCAGGGCAAGATTACAACTAATTCCATGTAATAATTGTAGTATCAGTATTGTTGAACTTGATCTCTGAAGTGTGGAACATCTTTTCACAGGATCAGAATCTGTAAGGAAAGATTGTATAAGAAGATAACTGGAGGTATAAAAGGCAGGGTATGGGGTGATCCAACGGCACAATCAATAACTGTTCAAGTAGGTTAGTTGCATTCAAGCAACTCATTATGGACTTAGGCAAGGTTATGGTGTGAGAAATGAGTTATACCTAAAACTAGTGTGTCTCACAGATAAGAAATGTTACACTACTCTCATAATCTCCAACCACTAATTATGGTAAAAAAAACCTAAGAATACTAACACAAGACTAGAGGGCAAAAGATAATCAGATAATCATTGCACCTGATATAAAACATTTGGTGAAGCAGCAAATGCTTGGAAATGCAACTCCTTCCAGAGTCTATATAGCTTGTTCCATAGCAGAAGCTATAGACATGCCATTAAGTAAGGGAATGTTCAACACCAGCCAATTAAATCTGGAGAAAACTAAGTTAGAAAAAGATGGTGTACAGAGCTTAGACCGTAGAGATTATGGTCAGGATGCAAAGAGGAACACGGCAGAATTCCAGATGAGCCTTCCCAATATCCAAGTTGAGTATCTGCTACAGCTAGGGGCTGCAATGTAGTAACACCCCTGAAACATCCATAGACCCACAAACTCGAGATTGGATGTGCAGTGTTGAGCTCAGAGTGGATTAGCTCTTACCTTCTGGTTGTACCTCATGGTAGCGAAAACAATTCCTGGAATGGAATTTCTGACGAACAAACTAGGGATAGGGAACTTTGGGCCCTTCAGAGGTTCTGGCCCATAATTCCTATCAACTGCACACTGCATGGCCTATAGTAACCATATGTGGGATTTATCGTCCAAAGCTTTGGGAAAGCCAAAGGTTCTCAATCCTGTTAGAAGCTGCGTCATGTTGGACATTTATCTTTGACAAAGGGAGATGACATTTTTAGTGTATGTACCTAACCAAGGCAGAGTGATCAAAGAATGGGCAGAAAAAGAGAATCTTTTCTTTAAGCAGTTTTAAAGTCTCTGCCCTCTTTGCAAGGTAGTATCTTGAGTAATAATTAGCCAGTTATTGATATATTTTCCAGACCCAATCATTGGCTGAAATCCAGTAACAAGTCACATCTACAGCAGGCCCATTGAATCACTGACTTTATGGACGAATTGACTCAATGTATCTACTTACCATCAGCGCAAAAAGGTTCAGACTCCAATACAGTAAGAAGAATCATTTGCTTTTCAGATCAGACGGCAAGTCTCACAATCCCTTTGGGTTCTGTTTTCTTTCTGCCGTACCTTGCTGCAACGAGATAGTCCATGCTCTTGTCAGTCCAGATAGTTGGGGAGTGGGGTGGGTGGAAGGTTGAAATGCTATAACCTAACAAAAAGCATGCAGAAACAAGGTGAACTGATGTTCTCCTTTAGCAAGGCTTTCTGCTTGAAAGAGAGCACACGGCAGAAGAACTAATGTGACTTTACAGAACCCCCCGTGAGGAGCAAACATACAGCATACTGTACATGCTCTCATGCTTGCTTTGCCTGGGGGGATCCTGAGATGCAGCATCCACTCCCCCCCCCAGCAGCCCCCAGCTTACAGGAGCATTTTCTACTTCTTGTTCCATTAATTTATAACATGCTCTGACTCTTAAGATTTATTTAAAGAGAGAGAGAGAGAGTGAAAAGATGAAGACTCCCACTGTTCTAATGCTTTGTTCCTAAATGTTAAGAGCCCATTTTAAAAATTCAGTGTTACTTAAGCAAAAAATAAGTTCTCGTTCATTTGTCCCATAAGTAGTGTTTTTTAAAAATTATTTTTACTAATTATACCATTGTTTACTTTATAGTGGCAGTAAAAAAATATTAAAAAGTACTTTCAGCCTAAGGCAGCCAGATGCCCCAACTTCATCAAGCCAGTCTTGACAATTATTTCCCCCACCCCCCATGGACGTTCCTTTTGTCTGTTACAAATCGTTTGGGTGCTGGGGTTCTTTCAGGTTGTTCACAACCCTCTTCCTCCTCCTTACAGGTAGCCTGTGTCCCAGCCCTGATGCACACATCCTTCCATTAAAGAGCAGAAAGGTGGGCAGGTGGCTTAGCGGTCACAACACTTCTACATTTTTTGGGCGTAACCCGCCACACTGTTGCCCTAGTTGCAAATATCTTGCAGGACACTAAGACTGCATATCTGGTCAGTTTATTATAGCCAACTGCACAGTTTGGAGAGTGGGTGTGTTGAAACAGTCATTACTGTTTGCTTCAAAATATCGATTGGCTTTTTAAAAAAAAGAAAAGAAAGAAAGCAGTTTCCACAGAACCATATATTTAGATTCTTTTTAAAAAAATAAATTTTCATTTGCGATTGTTTGTTTCAATATACTGATTGTCTTTTTTTTTTTAAAGGATGCAGCTAGAAGAGAGAGCATCCATTGTGATTTTTTAATTGTCATGTTTTATTTACTTACTTACTTACTTACTTACTCACTTATTGATTCATTCATTTGCTTGCCCAATAGTATAATGCTTTACTGTAGGGGTATTATTCGTGTGTATTTCACACTGTGGTCTTGGAGAAAGAGATATTTCTACTCTATGCAATTAATGCCTCTTTGGTGGCTAACCCTGAACAAATCACTTGTCGCTGCTCTACGAGATTGTCACACTGTTGGGGGGGGGGTGAAATTCGCTACACGAAAGCCCTCTGGAATAACACTGACATTAGTGGAAACCAAAGGCTCTGCTCAAAGGACACTTTGTCCATTCTTCCACAGCAAAACCGTATTGAACAACCACAATAACAAAAAGTCACAGAGAGCCTGTAAGTGCCTCTCACAACATGAAAAGGTTTCTTTAAATAAAATGTTTTAAGTGTTCTGTGCCATTTGGTGGCTGCTTGAATTGCATGAAAAGAAATTTCAGTAGTAAAACTGATCCTTAAATGCGGAGGTAGGGGATGAAATTCTATTTTCCTCTGAACAGTGATCCTAAATTATACCAGAGCCCACTGTAACTGTTTGAAATAAGGTGGTGTTGGTTTGCATGTTCAAATAAAGGCACCACTTAAGCAAAAGTATGATTTACCTACAACATTGCTTGTCAGTGGTGTTGTTAGCTATTTTGTTTTGTTTTTATAATTTGAAGTCAAAAAGTTAGAGCTTGAAAAGTATCTGTAACCGCCTCTGTTTAAAAATTCTCCAGAGAGATTCAGAGTCTCAGAAGAGTCCTGTATTGTTAGGTGTTAAAATGAACAGTGTTTGGCAGCAGCTCCAATTGATCAGCAATAGAATTAAAACATTTATTTCAATGAATCACTGTTGTGAGCCTCATTCTTAAAAGCTCATTAAACTATCACAAAGAGACTTTTTCTTTCGGCAGTGCACACTCTGTGTGAGAATACAATTTTAAATTCTGCACTAATATGTGTTTGGTAGGAAATGCTATACATTATGAAAATTAGAATTTGAAAGTAATTAGTTACCATTATAATTCTAAGGCTAAATATAATTAGCTACCATTCTAGTTACAATGTTTTAAAAGTAACTATTTACTTCTTCATTTGTCAAAATTAGCTAAAATACCTAATCTGCAGTTGCATTTAAGAAAAAAATCTGAATGCCACAAACTGATGAAGTGTGGCGTAAAATGTACTATCCTCTTGTCTTGCCACTGTTGCCTTACCCGCTCAAAACAGAGCACAAAGCAGCAGTACAGGCTAACCCTTGAATCCTATGGCCATACCACCATAATAAGAAAGGTAACTAGAAAGTTACAGTTGCACCAGAAAAAGCAGTGGAGTGATATTTTAAAAATTACATTAATAATGTTGTCCTTGTTCAGATGGAGGTGAAAGTACCTTGTTACCTGGTCTTTTGGAAGAGGGTTTTATGCTGACCACACAATGCAAATCTCAGTTTAACAAGATCTGTACCTTTTCCCCTGCATTCTGTGCTTTTTCATCCTTCCTGGGAGACAGTATTATATTTTTCTAGGATTTATTTTGGGAGGCAGAGTTTAGTGCTATTGCATTTTTAATGGAGAGTTCATTTTCATGTCAGAAGTGTGCATTTGATTATTGGTAAGCCCTGGTTCCTTTTGGTCTCAACTGTGAACAACTGTGCTTATTTGCTATGGTACTTTTGCCTGTCTGATCAAATCTGTGACTCTTTTAGTAGTACCTGTCTCTAGTTTAACATGTTAAATAGCAGGGGTAAATTCTTTATCCATTTTTGTTGTCCTCACAGGAGACAGCTATCTAGTTCTCGTGTGCTCCCAGAGGCATCTGGTGGGGCCACTGTGAGATACTGGGAGCTGGACTAGATGGACCCTTGGCCTGATCCAGCAGGGCTCTTCTTATGTTCTTATCCACAATGTAGGACATTTGTTATTTGCAGGAATAGTCATCACCATAATCTCCTCATCTAAATCTAAGAACTGCAGAGCTGGAAGAGACCCTCTGGATCATCGAGTCCAGCCATTGTCAAGGAGGCACACTGAGGAATCAAACTCCCAACCTCTGGCCAGAAACCAAAACCACTGAACTATCCAGCAGTTATGTCCAAGTAACTGTTTTCTGTAACCAGTTACTTCACATTGTGAAGTTCAGCAAAACCAACCAGATTGTCCATTTTAAACCATTAATTCTCCTTCTTATCACAGACAGCTCATTGGTTTAGGCATCTGGCCATGGAGCCAGAGTTTGGGAGTTCAATTCCCCACTGTGCATCCTTGTCAGGTGTGGACTCGATGATCCAGAGGGTTGCTTCTAGCTCTGCAGTTCTAAGGTTATTATTATTTTATAAAGGGGATGCAGGGTAAAGAGCTATGCAGGACATTGAAGGCCCACATTCTAGCCACATACTCGAATTCCAGTATGAAAATATTTTCCAAATAGGTCTGTTCTCCTTTTGAAAGTAGTCCATAGCCTTTCAACAACAACCAAGAAGGTTCCAGTTGAAAAGCTTGCTCCTGGTTTAAAAGAACATTGCTACATCTCAAGTGGTGCAGGGTGGATTTTTTATCTTCTTTTTCACACTGTGGAGTGTGTGATGTAAATTTGAAGGAGTTTGTACATGTTCTTAGACACGTGGCGTTGGGAAGCTGCCACCGGTCGCTGTTGCTACCTTTGAGATCTCTGCAGCTGGCTATAACTTCTCTAAATAATGTCCTGTGATACTGTGCAGATGAACATTTTCTGCACTAGAAATGTCACAATGTTATGTAGTGACGCACAGCATAGTTATATTGCTGATTTCACTGCTGCGTAACCCACACTAGGTCCAAACAAACAGAGAGGAAGATTTTGGAAGAAAGCCAAGGAGAGACAGCAATCCAAAATCCAGGCTCCAGGTTTTCTGCAATGTGCAAAAGGACCACAAAAATGGATAAAGAATTTAACCCTGCTATTTAACATGTTAAACTAGAGACAGATACTACTAAAAGACTCACAGATTTATTAACTTGCACATCAGAAAGGAACTGACAGACTTATAACTTATTTATATTCTACCTTTCATCTAATAACGTTGAGGCAGTATGCATGACTCCCCTTCCCCTTGCTTTATCTTCACAACTGCCCTGTGAGGTAAATCAGACTCAAGAGACTACACCTGGCTGCAGATCATCCAGTCAACTTTACAGCCAACTTTGAACCCAAGAACCCGAGTGGAGCACTCTTGTTGCTACTACATTACACTGGCTTTCATATTCAATTAGCATGCCAGGAGATGAACTGCTGGGAGGGGGGAATATAAAAAATGTAGCTAGATCAGACCAGCCTTCTGTTTCCACAGTGACCAACCAGATGCCCCAATGGTAACCTCAAAGTGAGGGAATGAATAAAATAGCAACACGCTCCTCATGGGTACCTCAAAACAACAGTCATTGAGACACACACTGCCTCCAAGAGGGTTGTCCAATTCATGGCCTCTTGCTCTTGGCAAGAAACTTTGGAAAGAAGCAAAATGTATTTTCTCCATGCACTGAGAGAGAGAGAGAGTCTCCCCCTTGGGAGAAATCTGGTGGGAGGTCTTGTAGGGTTTCTTCAATGTTTTGTGATCTTTTTTTTTCCTCCAGAAGAAATCCCAATCATCACAGAATTATTCCAATTCCTGCATTTAAAATGTCATCTTTCCCATACAAGATTCCCTAGAAAGGGCTTGAGCTGCACAAGATTTGGCAAATTTTGTGTGCAAAACAACTGGGGGGGGGGGGGTAGAGGGAGGAAAAATAAAGGATTGGGGGGGTCACTTTTTCAGGAAACCAGGAAATCTCACTGATACAGAGGAAAGTCTTGGTGAATTCAGCATAGTGAGACTTGGGAAACCACAGAGAATGAGAAATTGTTCAAGTACATTCCTAGCCTATTATATGAGAATACTTTATAGTCATTGCAACCGGTAGGTGTTGAAGCCTATCAATCCTTCACTACCTGTTCCTTATTTCCTCTGTTTTTCTCCTTAGCTGCCATCTTGGCCCTCATAAAAGAAGGAAATGTAACAAACCAGTCAACACTAATGCTTGAGACAGAAGTCATGCCACCTCCTCCCATGACTACAGGTGCTTTGTAGCCTGACTGGAAACCTAAATCAGGCTGCTGGCATCCCTAAGCTCTGACAGGGACTATTGTCTCTCAGTTGTCTGGCCCACCAGTGTAACGATCAGGAATGACAAAAATTATTCCTTGCTCTGAAAGAAGGGAAAGTATTTAGCATTGCTCCCCACGGGACCAGAGACCAAGACTAAAACCATTTTTTTTTACACAAATTAAACACTGCCCAAATAACACTTCAATGAAGATAATGCAAATTGTGCAAATGGCAATAAAGATTAGAAGCATTGGAAGGGTTCTCTGCATCTTTTCTTAAACAATCAGCTGGTCATTCCTCACTTCTAGTGTCTCTAAAATGTGCTTCCTAAAAGCATAGGAAGCAACAGTTTGGTTGAATTAGAGAGCTCGTGATGATTTTTTTCTCCCTTTCCTTGGGAAGTAAAGAATCTCATGCTGCTTGAAAGTTCCTGGTCATGGGGTCCTGTCAAGACAGCTTAAATCACTGAGAATGAAAAATTTAGCAAGTATTCTTGACAGATTTAGCACTGGCATTTTCCCTGGTCTGTTTGGCTGTCTGTCTCACTAGTTTTTCCCAGCTGCTCCCATTTCAGAACTGGCCAATAGCTGTACCTGGGAAACTGCCCAAGATATAAAATTCCCACAAAGCCCTGGAGAACTGTATGTAAATTAAATTTCCCACAGTGCCCTGAGGGACCTAATATGGCCTATGTAAAGGAGGGATTAAAATGCCACATGGATTACCACATCCAGCCCTTGCAGCTGGACCAGCCTGTAGTAGAAGACAGGCACCAGGGGTAACTTGCCATCCTTTCTCTAAGCTAGAGCCAGCCCTAACCTTTTCACCTAACAGTGATGGAAGAGAACAATGAAGAAAAAGGCAAAGTGCAAGGAATGAGTGCCAGATGAGCTTCAACAAGCAGTTGATCCAGCAGTGTGTAGGAAGGCCATATGTCCTTTTTTATGAAGGGCAGTCTTCCACTTGAAGGTCTCCAGAGGATAATATTCTTTTTAAGATGCGCCCCCCCCCTCCTTTGATGAGCTCTCTAGTTCAATTCTGGTAAAGAATTACAAGGAAACAAATCAAGAACTTTAAAATTGTCTATCCATATAGACATACATTACCTCATAACAGGTTTCCCCTTTCACTCAAGATATACTATAGTTCCTTTTAAGTTATAAAATTCATTTCCAATTTGGCATTTGGACATATAAATTAGCATATGTAGTTTTACACAGATTGGTGCCATTGTATATCCTCCTTTTTTAGTGAGGCACATCCTCCTTTTTCAAGGTATGTTAAGTGGCCATCCTATTGGTCTGCTCAAAAACTATTCCAAGCATGTACTTTGAGCCCTCTCATACATGTTCTCAGTCTGTGCAGCTACATGTTCAACCTGTGGGTGTCTAATGATTTCCACAGTGTTTGTTTATAAATAATACGAACATAGAATAAACCACAGTTACAAAGAAGCATCGGTGGTAAAATACTAAGTGCCCATGTAAAGACTCTCCTAAAATTCAACAGCTTGAATAAATTCATTTACAGCATGTCCCCATGGTTATATACTCAGAAGTCAATCTTATGGAGTTCAACAGGGCATGCTCTCCAGTAAGAATGCATAGTGTTTTTCTGAGGTCTCATCAAGAGAACTGACAATGGGCATCAAACGTAGGTCTATAGAGCAACAATTCTATTTCTTCAGCACAGGAATTTTCCAGCACCTTTTTTAGAACATGTGCCAACTCTCAATTAATTCATAACATATATTTATGCATGTAAAATAGGTACTTGTCTATGCAAAGTATTCCCATTGCACCAAATAGGAACACACATATTTTTCCAGCCTCAACTTAGAAAGTCAATTTTGCAAATTGGCTCTGTGTACCTGGTATGTATTTCTGGTTTTGAGATCTGTGGTAGCATACACTAACAAAATCCATGCCTTTCCTACTCAGTCCCACTGTGTCATTATGGCAAATGTAACAGCCCATATGGTATATGACATTAGCCAGCTTTTTCAGATGTCTCCCCCGAAGAAGGTAGAAATAGGAGAGGCAGCAGAAGAAAGGAAGAAGAAGCCATCGCTACAGATTAGTCCTGTGGGAACTCTACAAGAAGGAAAGAAGTTGATAATAGGGGAGACTGTGATTTGATGCCACAGCAGGTATCAGATAAGAGAGGGAATGCCCAAAAATACAATCAAAGTGGGGCAAAGTTTGTAGGAGACATGATACCATAATTTCTAGATAATGTTAGAGTCACAGGACCATGGACAAAAATCTAGGTTCTAGGAGGACTGGCACATGCTTCATCACACACAGAGACCAACTGTCTGACCAAGAAATGGATAATCTCATGATTGTCATAAGCAGAAGCTCTTATGCCTTATTTCAATTCGCATTGACAAGGTTGGTTGGGTGTGTAAAATTTCTCCTCCTGTTGGGAGTCCACAGGTTGGATGACTCACACACCATGATCAAGCAAGCATAATAGACCAGGAGAGCCGATGCCACTAAGAGCAAGACACATGTGAACCTATAAATGGAAAATGTCTCCCCATTTAATATTGAAACTGTAGAAATCCTCAACAAATTCATCCTCCATTTCTAGATCATATTCTGAGTGTTGTACATTTGCCACTCCTTATTCATCCTACGTAAGTTCATCTACTGACTTTCCTTTTTCTACTACTGGATTCGGGGGGGGGGGGGAGAGGAAAGCTTGCTATTTGAGTCATAAGACGTCAGTGAGATCTATTTGTTACAGTGTTGGACTAGGACTCACGAGACCAGGGTTCAAGATCTCACTCACCCATGAAACCCACAGGGAGAACTTGGGCCAGTCACATTCTCCCAGTTTGACTCCCCCGCTGCAGCATTATGAAGATAAAGTGGAGTAAGAAGAGCCCTGTGATCCACCTTGAGCTTTTTGGAGGGAAACAAGAATACAAATGTAAAAATTTATTGTGGTGATACCATAGGTTTAGTATTTAAGTCTAATGATCTCACTATGTTAAGGGGTATGCCTAGTTTTAATATGAAGTTTTTGGCATGGAGTCAGTGGGCCACTCATTGATGGAAGATAGCTTCTCCTCCTCTTCCCAAGTTCCAGCAGGCATTGCAATGAATTGATGTCCTTCTGGGAAGAGGAGGAGGGCAAGACTTTGGTTGCACCCTGGTGTTCACTAGAATAGGAAACAAGGAAGTCCTGGGGCTTGTCTACCTTAGTTACCCCACCCTTCACTCAAGGAAAACAGCATTTTAGCACAAGGAAGAAGATCTTGCTAAAAGATATTGCTGTATCTAAGTCTATCTAGTATGTTTATTTGCTCATCCATGCCAAGTCCAGCTATGCCACCACGCTGACAAGGAAAGGGTAGTTCAAATATCTGAGGGGGAAAACATTGCCCCACTGTCTTTTCATTTGAACCATTGCTGAACGCTGCTTAGCCATTTCATTATGATCTGCTAGCCTGTTTCGTCCATAAGCACGATTTCCCCTGATAGATTGCCATGCACTCTCTTAATTGCCCTTTATTCACGAAAGAACTTTTGGTAGAAATCTGCAGAGCCATTCTCCCCCTTCAGATGTCTTCTTAAAAGTCACCTTTTTCCACAATGCCTACAAAACACTTGACAATGGCTAGGCAGCTGGTGTGCTGTGATTGCTGCTTATTATGCTAATCAAAATCATCTCAGTGCTAACTTGTTCTCCCCCATTCTGTTTGTTGTATCCACCTGTTGTCTCTTGACATATATTTAGGGGACTTTTGAAACCCAACTGTAGTAAGCAAAAGATTCCAACAGCTTTGGATTGGGCTCTTGGTTTAGAGATTACCCTTCTGTAAAATAGTATATTTTACACAATTGAACCTTAAATAAAACTTCTGATTGTCATTCTAAGACCCGGGGACTGAACAAAAGGGAGGTCTTATGTTATTCCTGCTTGCTGAAATGCAGATATTATGTAATTTTGGTGACCAACAGTGGCAGAATTCTCCTTGGTCAACCCAACTGAACTTTTGGAAAGGAGAAATCTAACATCACCCTGAGAAGCAAGCAATCCATGTCCAGTCTTTCCATTTACAGAGTTCTGGATGACATTGAGATTCTCAATGAAAAGTGGAGGATTTTCCGGAGTAGACTTCTCACTGTTTGCATAAGCATTCTGATGCAAAGAAGTTAAACCATGATGGCTTACCCCACCCTCAGAGCTTTAAAAAGTTACTTTTTGGCCTAAAGCTTCTAGAATGCCCCCACCCAGCATGGCCGTGCTGGTTGGAGGCTTTGGGGAGCTATAGTGCAAAATGGAAACTTTTCCAATCTTTGCGTTTTTTCCAGTACTACCTTTGATAATGGTGTTGTGTTATGACCAGGGGCAATGACAAATGGGAGATTTTGGGAGCTATAGTTCAATGAAAGTAACATTATACTCTAAGAACTGCAGAGCTGAAAGGGACCCTATTGATCATCAAGTACAGCCCTTGTCAAGGAGGCGCAGTGGAGAAATCCCAACCTCTGGCTCTGCAGCCAGATACCTAAGCAACTGAGCTATCCAGCAATTCTTTCCAACCTCTACTTTTCTTTTTCCCTGCTTTTAATTCCCATCAAAGTGCACCCATCAGCCTGAAGCAAGGAGAGTGCCCCAGAGACCTACAGCCACCAGAAGTGGTGGTGGGTGAAAATTTGCTTTCAATTTGGCTTTCATAAGAACTGACTGAACTTCAAAAACTTCTCAACAGGATGGGGATAACTTGACATGAGGGGCAGGAGGAGAACACATTTGTATATCCAGACCCAGAACTATGAGTATTTATTAAAAAGTTGGGGTTTGAATTAGACATGGGACATTCGTATTCATATCCCTGGGGATACGAATATGAATACTGGCATCACAGATGCCTGGAAAAACCAGACTCTTCCCCCCACCCGAACAGGCAGGTCCACTTACCGCTCGCTGTGCAGCATGCATGGCCAGCACCGTTCTCATCATGCCAATCTGGGAAGCAGCCCAACCAGCGTTTCCCCACCTCCCCGCACAGCCAACCGCTCAACAGCTGAGCAGGGAGACTTACCATCCTGCCTCTTCACCGGAGTGGTTGGCTGTGTGGGGAGGCAGGGAAGCACCAGATGGACTGCTTCCTGGATAGCTGCAATGAGAACAACACCAGCTGCGCACACTTCACAGCAAGCGGTAAGTGGACCTGCCGGTTTGGGGGGGGGAGGGTCCGGTTTTCCCAGGCACCTATGGTGCCGATATTTGTATTCATATCCCCAGAGATACGAATACAAATATCCGACATCTAATTTGAATCTCTTTGTCTTCAGGCATGACAGTGTTGGAATGAGGCTGCTGCCTCTCTTCCTTACATTTCAGCAGCTATAGGGTAAGTCAAACATGATCTGCCTGATGCTGGGAAAAGCTGTCCTCATTGAATTCTGTTGGTGCAAATGCCAGATAATTTCTTTTCAAGCACATTTTTCCAAGAAGCAAAATCTGCTAATGTCTTTGGTACAGAATGTACCTGAGATTTCAAAAGTTGGGATGCAGGAGAAAAGAGAAACTCCCAGGCGAGGGCTTGAAATTCTACCTCCACCTGCCCCAACAGAATTCAAAAGGCCCCAAAGGTCACTACAATTTGCAAAGGTTGTTTTTGCCCCACACCTCCAATCCGACAAAAAGCCTTCCTCTGTGTATAGCTATTTGAGTTTACTGGCCCTTGGTAAGAGAAGAGCTCCGTGCATGCAAACCTGGAATTAGCACTGAAGACTGTGCCGGCTCCAAACTATTTATACATAGAGAGAGAGCATTTAAAAAATAACTCTGGTGCCCTTGTCCCATGTATTATTCATTTCAACACCAATGCAACCGCCAAATGGTTTATCCGCCTGTATTGCTCACACTTACATAATGATCTGAGATCTCACAACCCCTCTGCTTAGCAAAGAACAACCTTACTAGATGAACACAGTTAAACAGAGAGAATAGGGTGGGGTGGGAAAAAGGAGGAAATGATTAAGAAGCTATTCCTGTAAACTCTAATAAAGGTATATTAGAAAGTTAACACTATCAGAGTCTTTTTGCCAAAGATGTGTTAGCAAGACAAGAAGGAAGAATACAAGAAGGGAGTATGATGAGGGCAGGGTCAATCCTATCATTTGGCCATGTGGTCTGGGTTTTGGGAATTATGAACCTTGACACGGGTGAGTCAAAGGTGCTCTTTCTTTTTCTCCTCCATCGGCACTAAATATTGGGCTGGTTCTGTATGAATGGCATCCAGTTGGGCTACAATGAAGACTGACTAGCCTGGGCAGGGCTCCAGCACTTTTTCACATGCACAGCCCTGTTCAGTCGCTTAAAACCAGGTAGAATACTCATCATAGAGAGGAGCACTCTGCCCCACACACTCCATCCCTATGTTCATAATCTTTTTACATGTGCAGGGCAACAAGTAAACAATGGAAGAGGTCCTCTGTCTATGGGGGACCCAACACATGAGTTGGAACCTTGATTTTCTAGTGTCCCCACTCATGGGGAGAACCCCCCTGGATAATAGAGGCCTTCCTTCTTCATACATATTGCCTTCCACATGTAGGGGAGTGATTGAAGAGACAGGAGTGGGGCTAGACTGCTTCCTTCTAGTAGTGAATATTCACTATTCAACAGTAGTGAATATTAAACAGCTGAACAGGTTTTTAGACTCTCTCTCCAATTCCACAGCCAACTAGAAAGGTTTGGTTCACTTTCTAAAAGTCACTTTAACAAATCCACAGGAGCCCTTCCTCAGAACGTATCTTAACAATTCAGCTGTCATTTTTCCTGCTGGTTGCACTGGAGTGCCTTTACGGGATTCCAAATAAGGCTTTTAGCCCTGTCTCAAACACCAGATTTTATGAAAGGGGGATGTCCCACCTAATGTCTCCCTCTATTTTTAACTCTTCTATGTTTCCCCATTACTTTGTCTTTGGGAGTAGCTGTAGTTCAGTGCTAGAACAGTTGCATGCAGAAGGTCCGAGATGCTGTTCTCTAGTGTTTCATGTTGTGAAAGATGTTTGCCTGTAATCCGAACAAGTTGCAGTAGCAATACTGAGTAAGATAGACTGATAGTCTGATTCAGTCTCTGTCCCTCTCGTTCCCAGACTGAAGAGAGAGCCACCGAAGCAAGAAATAAAAAAATACATGCCCAGTGACTGGCTGCTCAAGGACAGTAGATCCCAACCTTGGGTCCCCAGATGTTCCTGGACTACAGCTCCCAGAAATCCTGGCCAGCACAGCTAGTGGTGAAGACTTCTGGGAGTTTTAGTCCAAGAACACCTGAGGATCCAAGATTTAAACCACTGGTCTAGGAACTGTGTGTCTGGAGGCACTCTTTGGTCGGGGTACAAAAGGCACTGAGTTCACCCCAGGGAATATAATTCTCATCCTATTTCTCCATTCAGATTAGCGTTTAATTTAGTCATCTAGTTAGTTTTCTAAACATTTCCCTCCTTTCTCTCTTCAAAGCTTGAACATTCCTGGAGGGGGGGAAAGGGAAAAGAGGAGGGTGGGAGGGAACAGCTCTTTAAAAAAGATGCTCTCCCTGTGAAGTTTACCAAATACCGTCAGCATTGCCGAACTAATGAATAACAAGAATGTGTCGTCTCCAGCTTTCATGCAGTCTGTTATGAAAAAAGATTCAGAACTGTTCAGGACCTGCAGTGTTGATCTGCCTCTTCCAGGTATAGCTTCAATGATTTTTATCTCAGCTTGGAACACAGAGTGTGTTCTGATACTAATACTGATAAAAGCATAAAGGCTGATGCCATCTGCCATGGCAACTATCAAGATGGCAGCTGCTTTTCATCAGCTTTATCTGAACTTTGCATTAATGGGAATTCAGGCACTGTGGGTGTTTTTTTTAAAAAAATAAACAGAAAGAGAGGGAGAGAGGGAGGGAGAGAGAAATGAGAGCGCTCCTCTGAATAGAATCAGTGTGCTCACATATCAGCATACTTTTATCTCCTTTATCTTTCTGGGAAGGAGAGAAGGGGGAGAAAGAAAAGATTGCCACGAGTTCTCTTTAAATCCCCATATCTGTTTATCCGCCCTACTCTCAGATGCCCTTCAGAAGAGAGCAGCAGGGCTGTAACCCTGTGATGATCTGACATTGAATCCCCATACTGGCGCTGCTTCAGCCACAAATGGGATTCAAATGTGCCGTCTCCGAGGGCAGAGCAATCAACAAAATAGCATGCCAACATCCAGAACCTACTGCAGGCAATAGCAGAGGCATTTTTTCCCCAAGCCCATTCCTGTTTCCTCCCATTCTCTCATAGTCTAGCAACAATACTGAGGGTGTTTCTCAGACTGCACCGGGTATGCACCATTTCCAGGTTCATGGTGGTAGAACATAACGATCAGCTTCAGAAAGAATCCAAATAGCTACCAGGCAGTTTTGTGTCAGTGGATACAGAGCACATAGGAAATATAAAGGGGTAATACACCGTCATACTAAATTGTGTTTATGCTTCTCTTTCGGCTTTTCAGAAATGACGCATTACTCACTGCTTT
Source organism: Intellagama lesueurii (assembly GCA_037013535.1). Lineage (NCBI taxonomy): Eukaryota > Metazoa > Chordata > Lepidosauria > Squamata > Agamidae > Intellagama > Intellagama lesueurii. Next base: position 86,800,285 of record JBAJHW010000006.1, read on the forward strand.
TGTACTGATCATGAAAACTTTGTTTTACCTCTCTCTCGCTCTCGCTCTCCCCCCCCCACACACACACACACTTCTCTGTATACACACATACATAGGTGAGTGGAAAATACATGATGGGAAAGTATTGTGTGTTTTATCATCATGTCTTGAACACCCAATATAAAAAAAGCAGAAAACAATGAACCTGAAACACTGAACTGGTAAACACCTAAAACTAAAGCTTTACATCATTTGATCAAACGAATGGTCAACAACAAATGATAGATAATTACACTTGAATGGATTCTGAATGGATTTAGTTTATTTTGGCCCTAAAACAGAGCCAGGGGGACAAAATAACTTTATGACCCATCATGCTACGTATAAGAGACTTCCATGGACATTTTTAGGCCAACATTATTTTTCTGGTGTGTGGGTGAAGTACAGGATCCCTATTCGTCATCTGTGGTTTTAAAATTCCTAGAATGCTAGCTGTCATTGTGGTGTTAGACTAGATCTGAGAAGATCCACATTCAAATCCCCACTCAGTCTTAAACAAATTGAATTGTTGTGTTGATAAAATAGGATGGAATCATTCGTCACAGGAAAGGGTTTAAAAATACCTATTTTTCACCATAGGGTGGATCTACAGTATCTTGAGATATGTAATTTGGGTCACCCCTACTTGTATTTTTGCTGTGTCAAAATGGAAGTGAATTCATATTCCCTGTGTTTCTTTAATGTTAACCATCTCTCTCCCTTTGTTTCATTTTTCTGTTCATTTCTTTCTTCCCCTTTTCCCCACTCTGAGGTCTGCAGAGAAGTACTTCCTGGCACCTGGCAGAAAGGTGGGCCAAGGGAAGGAGAGAGGCAGGGCCCAGCTTGGCAACAACAACCGACCTGATCCTCTCCCAGCTCTCCTGTTCAAATTTGGGTGGCTGCAGCAGTTTACAATGGTGTTAACCCGCCGTCCCTGATTCTGTACACAAGACCAGATACATTTTCTGTTTGGATGACAAAGTGCTGAAAATAAATATTGCACCAAGGAGCTAGCGAACAAGCAGGCTAGATTGTCATGTGGTGTAAATCAGTTCTACGAATGCCATTTTCACAGATGTGAAGATATGGCTTCATCTTGCCAGTGTTTGACAGGAATCTGCTGACCCACATCTGGTCTGGATTCATTATTTTTATGGGCGGCAATATCACTGGTGTTAGGAATGAAATGTCCATGCTAAAATATTCTCGCTCCTCCTTAGCATCTGCATCTGGGAAGGACAGTCTATAAGTAGCTGACTCTGCCACAAAGACTTGATTGTTGTATTTTTCATACTCATCATCGAGATGATTGTTTTCTTCCCTGCAATTTGCCATTGAAGTTATGCACTCATTTTTATCTCTCTTTTTGTATTGTCAACCAAATACAGGGTGGATCGCATCGTGACCTTTGTTTTCAGTTGTTTAAAGTGCTGGAGGGGCGGAAGTACGCAGAAAGATTGTTCAGACCACACACTTTCTGTTTCTGAGAAATGGTACGCTAGTTTAAATTTGGGTCTGGCTCAAATGACTCCTGCCTAACGTGCACAGGCCCTTCTGTGCTCCCACAACTGTGCTTTTTCACAAGCAACCACATCACATCAGCCAGGAACTCACACATCATGGGTGCAATATCCTCCACAAATACAGAGAATGTGACAAAAAAAAAAAAAAGGTCATGCACAGAGATGTCTTTAAAAATCTTTCCGCAGTAGCAAGACATTTATAACCTGCCCCTCCCTCCATGGTCCAAATCTATAAGAACACCTGATATCCTGGCATAATTCTGGGGGTTTTTCCAGGGAGCTAGATGTGTTAGTGAGTCTGTTGCCTTTTAGAATAAGTCTTGTCCCACCTTAAAAGCAAACCAGTTTCATTTGGCTTAAGTGAAGGGGTGGCATCATCCCAAATCCAAGAAGCTCCTTGATGAGGGAGGGCCACACATCATCTCCAATGTATTTGTCCCTTGGAAAAAGGTCCCCCCCCCCCTCCAAAATACAAATCCTCCCTTCTGAGGCCTCCAGGGAACAGGAATAGCCATGTAAACACAATTTTGATCCGTCAAAGTCTGTTTTAGGCCTTTTTTTAGGAACATAAAGTGACCATACATTCTTTTTTTAAAAGGCTTTCTGGGACTTAAAACTGTGAGGTCTCTGGGGGTGTGATTTTCATTGGGCAAGGGTTTGTGGTCTTGAGAACTCAAAGACTGCACTGGGGGTTCTGGTGAAGGGCCCCACGGAGCCCCACTACAGCTATACTTCAGCCACATGCAGCATAAGCTTGCAAGGATGGAAGCCCACATCCCTCAGTAGGGAAACATTTATACATAAAATGGGGTTGCAGAGGGGGAAGAGATCCCTTCCAGTTCTGGAGTTCTAAGATGATGATGATGATATGGAGCAAATAACCTCCCATCACTATATTGCAAAGGCTATTTCCGGTGGTAGCCATGACCTCTTGGCTTGTTTTAGTGAAACTAGTGCCAGACTGCCTGTGTGGACTCAGAAAAGAAACATCTTCAGCTCGGAAAATCCATAAAATATTCATGAGTACTAATAATTCAATAATAAAACTTCTTTTTGCAATAAAAAGGCATGACTATATTTTAGCTCTAATATGAGTAGTAGCAAAACAATGAAATTGATAAAGTCATAACAAACACTTTTAAAAAAAAGTTCTACTATACCAGTCTGTATGTGTGAAAAGTCAATTCACCTCTCCCCTTGGGAAGACTTTGCATGAATGTTTAATGCTTGTAGCAGAAGTTCAGTGATTTCTGAAATGGGAGGAATGGAAGTATACACAAGAGTCCATATGTTGGACACTCTTCAAGCCATTGAAGAATCTATTTTGTTTATAATAAGGAAACAATACTGGGATGTTAACCCCACTGAATTCATTGGGGTTTTCTTCCAGCAGAACATTTTTACAGTGGCAACATTTCAGTTTCCGGGTACAGATCAGGTGAAATTTCTTGGAAGACCTTTTCTCTCACAGCAGTAATCAGATTTTCTTTATTATTATTATTCTTTGTACCAGAAAAAAAGGCCACTTCAAATTTCTCCCAATATTCTTCCCCCTCTCTTTTGTTTTGCATGATACTAGGCTCAAGGCATTGTAGGTGATGGTGGCTACATTGCTAGACAAGTTGCTGCAGCAGGAGAAAAAACACATGAAAACAAGAACAAGAACAGCAAGGATGATGGGGAAACTAAAGAAGGTGTGCTACTGGTAATGGTGACCCATTTTTCCCTAGAGGAATTCAGTAATGTGTACCATCTTGGAACAAGAATTTACTTGTTGGACTGTCATGTGCTGTCAAGCTACATCCAACTTATAGCAAAGTTGGTGGGATAAGTGAGATATTTACGGATTGGTTTTATCAGTACCACACCTTCCAGTCAGTTTCCATGGCTGAATCCAGGTCTCCTGAGAAACATTTGGATCTTGAACATACTGAACATTATGATTTCAGTGATGAAAACAGCTGCCAGGTTAAGAGAGAACTAAGGCTATTATAGGTACCCAGTGTGATGTAGTGGATAAAGTGATGGATTAGGACTCAGGAGACCTGACTTCAAATCCCTACTGGGACACGGAGACTTGGCGGAGAGGGGAGCAATGGTAAATCCACTCCTTTAATATCTCACTTACCTTGAAAATCTTATTATTGTTATTATAAGTTCAACTTAACAGCACATAACACAAAACAAGACTACTGCTAAATGTCGGCCCCACAAAGCCAATAAGGTAGAAGCTAAAATTCATGCCTTAATACAATGCCCTATAATTAGTAGTGATGCTGTTTAATGCCACAGATGCCCTGTGATTTGTAATGCTGTTCAATGTCACAGATAGTGCTTGTTTACAACTTACCTTCCACGCACCCATAGATTTCCTTGTGTTTTTCAGGTGCAAATGCAGATGAAGAAGAGAGGGTGCTTTGAGACAGTGATGAAGCCTACATTGTCTTAGTCTACAACTAAGCCAAATTACAATTCCCAGAATTCTTTGGGGAAAAACACAACAGTTGAACTGCTACCAAGTAGATCTAAGAATGCCATGCAAACTGTCCTCAGTGGTTCTTTTTCAAACAAGTCCTTATTGTCCTAAGTGTGGATCCTATCGATCTCAGAAACAGCAGATCATCCAGAGAATGTTTCCCACACCTATGAATTCTTTATCAGAAAAACTTTCCAACAGCAGGGACCTGCAACAAAATGTTGCAGCATGAAGTACTGCTACTCAGGATACCAAGCACTCCATTCCCTCTCCCCCACCTTTCCATTCTCTACCACTGACGGTCCTAATTCAATAGTTTTGTAGCCCCCAAAGATGTTCAGTTCTCACTGGATTGTTTGGGGGAGTTTCTCCTTATGTTTCACTGGATTGTTTGGGGGAGTTTCACCTTATCTTTAGATATTTTGCGGGCTCTGGGGTCTCCCCAAATCTGCTTGTTCTGTTTTCATTACATCAGCAATGGCACCTGCAGCCTGAGGAACAGAAGCAGGATGGACAAACATGGAGAAAAGGACTAACATCTACAGTATTTGCAGAAGCAGGAAAAATTTTAAACTGGCAGTCAAAGAAACAAATGGAATTGTTGGTGATACAAAGAAAGCTCAGGGACAAAGGTCAGTGAGAATTACTTTTTGGCTCCACAAGAGGCTGCTTAGAAGGACTCATCTTGGATATGGTGTTTGGTGCCGGTCACATTAATTTGACAAAGACAGCGCAGAAAGTGGGAAGTTGCAACAGAGGGCAATCAGAATAGTACCAGGAGATAAGAATCTGAATTATTTAAAATCACAGGGAATGTTTACTCTGTGCAATTTGGTTTCAGGAAAAGATTAATAAAAACCTAAGAAGAGAAAAAATATAGAGGAAAAAAGGTTAAAAGGTCTAGAGTCAGCAAATATTAGATGAGAAATGCAAGAGTTTAAATGCTGCTAGATATACATGTACTCTTTGAAGAAGTGAAGGTTGGGCATTAAAAAATGTTAAGAAGGTTGAACGTAAAGACTTTGGAACCAAACTATAAAATCTCATGGTATACAGAAGTACATTGAACAATGTCAATAAAATAAAATAAAATAGCTTTGCAAGTCCAAATATAATTGTCTTTTGTAGGCCTTAGGTCTGAATAGACCTGTGCATGAAATATATGGGACCTGTCATGCTACCATGCCTGGAGCAGATGAAAAACTGGCCACCTATGTAGGATCTAGATGAAGATGGAGAAAGTGCCAGATGAACTGTTCAAACCTGATACATCCTCTCTGCAGGAAGAGTTGAAAGTCAAAGTCACTTGAAACAGTTGTCATTCTCTGACCACTGATCCTTGTCTTGTGGCTGATGAGAGTTCGAGTCCAGCAACATCTGGAGGCCCACAGGTTCACGAACACTGATCCAGACCAATGAAATCAGAAGTATAGGGTTCTTGATAGGAACGGAGCTTAATCACCCAGACAAGAGCTATGCAAATTCATAACAGCAGGAGGGATGTAGGACATCTTGTCTTAACACCTGCACAATTCAAGAAATCAAGCACCTCAGCAAAAAGCTGTTCAGCCTCTGCTTAAAGACCATTACTGAGGAACAGCCAGTCATCTCTCTAGGAAACTGGTTCCACTGTCATTCTGCTCTGACTGACAGGAAATTTCTCCACATGTGCATCCAAAATCTAGACATCTTTGATCATTAGTTCTAGTTCTGCCCTCAGGAGCAGCAAAATTAATTTGCCCCTTAGTAAGTGATCTAACCACACTATTCTGTCCTTATTCACTCCTCTCTCCTCCAAGCTATCCATATCCAGTTCCTTCAACCTTTCCACAGAGATTTAATCTCAGCAGAAACTTGCTGTCGGTGGCAGCTCTATCCGTACTAGTTATTAGCCTGGAAATACATGTGGTGCCCCTTGTATACAGAGATAATATATATTTGAAAACCAGATGCCATGGGAAGCTCTCAGAATGAACAGGGGTTGAGGTATGCGTCACTACATTTCAGAGTTGGGCATCCCCTGCTTTTGGTCATGAGCTCATTGTGGCAAATGTTAGAGACATACAGCAGGAAGGGATACTACAATCCTACCATTGATACAGAGCTCTCTGAGTGGCCTGAAGATCTTGATGTCTGTTCTTGAAAATAGAATGCTAGGCTCAATAGACCTTGGCCTGATCTTCAATATGTGGCACATGTGGGTGATCACGTTTCTTAGAAAACACACCTTTAACATTTGCATGCGCTTTTAATGGGCCTGTTTGCTCTTTCAGGTCAAAATGAGAAAATATGTTCTCTGAGTACATGATTTCTGGGGTGAGAGATCTCACTTGCCCAGTGTAAGCTATCCCTCTGCAACTAATCAGACAATCTGTCTGAGGAATGCAAGCAGGAGAACCAACTTGTTTTGTATTATTAATAATATTGGCAAAATCTGTGTTGGCCTGCATTGAAATGATTCCAGTATATTAATATTACACTCTAGATGTGTCAAAGGGGGAAATCTCCAGTTTCCTCCAGGTCAATTAGTCTGCTTTTGTAATGGACTGGTAATGATGTCTCCATAGAATTTTGTTGAAATTACTTTTTCTTCTCTCATCACCTCACAATTTAATGGTACAGGTTCAGGGTCCTTGTAGACATGCCTTGCAGTTATCATATATCATTGTGAAAGGGGTGTTCTGCTAAATAAACTTTTCTTTCCCTCTGACCTTTTAAAACATCGAATATGAAGTCATCACTTACATAGAAATATCCTGTCAAGGTGGGGGTATAGGGAAGAGGAGGCTGCTTGGAAAGGGTACTAGAAATGCAGCTCTTCTGGCTGCTGCAGAACTGTTCAAGGGATGAAAATGTCTCCAGGCCATTTCTCTCTTTAGAATGATATGAACACACTCTTGAGTATCATACTGTTTTCCTAAGCTGTTGTAAACACATGCTTCAAGTTGAATGATAATATAGACATTATAAGGAATAAGTTAAATACTCCTCAGATGAGTGAAAAGCTACTATTTCTGTGGGAAACTTTACGGTGAACCAGGTCTTGACTCTCTCTGCAGATGTTTCTGTTGCCACCTTTGAAAGATTATGAGACTTAAGGAACAACTAGAGTTCACAAGGAAGAAACGATTAATAGGTTAATAGGCTGTAAGTAACAAAGCAAGGGAGAGAAGGGTTGGCACAAAGAGATGTGGGCAGGAGACAACATTTCCTCAGGTGAATTAGTCACTTTGCCCTACAGCATACAGTATATAAGTTGGTAGTTTGACAGTAACAGTGGCCTTCTGGCATTCCTAAGAGGAAACAGCGCAGTGGGCAACGACTCCCCACCTGCCTGACATAAAAGCAACCACAGTTTCTATTGGTTTCATATCTCTAGGTCACAAATGTTCTCTGCGTGACACACATAAAGACTCTGAAGAAAGCAAAAAAGATGAAATAAAAATGAAGAAAAATACCCACCAACCTGTTTTCTCCGAACAAAAGAATCTACTGTTTCTTTACCTGTTAACAAAGAGCAGGCAGAAAATAACTTTTTAAATAAACCGGATGCTGCTGGCACTCGAATTTAAGATACAGATTGATTGATCTCTTTAATCTAATATTTGTTCATGGGGTGGCTGTCTTCTTTATTGTGGTGGCACCTGCTAGTGCCGTTACAGTGAAAGGCTTACTGTATTTCTGTTATGAGTGCCAGGCTGGGGCTTTAATGTCTCAGCAGGTTTGCACTGTTTTGGGCTAAAGGCCAGCTTCATTGTTGTCAATCTGCAAACATAATTTTTTTAAAGCACAGAGGGAAAAAATCCACACACTTTATTGCTTTTTTAAAACCAAAAATGTTGAACGAGTAAGGGAACAGAATGCAGCCGAGAGAAGATGGATTTTAACAAAGCTTTTGATAGAGCATCCCTTACATATTTTCTTCAACTTGAATTCCTCTGATTTTATTTAAGAGCAAACAAGAGCAAATTGTCATGTGACCTGAATCTCCATATGTAGAACACCTATTTGCCAATTGCTCCTCATGCTCTCCCAACATTCTGTAATATTTCATTTATTTACTTGTCTAATATTTTATTTAATTAAAGGTTTTTATCCTGCTTCTGAGCCAAGCAACCACCCAGAACAACTCAGATATAACCAATAAAAATGAGAGAAATCCTGTCACCAGCTTTAAAGTCTGAAAAGGCATGTCACAAAAGGAAACAGTGATGGGGAGGGAAGAGGAGAAAAGCCAGTAGTCTTTCAGCAGGGCTGCTGATCTAGCCCTCTTTTCCATCTCATCTCCCTCTCTATCATCCTGCTAAAATGGCTGTCAGTGGTGCCACCTGAGGGAAGAACCTTGAAGGAGATGGTCTTAACAAGGCTGAGGGAACAGTCTTGTTTCCCATTTCATCTCCAGAAAATTTTCCACTGAGGTTTGAATCTTGACTGATGGATTCAAAAGCCAGAGAGCTAAGAGAAAACATATGGTTTCAAATAGCTTCAGGGTTATTTCCCTATTCCAAAAAATCCTGAGTCTAACCTGTAGCTCATTCTCACTTTACTATTCTATCTCTTCCTAGGTTTATTTGATTACATGATGTGTGGAGAAAGTTGAAGTATTTCGTCTTTGCCATTTTAGAGTCATCCTATGACGTTTATTGGCAGTGAATTTAAGACATGCAGATTAAGCAGTTTTTCTTATGGAGTCCAATCTCGCTGCTGCAGTACAGGGAAAAGAACATCACCTAATATGGTTTTAACAACCACTGACCATGCTGGTTGTATTGTGGTCCAATTCCACCCCCCTTGGGGGAAAAACACTCTTCCAAGCTCTAAAGGAGGGGTCTGATGTCTAAACAGCATCTCTATATTCAAAAGTAGTACATAATTTAACATGAGTTGCCAGGGAGAAGTAAACCTTAGGCAAGGATACTATCTTCACGGCTTATAACTGGGTTTCTCAATAAGATGAGGATGACCTCTGAAGGAAAACAGACACAGAATAGATAGCTATTTGCTCTTATTTTATATTCTTATTATAGAATCATAGAATAAAAAAGTTGGAAGACTCCTATAAGGCCACAAAGTTCTACTCCCTGATCAATGCAGGAATCCAAATCAAAGTACGGTATATCTGACAGATGGTTATCATGTTTACTTCATGTGTAATTCTTAAATCCAACACACAAGGAAACAACATATAGCAGATTGTACAGAACATGTTTTACAAGTCTACTCTCCTGGGTTCAGTTCTTGGCGATCTCTTCCTAAAGGAAGAGCAGAAAATCAGGGATGGGCCTGAAACACAAGACACTGAATATCAGTGGCTAGACAATCCTGATGAGAGGTATCCACACTCCAGTTACATCAGTTAGAGACCACTTTAAATGTTAATGGCACCATCCTAAGGAATGCCTGGAATTTTCAGATGGGTGAGTGTGAAGGTTCGTATTTTGCCTTAGCCTCATTACCAAATAAATCAGGAGTCATCTTTATCTCAAAATCCAAACTCGGGTTTATTGTATTTTTTAACTGAAAAGTGTTCATCAAGGGTTCTGTTCTTAACTTCTCCTGCGACATCAACGGACGCCGCAAGGGCAACCAGGGTTCTTGTTCAAATGGGTTCGACGACTTGGTTTCCCACGGCCCAGGTAGGAAAGGATCAGGGGTTAATGGTTCTGGTTCTTCTTGTTGTTCCCCTAACAACGGTAGGGTCTCCTCCCCTCCATCTCCGATCCAAATCGGCTCCTTCTCCCGTCCCAGGGAACCCCACGATCCTGGTGGTACAACATCCTCCTCACTTCCTCCACTCGCCATAGTCGTCGCTCTTCCGCCTCTCTGGCTACCACTTCCTTCTCCTCCTTTAATCTCCTTCTTCACTCTCGAGCCTCGGACTCGCCCCAATAAGAGGGTCTTTGAGGTAACCCCCTCCTTCGTCTATAATCAGCTTCCTCTCGTGGCACCTTTACTTTCTCCCATTTTCCCGTCTACGGGTCCTCTACCCAGATCAGTTCCCAGCCGCCTGGTATGTTGTCCCTCTCCCTTTTTATATCTCCCATTCCCGCCTCAATCACGGACCTCCCTCTTTCTTCCCTTCCCGCCAATTCCCCTTCCGTCTGAGTGGCTACAGTCAGACCCCGTAGGTTTTCTTCCAGTTCCTGGGTATCTATTCCCTGGTGTGCCCTTTCTCGCGGAGTCGGCAGCGGAGTGGTCTGTACCTCTCTGGATACCTTAGAGATGGACGGCACTCCGATGAGAGCTTCTATGCTCTCATCACGCCTCTCACAGTGAGATACTTTGAATTTTCTAATGTAATTCAAGAGTATGCCCTAGCACATTTAACAGAGAATTCTAAGTATTTTATCACTCAGTAAATCCCAGGGTTCCTTGGGATGGAGTGATCATAATTAAAGTGTTATCAGGTTAAGAGTATATATATATATAAGAATGATAGGTTTAAGAATGGGAGGAATAATGCCAAGAAGAGGGGCAGAGAGTGCAACTGCTTCAAGGATACCTCTTCTGGGCATCATTCCCACCACTCTTACCTTTGAGTAGCCTGAGCCAATTCTCATTTTCTTCCTCCACTTCCTCCTCTTGCATTCCCCACTTCTGCCCCACATATATGGCTATATATTATCTGTGTCTGTCAGCACTGCTGGTGTTGGGAGAGGATAGCATAAATGATATTATCGCTTTTTGGACTGGTAGTGCCAGAAAACAGAGAAATACAAACCAAATTAACACAGAAGAGAGGAACCCTTCCATGTTAAATGGAAGGACCAGCACATGGAAAACAAAGAAATGGAAGACACACCCCCTGAAAGAACCTGAAGTGAATCAAAACTTAAAGTTTTCACCATGCATATGCCTAGTAACAAGTGTGCATTTGAAAAACATGCACGCATGAACAAAAAAAAGAGCATAGATTTCTGAAATGCACATAAACATGCTCTAGTCATTGGGGGCATGCATTCATTAACGTGTCCCTTTGAAAAATGCACACAGAAATAAATATTGCTATATAAAGTTTTAAAAAAAATACACAGAACTGGCATGGAACAGATTTAGAGATGGGGAAAGGAAGATGTCTAGGGAAATGGACATGATAGATCTGCCCACCCCAGTTCCCAGCTTTTTTGGCTCTCTTAACATTCTTGCCTGCTGGGAAATATAATTCCACTTCCGTTTTTTATGTGTGTATATAATATTAGCTGGCGTACCTATAATTCCCTCCTCCCTAATATAATCTATACTACAAAAATGTTTCTACATTTTCCCCTTCCTCAGAGCTTGACTGGCTCCTTCTCAGGGATCTTTGCTTTTTTTAAAAAAAATGCAATTCCATACTGTAGTAAACCTAAATGACAAAAATCATCAAGCATATGTTGCCTAAGCCATATAAATATGCATGTATGTTAAAGACGTGGTGGCAGGCAGGTGCACAGGAAATCTTCATAAAGTTAACATCTACTGCAGTGGTAATAAACCGATGTTCTCTGTTCAAATACCCGTTGGTTTTTGGGGGGAGAGGTTTGCAAACATTTTGCCACCACTGTGTTGTTTTAAGAAGTGCCACTAATACTCAATAACACCAAGCTGGCATCTCTCCCCCCCCCCCTTCCCATAACAAAGAAAGAGAGGGAGTTTATTAAAGTATAAATGCCATTTTCATCTTGCAGCATTAACTGTGTTGTGTGTATCCCAAAGGTACTGAGCCAGTCAAAGCAAACAGCTGTGCCACCTACTTGCGACAGTTGTACACCCACCACAATGCACCAGTGGGAGAAGCAGGTTAAAGAAAGCCATAAAGCTGAGAGTGTACCTCACTTAGCAGTTTTCTTTCTAGCTCGAGGGAAATTTCATCCCTTTTGAGAATAGGCATCGCGTGTAGAGCTCATCGCACGGAGTATTCTTTCTGCAACTCCTCTCCTATAAACCACCTACCGCATTTTTATGCTCCACCATCACATGCTCCAAAATAATGTTTAGCAAATTAACATCAAGCTAAATAAAAGGCATATCAACCGACTTAGCAGGCAGCATTCTGTTTTTCAACGCAGAGGGGCTCGTGTTATTGCCAAACAAAGTTTCTTGCCGCTTCCTTGGAAACAACCAATTTCTTTTCAAAAGAAGTGGATGTGCAACAAATTGAACAGGAAAAGCAATGGCGTATCAGCAGCCGCCACTGACCAAGTGGGAAGGCAGAAAAAGATCTCATTAGAATGGGTCTAGATGATGGACCTCATTGACAAGTAAGGTAACTAATACACAAATGCAGTGCATTGCCAGTTACATTTTCTCATTTTCTCTGACTGCCTCATCCCGTCTTGTCCATACTTTAGCAGGCAATGGGCATTAAAGTATCTATATGTCCCCTTTCACAGAGGAGCTACCTCCCTTTCAAGAGCTGTCTGGGGATAATCCTACTTTTGCAGTTGTTCTCCATTTGGAAGAGCTGTCCAGCCCAAACCTAATTTAAAGATAAAGAACCATAAGGGGGAAAACCTTGAAATGTCCCATCCACAGTAAGTATCTGGTTTTTCAGACAAACAAGTCACCTGGTCACTGTGTTCTCCACCTATGTAAGATATAACTCTGCAGTCTGCTCAGGAGGAGATGAATCTACAGAAAGATGCTCACTATCCAAAAAGTTCTTGCATTTTATGGCCTATGTCTCTATCATTTAGAACAGAAACCTTGAGCTGAAAATGTGAAGAGAACACTTACAGTGGAAAGGGATGTACACCAAGCACAAAGAAGATTATGAACTACTTTCTATAGGCCAGGCTCCTGGCTCATTGCAATTCAAACATCAAAACTCTTGGGCAAGCTCAGCATCTGCAAACTAAACTATATCTACTGGACCTTGTGTCTGAATTAATCATGTATCCGAATAGTAATCCCAGTTCTCTGAGTGACACCTATTAGGTAGTCAAAACATACAAGATCGTGAAAACTAGAGCAACCCAAAGATTTGTGGAAACAAACAGACAAACAAATCCTTAAGAATTATGTTATTGTTTTAAACCACTGTTAAAGCAATTGCTTCCATGGAAAGGAATATTATCAGAGGACTGGAAACCAAGCCCTATGAATAAAGACTGAAAGAACTGGGCATGTTTAGCCTTGAGAAAAGAAGACTGAGGGAAGATATGATAGTGCTTTTCAAATACTTGAAAGGTTGTCATACAGAGGAAAGGCAGAATCTGTTCTCAGTAATCCCAGAGTGTAGGACATGTAGCAATGGGCTTTAGCTAGAGGAAGCCAGATTTAGGCTGAATATCAGGAAAAATTTCATAACTGTTAGAGCAGTATTACAACGGAACCAATTACCTCAGGACCTGGTGAGCACTGCAACACTGGAGGCATTCAAGAGAAAATTGGACAACTATCTGTGAGATCTGCTTTGACTTGGATTCCTGCATTGAGCAGGGGGTTGGACTCGATAGCCTTATAGACCCCTTCCAACTCAATTATTCTATGGTTCTATGCTTAGAAATAAATGGATTGGTCTGTTGGCTGATTGATGGAATACCTCTGGATTGGGCCACAGAAACAGCTCTGCCTTCCCCCGGAAATGGGACTCCTTGCCAATTTTTGCCAGTTTTCGTTTAATCTTTAAAAAAGAAAACAACAAAAAGCATTTCAGCTTACTTATACTGTCCCACAGATACAGGGGAACTCTTCCATCATTTTTGGCCACATTTCTCTTCCAGATTCATAGTTCCCATTCAACACCTGAGTTTGTTATTAGGTAATAATGAGGCATAAGATATGCATTTTCTACAGTGCCTTGAATATCAAAGGCACAAATAACATCATATCACCATTAATAGCACAGCACCCTCCCCCAACACAAACACTCAAATTCTGTCAAATGATGTTTGTTGGAGGACAAAATCAATGGATTTTAGGCCTTACTGCCCTGATACTTTGAGAGAAATAAGAAAAACTATGCAACCAGTAGTGAGTTTTCATTTTAAAAAATATAAATAAATAAAAAACACAGAACTCCTTAACTACAGTGGATGATCAGTTGTGACTTTCTTCCTGCCTAGTCTGTATAATTAACCAGGGCTTTATCTTACTATTATCCTTGTATGCATTAGGGACTTAGTTTAGGAACACAGTCCTCACAGGATTCTAATATACTCTTATCTCCTTGTACTAATTGAGTTATCTCATATTGTCACGCAGGAAGCTATTCTAGAAAAGAGAGGAGGAAGGGAATTTAAATTATTGTGGCTTCATGTTTCTGCTCAAAGAATGTTAGCCAGGTGAGTGAGTGATCACCATAACACAATTCCTTTGGTTTCTCTACTGTTCCTAACCTTTACAAAGGCAGCTAGACATATCCCGCACCATAGCACAATCCTTCTTATGGCTTTATAAGGACATTAGCTCTGCTTATCTCATTCTCCCTGAATAATACCCAACTATTCTTTCCCTAAGACTTTAATATCAGTAATACTCATTGGCAGCTATTTACTGACACAGTACACTTATGGCTGTGCCTGTGTTACCAGAAAGCCAGTGAGGGCTGGTTACAAGGATCACATAACTCCCCTGTTACAGCAGCTCCAGTGGCTGCCAATCCATTTCCAGGCACAATTAAAAGTTCTGGATTTAACCTATAAAGCCCTAAACAGCTTGGGTCCAAGCTGTCTCAAGGACTGCATCTCCCTTTATAAGCCTGCCTGGGTGCTTAGATCATCCGGTGAGTAATTTCTCTTGGTCCCACCACCTTCACATGTGTACTTAGTGGGTACACGGGACAGGGCCTTCTCTGTCACTGCACCCAGACTCTGGAATTCCCTCCCATGGAAGGCCAGGCTGGCCCCATCTTTGCTGTCCTTCCACAAGCAAGAGAAGAGAGGCAGGCTTTTCCTTAGTGACTGGCTAAGAGAGGTTTTAAAATGGGATGGTATGCATTTCTGCTGCTTTTAACTCTGTTTTAGTAATGCTTTTACCTAACGTATTAAATATAATGTTTATTTAATTATTTTAAAATATTTGAATAATTTATTGTTTTTAGTTTTTTAAAACTAATTATGGAAGCCGCCTTTGGTCCTCCCTTAAGAGAAAGGCGGGGTAAAAACATTTAAAATAACTAATAAGACTTCATGAAACTTTGGGGAATGGATTGGGTTGGTAGTGATTTTAATAATATATTATGAGGTGACCAAAAGGATGCCATGATTTGCAACTTAAATAATTTTTGCACAACACTCTCCTCCCTCCTCAGCCTGACATAAGAAGATGAGCTCATGGAAAATTCCAGTGGGCATTCAGGCAAATGGGCTTGCTGTAGCAACCTGTGAAGCTCTGGTGAATGCCCAAGAGGGTTAAGGCAGTGCTGGAAAATAATGGTGGCCACACAAATATTGACCCTTTGTGCCCAATTTGAACATTGTCACTTAGGGGTGTACTCACTTTTGTTGCCAGTGATTTAGACATCAATGGCTGTGTGTTGCGTTATTTTGAGGGGACAGCACATTTACACTGTTATACAAGCTGTATACTCACTGCTTTACATTGTAGCCAAGTGTCATTTCTTCAATGTTGTCACATGAAAAGATATACTAAAATATTTATGAAATGTGAGGGGGTGTACTCACTTCTGTGATATACTGTATATGTACCTATATATTACTGAATGTGGGAATGTAACAAAATATATAATAAAAATTATATCAATGATATTGCTATCTCACTGTGTCTGAACAGTAGACTGGTCTTGTATTACATTTTTAAACTTGCAACTGTGTGTGTGATTGGCTGGTGACCAAGACAAAAAGAAAAATAAATAAATTCAACCATTATCCAGTAACATAATTGTCATATTCAACACTGGTGTCGTTGAAAGCGTGGGAGCCCTTCCAGAAAAATAAAGTTGGGGTATCTTTAAACCTACATGGAAGTAGTTCTGAGGGGGAAACATGTGTCTGTGTGTGTGTGTGTGTGTGTGTGTGTGTGTGTGTGAGAGAGAGAGAGAGAGAGAGAGAGAGAGAGCTCTTAAAACGAAGGCAGAGACTCTCAGTATTTCAAGTGCTGGGACTTTGTGAATGCACCAAACATCGTATCATCATGTTGTCACTTATTTTCAGCTAATCTTTGGCCTCTGTTGACAAGACTCCTTTTTTTTTCTTAAACATTAAATTAGACAGCAGAACTGTTTGGAAATATATAAGGAATGAAAGCAGGAATGTCTCAAAGACTTTGTGCTGAAGAATCATCAAGATCATCAAGGAGGGGGACACAATAGTGTCATTCAGACTTTTTCCCATTGTCTAAGATCCTTCTTGTCTCTGCCCTTTCCTCATGCCCTGTTGCAGGGGCTAACTTCTGCCAACCAGGAGTTTTTTGTTTTGTTTTGGTTTTTTGGTTTTTTAGTAGGTCCCCATGCAATTTATAGCCATGACCTTCCAGAATTCTAAATGACTTGGTGAGCCTACACAAAAAGAGTAGTTTTCCCTGCTATAAACATTTAGCAGAGTGTGGTGTTATGTAGCCATGGACAGGAGGAGGGCCAGTGTCAAGGGTTGGCATGCTAGAGCAACTGCTGAGTGCCGATTCCTTATCTATGGGTTCACTATTCCATTGACTTGAGCCCACTAGCCCCGCTCCTCTTCTTCAGCTTTCTGTTCAACCATCACTCACTTAGGCTTAGAAGAAATAAGCAAGCAAACAGACAGACACCATGTGTGGGAAAGAGAAGGAAAAGGTGCCCCTTCTGCTTACTCTATGGCACTCTGCCTGGCAAGGAAGCTGGTGGGAGATCCTAGGAACTAGAGAAGAGAAGCAACAGTGGGAGACAATGTCAGTGAAGGAGTGAAGATGCCTACTAAGGGTTTCTTTCCCAGCCCCTCCCAAGCTTCAAGCCAGTAAAAATGCAGTTTCATGAGGAAGGATGCTTGAATAAAATATTATCACCCTTTAAGATCTAGTTTCTTCCCTCATCTGTTAGCAGAGTAACATCTGTAGCCTTCCCACTGTTGTAAGACAGCCAATGGTGAGAGAGGATGGGGCTTACAGCCCACTAAGGGAGACACACTCTCCGTCCCTGTGTTAACAGAACTTCCTGATATCAGAAACTGACAAATCTTTCTGCCTTGCCAGCATCAAAAGCCAACAGAGCCTACAAGAAACCTTTGAAACAGAACAGCAAAGCTTCGGTGGCTCCCTAATCTAAACACAGTAAGCTAAAGCAGGTGCCACTTGAGAATAACAACAAAACAGCCTTCAAAGGTGTTCTTTTTAGATGTAGCAGGTGCAATTCCCTTCAGGTCCTGCACCTGCCCCACAGGCCCCACCTCCTCATCTGTCTTCTGTCAAGTGAGCAATGCTATGCTAAGGAGATGATGTTAAAAAGGTCCAGCTGGTGTACACAGACACACATCTTATGTATGGCTTTTAGCTCCATTTCAGGTGACACCTCTTCAGGCAGCCCTGCTACCAGTCAAAGTTTGGATTCGTGTTAAAAGTCCTGCCGACCAAGCAGGCAGGGGTTAATTCATCTAGACTATTAGCTGGAATTGGACAATAGAAATCCAGAAAATGTAAATTCTTGCTCCTGAAGAGAGTAACAGAGAGGAAATACCCAACCCCAGGTTGAACAAGGACCTTCAGCTTATCCCCTACTTCAACAGGAAGCTGCAATAAATTAGCCTCTATGCTGCTTCTCATCTTCCCATCATCATCATCATCTATATACTGCTTTTCTTCCAAATAACTCAAGGCAGCATAATACTTGCTCTCCTCCTCCTCACTTTCATCCTCAGAATAACCCTATGAGATAGGTTCGGCTGAGACAGCAACACACCCAAATCCCCCATTGAGTTTTGTGGTCAAATGAAAATTTCAACTTCTGTTTCTCCAGTCCAAGTCCAATAGTCTAAAATAGTGGTATGTTAGTATAATTTGTGCACAAAATGTACTTTGCTACAATACATTGCATCTGTCTCTGTACCTTAAAACAATAAACGTCTGCTCGTTCCACCTGGACCTCCCAGGCCTCGTTTTTATCAGTGGCCACAATGATCTCCACCAGGAGTCCAGCCTTCTCGGTTGTGACCTTATCTTTGTGAAATGGGCTCCTGCTTGAGATTCATCAGGCTTCCTCTCTTCCTACCTTAAGAAGATGCTGAAGACCAAACTCTTTATGGAACATTGAACTATATTCTTCCCGCAAGGCTGCAGGATCTGAATTCACCTTACACTGCCATCACCTGGTTTTGGATTATTTGTTGGGGATCTTAATTTTCATTTATGTCTATGATTGTCATTTATTAGGTTTTGTTTGTTTGTTTGTTTGTTTGTTTGTGGAGGAGGTTTGAGGTAGTTTATAATTACTGTTTAACGGGGATGTTGGCAAGTCTTTGGGTTCGAGTCTCAAGTCCCTATTAAAAAGCTTTTAATTTTTTTTAAAAAATAATAATTAAAAAGCTTTTATATTCCATCTCCTTCTCCCAACCAGCCCCCTTTTCCTCTCCCCCCTCTCTTAGCCCTCCAGGGGAGCCCAAAGGACCTTATCTTACCCCAAGGGCCCTTCCTGATGAGGAGCTGGAGGAGGAAGGCAGACCCTTCACCCGCAAAGCTCTGGTGCAATTTTGTGGTTAGCACAGTTCGTAAAACTCAGAAAGGGATTGATCACTTTGGCCTCTACATTTTTCGCCTAGCAAGGGAGTGAGTGCTAAGAAGAGTGAAGTGGCACACGCTGGGAAGCATGTGCAGAGTACACTGGGATATGTAGGCTGAGGAGGCCTGGCAGCGAAGGGTGTCCTGTTGCTGGGAGGTGGGCCAGCAACTCCAGAGTGAGGTAAATAGTCACCGGGGTGGTGGTGGAAAGAATGAGGCAGGAGGGTCCGCCTGAATACAAATACATAAGGGGAGTGGGTTTGGTTTTGTGTTTGAGGGCCAAGACACTGAGAAAAAAATAGATGGGCTGGCAGACTGACTGACAAAAGGACAGTCTCCATTAAAATAATAGGTAAAGGTTCCCCTTGACATTTAGTCCAGTCGTGTCCGACTCTAGGGCGCGGTGCTCATCCCTGTTTCCAAGCCATAGAGCCAGTGTTTGTCCGAAGACAGTTTCCGTGGTCACGTGGTCAGCGCAACTAGACATGGAACGCCGTTACCTTCCCACCGAGGTGGTACCTATTTATCTACTCGCATTTTTACATGCTTTCAAACTGCTAGGTTGGCAGGAGCTGGGACAAGCGACGGGAGCTCACTCTGTCGCGTGGATTTGATCTTACAACTGCTGGTCTTCTGACCTTGCAGCACAGAGGCTTCTGCGGTTTAACCCACAGTGCCACCACATCCCCGCAGCGCCACCACATCCCAGAAATGGAGATGGGGAACCCTTCCCCATCTCCATTAAAATAATAGGTCTCCATTAAAGTAATGGACTTGAAAATGCAACTTGGAAAAACTGATCCAAGTTATGAGTTGAGTCCAAGCCTTAAAAAAAAGTCTTGAGTCAAGTCGCTGGTGCAACTTAAGTCAGACTTGACAGTGAGTCACAACTCACGAGTCCCCATCCCTGCTGTTTAACCACTTAGCGTAATGCAGGTCACTAAGTCGAGTGGTATAAAATAATGAATGAATGAATGAATGAATGAAAGTGTGCTCCAGCCCCCCAACACCTATGACTCTAACTACTACTACTCCCTCATTCTCTGACTCCAACCATTACTCCAACTTCCTCCTCCTCTCTCTTTTACCCCAGTCAATACACCTCCCTGCCTCAACATTCAGACACAGGAATGATTCCTTGCGATGCAACAGTGCCCAAGCATCAGTAGGCCTCATTCTCCAAATCTGAGTGAGATATATATGTGTTTCAACTAGAGAAGCAGGTTCATTGACTGCTGTCCCTTCTGCACTGGCACGCGTCCACAAATGGATTAACGACTTCCTATCTGAGTTCTGAATGGGTGAAATAGAGTTATCCCCAGGGGAGGGGTCTTTTCCCGCTTCCGGAGAGAATGCTCCAGCAAAGTTTCCTTCACGCTCCAAACGACGCCTACAATCTTCTGCCTTCTCCTGGTCTCTGCTGGCTCTGTCAGCTGTGACCAGGAACAACTAGATTCATTATGAATTAACAGGAATCTGCCAATGATAGGTCTCTTCTGATTCCACAGGGCAGAGTATGTGAAAAATGTGAGCTGAAACCCTCATACTGGGCAGAGCTAGCAAATTTCAGGAAATGGGTTATCAGTTCCACCAGCTACAACCCCTCTTTTTTTTCCCCATAGGGGGCTCCCATCCCTTTTTTTCCTTTTTTCTTTTCTGCTGGCAGCAGCTGTTTTTTCTGTAATAAAACAATGTAGGTGGCCCACTGAGTCAGTCACAGTAGCAAGAAACGGGACCCTGAGACACATATCTGAAGGTCTGTCTGGTCAAGGTCCAACAATGTCTGGCAGAGGGCCAATCAGGTATACCACTACAGGCCATGGCCTACAGCAACAGCAAGGGAGGGAAGGACAAAATCCAGGGCAAATATTTCTGTTCCATTTGGTTTAAAGGTCCCTCTCCTTCTCAGGAGAGAAGAGAGACAGAACAGTGGCAACAAGCTGCCAAATTAAGGAGCACCCAATCCGGCACTCGGCAGAAGGCAGCCCCGGAGACTGACATTTCCAGCAGAACGCCTCCTCATGCTCCTCACAAATCCCTCCAGATTTTTCTTCCCCTTTTTTGACAACCCTATTACTACTGTCAGTCTTTAGGTACCATGAAACTTCGAAGTCCTACTTAGATCTCATACCTTGTGAACTCCTGTGACATGAGCAACACTTTTTTCATGGAAGACATGGATTGTACACCCTGTGCTGGGCCTTTTGATCTAAACAAGCACTCAAAGAGTGTGGTCGTGTTCAGCTACAAGTGCACGTTCTGCTGTCATTAAGTTCTGTGCTTTTTTCAGCTCTTATTTTATCTGGAGTAAGTCTGTCAGTTTCTTCTGCTCCTTTAAACACACTTCTGAGAAACAGCAACTTTTAAGATGCTTTAAAAAAAAAAGCTTCTTGGCTTTTTTTCTTTGTTGTTTTTTGTAGTCGAATATCTAATAATGCAAAACAAATTAATGGTGAACGTGACATCATTTCAATTTACCTACATTATACTTACTGCTATAGAATCATGCCAGGTAAAATTAGGAGGACTTTTCTCCCTACAGCAAAGAAAGAGCGAAGCAGCTGCATTATATAAGCATCTTGTGATTTTCGTAACATGCTTATTAGCAGATATTGTACACTGTTTTGGAGTGGGCACAGTAGGAATAGACACATGATAACTCATTGGAGCTCAGTTTACCTGACCATATGACTGTGTTGTGTTTGTCGTTTGTCGCTTTCTATATTATTTTGTCATTTTATGCTGTTGTTGGAGGGTGATGATGTTGATGTGGGCTTAATTTCCTCAATGTTCATCACCCAGAGTAGTGAGCTTTCACTAAGTTAGGCAGTAAATAAAGAAATAGATAGATAGATAGATAGATAGATAGATAGATAGATAGATAGATAGATAGATAGATAGATAGATAGATAGATAGATAGATAGATAGATAGATAGATAGATAGATAGATAGATAGATAGATAATGGAAAGACACATCTGATTTCAAAGGGGATAATTTTTACTGCCCTGAGCAGGGATGTGCAGTAGTACCAAAATTTGGATTCAGATTGCAGGCTCCAAATTTAGAATTATACCCCTTCTGAGTGAGAATTTGGAATTTTAAAAACTCAGAATTTCCAGATATGCAGAACTCCAGTCACTATGAATACTATATAGTTGTTATTATCCCCTTTAAACACACACACACACACACATACAAAGATTTTCCTTTGTCCTCTTGTCAAGGTTTGATACCTTGTCAGTTTAAGAGTATTTGATAAATTATGGGGCAGAGGGATGCAGAAAATTGCCCTAAAATTAAGTGAAAGTATTTTTAAATATGAAAGTATTTTAAGATCTGTGGCATGAAAAAAATGTTTACTGTAACACTATAAGAAAACACATAATTAGATATGAAGATGAATTTTGAAATGGTTATCAATGATTGTCTGGTTTCATTAACCCTTTACTGGGATAAATGCCAGCTATGATGAACCATAGGCTTCTGATAGCTGACAGGGGTCGGGGTCTATGAATCCCGTAGGACTCCTGGGAGATTCAGGCATCCTCTCAGGATCTGACACCTTCCCAGTAATTGTGCCAAACAAAAAGACTGCACACCAACAGCAAGCAGTGCCTAGGTTTTCGGAAATGATTGTAATGGGCATACTAATTGAACCATGAGGAGTGAGGATGCCAGGAGGAATTGCCAGCAGCATTGAGGAAGCAGAGAACATGTGGCACTGGGGAGTGGGCAAAATACCTTCAGTGGCACTGGCAGGTAGACTGGACCAGTAGATAGACTGTGGTGGAGGGGAACAGTGCCAATAGCATGGGACATAGCACAGTTGAGTGAGTGAACACAATCTTGGACTAGCAGTTGGACAAATGAAAGAGGCAGAAGGAGAGGGCAGCAGACTGAAGCACTGGCATACCTAGTCCTGTGAGCAGAATGTGTCATTCTTTTGTACTTAAAAGGGACTTCAGGGAAGCCCAGCAATGGTAGGTTGACCTTAAGGAAAATAAGTTTTACTACCGATTCTGGCCCCAGGAATGACTGGTGTGGACTGGCAATGTCTCCTGCCTGAGAGAAATCTCTTACTGGGCACACTAGTTGGTAGACAAGACAGCAGGTTCACTGCCACCTTGGCCAGCCCTCCCTGAACAGACTCCTTCTCAGCCCAGGAAGACAAGGGAAATTGATGGTATGGATATGGAGGACAATGCCTGGTGCTCTTCCTAAATCTCTTCTGAACCACAAAAGCAGCAACACTGCTGCTGCCCAAGCTGACAGTGTCAGTCTGAGTGCTGATGCCATCTTTGTCCTTCTCTGGCACATCAAATCTTCAGGAGGGAAGTGCCTTCTTCACCATTTTGTTGGCACCTTTCCTTGGCTGCCCTGGCTGCATTGCACAAAGGCATCACTGGAACATGTCTGAGGTTCACTCCTCTCTGTCCCACCTTGAACCAAAAACTTCTCTGCCACCTCCTTAGCAGAGACACACATAAACCCTATACTACTGCCTGTTGTTATTTCGTAGTGCCAGTGCTAAACAAGGCAGCACTGTGACAGATTTTGTTTGTGGGGGCTCATAATTGCAATTGTAGTCTGTCTTTTTCCTGTCTAAGGAAAAACTGCTGCAATGGGTGCAGGCAGCCTTCCTGTAGCTTTCCTACAGCCTCCCACTTCTTCTACCACATCCACATTTCATACTGCCTGCAGACTCTACCCAAAGAAGAACAGTATCTGGTTATGCTACAGCAGAACACAAACCCTTCCAATGAAAATCACACGCGCGCACACACAGACACAAAATCTATTAACTTAATATATCTGTCTAGATATAACAAAATCTTATTCTGTGGCCTGATATACCTCAATGGGACCTAATTTATAACATATTAGTCTATGAATCTATTAATCCTAAATCTCATTCCTAACTATATTAAGTGAACAATATATAATGAGAGGTAGAAAATGTAAATGTAAATTCAGAAAAGGACATAGAAAAGGACATAGAGAAAATAGCTCCAGTGCAGGCTTGCACCAGAGCATATCCTAACAGCAGGGGGTATATGCTATTGTGCCCGCCTTTCCATTGGAAAGAACCAGTCTGTTCCTGCTTTAAGATTTCATTGGTGCAGACAGGCATCATTTATAGGTTTTGCTATCAGAGCAGGCTCCTCCCTTGGGAAATTCATGGCAACCCCAATCAGGAGACACTGAGTTCTCTGCCTCACTATCCTTGATGCCAGATTGTCTTTAAGTTTCATTTCTCAAGAAATTACTCCAGAATACCTGAGAAACAAATTTCACTTTCGGTTATTCCTTTAGCAAGCAGAAACCTAGCCATTTGCTTTCCAATCTATAGGAGTATGTAGGACTCTAAATATTAGGATTTATTATTACAGATATTCAGAACTATAAAATTTGGATTCAGGTATATTCAGAGCTATCTGAATGTAGCATTATTCAGTGAATTCTTAATATTAATTCTTAATTTTTCCAAATCTAAATGCACATCCCTAGCCCTGAGCAATATATTTAAACATACTTCTTGCTGTTTTAAACCAGTCCTCTATGTGTTATTTTTTTAAAAAAATATGTTTTTTTAAAAAATAATATTTTTTTAAAAAAATTAAAAATTATAATTATAAAATTATAATTAAAAAAAACATTATAAGTGCTGGATCGGAATTCAGGAGACTGCATTGAGCTAGGAAACTTATTGGTTGGCCTTGGACTGCTCTCTTTACCTTAGACTGGACCTACATCACTGTTATTAAAAGTGTAAAATGGGGATGTAGAAAACCATGTATTGTGTGGGAAACTTCTGCTTAAAGGCTGTAGCTGCATTCTGTTCCAGTGACGTGCATACACTCCTGGCAGGAAGCGGTAGCTGCCAGCAGGCGGGGTAACCCCTTATTCTGCCCTTTCGCTTAGAGGTAGAGCATAAGATCAAAGGGTTATTTTAGCCAATCCTAGTTACGATTAGGTAACTAGTATCCTATCTGTCTCTCTCATAACATACTATGTAATCATGCTAAGTAAATAAAAGAGCTCTCGGGGCGTTGTCAGTAGGCTCCGCTGGCTCGGACATCCGCTGTCAACTCCTTTGTTCTCTCTCTAAGGCAATTAGCCTTCCTTTGTTCCGTGATCACTCACATATTGTCTTCAACTCACTGGGGGAAAAGGGAGGGAAATTTTTAAAGTGTGACTAGTCGATAAGGACTGTTCTTGCCTTGATTCTTTTAAGCAGAACTGACATAAACAGAACATCTTATTTGAACACCAACTTTTTCCACTCAAGAACATGAGTATTGTAAATATTATGTTGACTGTCTCTTCATTGTTGTAAAACTGTTTGCTATCCCATTCTGACTTCTAAATTGAGTTCTCTCCTTTTAAAAACAATGGGAGAGTTAGTCCCAATTCCTGGTTCTCTCAGACTCTAGAAGCAATAATGCTGGGAACAATACTAACAATTACAATATTAACCATGAGGATTTTTGAATGCTGTGATGGAATGCTTAGGTCACCTGTAAAAACATTGAGGAGGTCTCTCTCCAAAATTTGGGATTAAAGCATCCCATCCAATCCACAAACTGTCTCAGGTTTAAAGGGTCCAGATTCATTTGAAACTATGGATAGGAGGGAACCCTAGGGGACAGAACAAAGGCCACAAGGGGGCACCTTTGTATGTTGTATAAAGGGCTGTGGCAAGTAAGTGATAAGTGAAACCATGGATATTGATCCTGCGGATACAAGGGTCCTACTGTAATAAGAAATTGACACAATCAGTTATTTAAGTAGTAACTGCAGTGTTCTAGGAATATTATTCAGGTATTTCTAAATAAAATTTGTTTTCAAAATAAATGGCAACATTATTTATGAATATATGGAGTTAGACCCAGTCATTCAGTGGAATCCTAACACTACAGTTGGCATGCTTCGAGATTGTGGCACCCAAGGTATCCAAGCTTTCTAAATGTGTGTTGGGGGCATGGTCAAGGACTGAGAGAGCTTTGCATTCTAACACTCCAAGACCCATGCTGTGCAGCCACTCTTTCATTTCTTCAGACACTGGAGCTCCTGCAAAAGTCTTCATGGGAACAAAGAGGAAGCATCTGAGGTCAGCCTCTCTTACAAGGCTGCAGTTCTCCAACCTCAGAGTGGAAGAGCCCGTATTTCCTATGGTATCCACCAGATTACAGGATTGCTTAGTAAATTGGTCACATCTTTTAGTTCTGTTGAAATCAGTAGGACTAAATTACCCATGATTCATCCATCTCAGACTGGATAGCTCAATAAGTTGGAGTGTCAGGGGTCTGGAGTTTGATTTGCCACTGGGCTTCCTGGGAGAAAGTCCAGTCTGTTTAGACTTGGGCAAGCTACATGGCTCCAGAACACCTCCAGAAGAAGGGAATGGCAAACCATTTCTGACTATATATACCTAGAAAACCCTGGAAAGGGTAGTCATGAATCAGAATTGACTTGACGAATGGAAAATAAATCCAATGGGCTTGAATTTTTGAAAACATAATTTCACATTCCTCCAAAGTGGCAACGGGACATAACACATCCTGCTTTGGAAATCTGTAATTCAGTGTGGGAGGGGAATGTTCCGAAAATTATGTGTATTTTGAAAAATGAGCACAATTGAAATGAATATTTTTTTAAAAAAAAATACTCACAGGTATGCTGTATTCAATGGGAACCTGCTTAAAAATGTAATGGGGGAACCTGTTACCAAAATATACATGAATTTCCCTGCAAGGCGGGGGGAGCATCTAAACTCTGTACAGAAGAAGGGTAAGGAGAGAATATCACTGCAAATCTAAGAAACAGCAAAAATGAAACTGACAGGTTTTTCACACCTATCTACTAAAAATGCCAGGGATGCAGGTTTTCATGCTCCTTTATTTATTCTTTTACTCAACATTGAGTATTGAGTGTCAGTATTGTTGCTAATCCCAATGTCTGGAGAAGGAAAATTATATTCCACAAGGCATTACAGAGGAGAGAATCATGATTATTTCTCTTCTAGCTGAGCGCTCCTTATTGTCATTATTATTGCACCAGTGACTTGAAGTTAGTGTAAAGATTTTTAGTCAATGATTCCCAGACGAATGTGGCTTACCCCTTGGTTTGCAATATTTGCTTCATTTGAAAATAGCTTGTGCTTTTGCAAAGTATCGACAGAGTTCTTTTAATTGTGTACAGAACACAAATGATAATTCAGTTATCTTGAATAAACATCCAATCCATTCAAAATGATGCTGTTCAAATGCTGTCTTCTGATACATAAGCGTGACCAGTGGGGGGGGGGGGGAAATCCCCCTCATGATCAGAATACACAGCTCAGTTTATACAACTCAGTGGCCGACAGATGCAATACTGACCTGGTCTATTCCTAATGGAACCTAAACTTTCTGTTTAAGCCACAGAAATCCCATTGCATCGTTACTTTAGAGTAAATCTCACTGTGTATAGAAGATTTTCTTCACAGAAATAAGGTATGGGCTTAATGAGAGGAATATGATACCACGGAGCTTTACCTGGGAGTAACAGAGTGGGCAATTTTGGCAGAACCTGGTATGAGTTCTGTGTTCCTCTCTGGGGCAAAGAAATGAAACTGGAAATTGTGAGAAATCTACTTCCATTTTTAAAAAGGGGGGGGGGGTAACGGTGCAAAGTTTCCTTTGGTCTATTTAGAATGTGAAGTGCCACTCTGCGAGGTTTCTAGTAATTGTAACTCTTCTTTTTTCTAGAAAATAGGGGAGGTCAGGGAGGGTTGGAGGTCTCAAAAGTAGTCTTGAGGTGGCACATGCAGATTCAAGGTCACACCTTGTCCATCTGTGCAGTACAGAGAGATTTGAGCAACTAATTTTTCACTCACCTTGTTTTGAACTGACCTGATCCTTATGTTCTAGGCTAAGAGCCAAATCCAGTTTGTCCCAAGCTAAAGCAGTGGCCATGATGGCTGGAAGATTTTGGGAGTTATTGTTTAAAATATATATATTTCCTCTTAGACAGGGAGATAGGAGTTTAACAGATTCAGGAGATAGGATAGGACTGAACAACAGAGACCTTCCAGGTGCTTCTTGGCCTACGACTCACAGCAGCTCTAGCCAGCATAGACAGTGGTGGAAGAAGAGCAGTAGAGTATCAGAATTATCCCTTCATATCTGAAACACGAGGAAATTTAAATTCTTTTGATCTACTGTTGTGTGAATTTTTCTCTGCTCTCCATATCTTTGTCTACAAACTAATTTCTGGATACTTTGTACGTTATCATACTGATACCTTTGGAAGAAAGAATCAAGTGCCAGCGTCTTTTTTAAGTCTTGTGCAATTGCACACAGGAAAACAGGACATCAGAATTTTGTGGATTATCGTGATGATTTTCTGTCAGGCAAACAGTTTCAAATTTCTTGTTAAATACTGTAATGGTAACAATAATATTCCATGTTATTCCATGTTATACAAGGCATGCATTGCAAGTAATAACCACTTACATCAAGTACCTAAGTCTTTAGAGTGAACTAGCCCATGTTTGTACCCTCTTTCTAGAACAGCAAATTAGAAAAGAAAGTGGGTTATCTGATGCCATATTAATATCAATTGTTTGTATGCATGAAACAACCAACTAGGACCATAAATACATAACAGTAATGATAGCTTGGTAAAAGCAGCTGCTGCACAAAGGGGACAAAATAGAAAAACTGCTGTCTAGAAAAGAGGAATTCCATGTGCTTTCCATGCCTTCTTCCGTATGAATTTTGTTAATGATACAATAAAATATACGGTCCAGGTACTCTCGTACCAAGAGGTAGTTAAATAAGGGGTGATGCTGGCACTCCTCAAGTTATTCTTGCCGAGCTTGGACAAATTAACTGTCTGGAATCCTATTACATTGTCACACCAATGTGACACAATCAACCTAAATCTTGATCGTGAACTGCTGCAAGCAAAGAAGTCAGCATAGGCATTTACTGTTGCATGCCAAATCACTTGCAACAATTCAATATTGAGATTTATGGCAACTTAGTCACACTGGAAGGCATAACTAATAGGATTCTGGCCACTAGGGTGTAAATCCTTTTGATTTCAATGGAAACTAACTTTAGCTTAAGAATGCCATCATGCTTAAAACTAGTAAAGAGACTAGATACTGTATCAGATTCATAACCACATAGAAAGAAACTTGCTGGGGCAGATCAAAGGCCTATCTAGTCCTGTTTCCTAATTTGACCACATCTCTATCCTTCCCACTCTATCTTTACAACAACCCTTTGAGGTAAGGCAGGCTAAAAGATTGGTCCATGGTCATCCCAGTAAGTTTACGGCTAGCGGGACCTAGAACAAAGATCTTCCTAGTTCAACCACTATGCTGTACTATACTGGCTTTTTGAGACTGATCCACACAGACATACAGCCCTTTTCAATAAGCATAAGAGTATTCCTTGTACACAACAACATGATAGGCATCAGCAAAGTTTACTTTATTTGTTACCCTAATGCTTATTACGGGTGGCTACTTAAGCTGAAAATCTAACCATTTGCTGAAGGCATAAACGCTTAAAGGAGCCTTGGCATATTTGACTACTGATCAAATATTTTATCCCAAAAACCAGCAGTGCATCTAATATGAGAGCGGCACACAGTTTATGAATACATTGTTACCAAGAGAAGGCAAAGGCGCTTCCTTGAGAAATACTTTAATTATGTTCACAGTGTCGGTGGCGTATGTCTAAATAACATTTTTTATGTTTTGTCTCATTTTCTGGTTTCTATGAGGTTCTCCTGGGACATTAAAATAACTCATTTGTTACACAAGATGAGAGTTATAATCCGCTAGTATTTCCCATTCTAAATCCTGACATTCTACCGCTACTATTATTAGCAGAGCAAAATTACTTAATGGTTAGCATGATAGCAATGTTTCTCGGTATGAGTTAAGCATCCTATCCATCCTGTTCCATTTAATATTTTAGATCATTTTGTGCTCTCATTGTAAGGTGGATACGCTAAAGAAAAACTACATTCTGACCTTAGCTCTGAAGTTTCTGGTTTTTTATCACTTCTGTTCAAATGTCTAATATTTCTGTTTTCTGTGAATAAATAATTTTTCTCCTTTTAATTCCATAACCTCTTCAGAGCAGTTAAAATTATGTTAAAAAACTCATTAACTTTGACGAGATATTGATGATGCCAGCAGTTAATTATAAGCCAGCTGGTGTTATGGCAAAAATTAAAAAGTTAGATATTACAAGTTTGCTTTTTTTAAAAGTAAAACCCCATACTATTGCTTTGCTAGACAGTAATAAGTATGTTTTAATCCTGCAATAACTTGAGAATCCATTTAACATTAAACAGAACATTCCCAGCAAATCTCCAGCAACTCAAGAGAACTGTTAGAGCATGTGAGTATTTTAGGCATGGGTCAAAGGAATAGTTGTGAAAATACAATTTTGTATACAGCTACTGCCAATAACACTAGGTCAATATCCCAACCAATCACAGTGGTGTTTTGAACATTATTTCTACTTTTTCATATTGTCTCTGGTATTATTCTCATATCACCTCTTCCAACATTTATATGTGATGTGCTTTTTGAGAATATCCAGTAAATGTGAATTACATCATTACAAGGAATGTGTCAGTGCAGATTTATGCCTCATACTGACTATGTTCCTAATCTCTCAAATGTCATAATAATGAGAAGATGGTGGCCTTTACGTGAGGGAGGGGGCTTTGAGACTTTTCAGCGATGCAAGTAAAGCTTGTTTTGGATACATCACCACTTGGGAAGCACCAGCCACCTCACCTTGTAGTTGAGTATCTTTCACACATAAGAAAGATGTGTAGCTATTGCTGCAGTGACATGTACATCAGCAGATAGTAGTATGGAAGTGGAGGTTTCCGCATCATGTCTAAAGCACTCAAAGCAAGCACTTGACATCAAAAGGTAATGCTTCTTTCACAAAGGTGAAGAAGTGTGTGTCAAAAGGAAGAATCTGGCTCAGGTAAGAAGACGAAAGTCACAAGGATACAAATAAAAGACTCCACGAATGCTGGTGCTGAGAGGCAGAGAAATAAGTGAAGGTGGGGAGTTTATTTTGTATGATGGTGGCATTTTGAATTAAAATCAAGAAGAAGGAAATGTTATTGTGAGTATCTCTCTATGTGTGTGTCTTCAGGGCCATCAAGTCAAAACTGACTTATAGTGACCCTAATAGGAGTTTCAAGATAAGAGAGATATTTAAGAAGTGGTTTTACCAACTCCACTCCCACAGGGAGCTTCTATTGCCAAGTGGAGATTCAAACCCTGTTCTCCAGAGTCTTAGTCTGTCACTCTGTCCACTATACCGCACTTGGAATCAGTACCCAATATCAATATATTGGCACAAAATTCACTAATTCTTCCATGACAGAGCAACATGTGCCACACACCAGGAAGTCCCAGGTTCAGTTTGTGGCATCTGTAGTTTAGAAGGCCGGGTGATAAATGGTGGGGAAACACCTTTCCCTGAGACCCCGGAGAGCTGCTGCCTATTACAATATACAATATTGGCGTAGACTGACAAACAACTTGACCTGGTATAAGGTATTTCATGTTGCTAAGATGCTTTCACCAAACAATGTTATTTCCCAGAAAGCACTCATGAGCTTCATCTTCCTTTACCAACAGTTGCCAGCTTAGGAAATCTCTTCCAAATGACGGCACTTGTCTTATATGAACTACAAACACATTGTGGTGATGTTGTAATCACTGTAACCTTACCAAGCAAAAGAAGCAGAAAAATCACCACACTACTCTGAATAAACTTGATCTTTGTCTGGTTGTGACTGCTGACCAGACCTGGTTAGTATTTAGATGTCAGATCACCAGGGAATGGCACAAATTGCCAAGCAAGAAACATTTCTGACTGAAATTCTAGGTAACAGCAGCCAGTCAGAGTTGACAATAACGGGCTATGTTCTTAAGCAGTGTGTCTTACTGTGTGAAGCAAAATCCTTACTAATGTGAAATGAAAAAGAGAACCCGTCATTGTGTTGGAGGCCACCATGGAATAGCTCAGATTGCTGCTCTGAAAGCTATCTGGCTAGCAATCCTTATTTCTGATAAATATCCATCACACAAAGACACGGGGATTGATGGCAGTGACATTTTCTGACCCACTACAATTGGTAATTGAAAGAGTGGTGATGGAAGGTAAAACGTGATGACACTGATTAGTGAAAGCACAAGTGTAACACCATTGAACATGCAATAATATCATCTCCTTCTCCAAATGTGTTCCTATCTCCAATGCAAATTGGGCTTTCAGTGATGCTACACAGATGGTTTGGTTCAAGACAGCTAATTGACATGCTTCATAACCTTGGTATGTGCTCAGGATATGATGAAGTGAGAAAGTGTGAGCTGTTAATGCTCTTCAATGCCCCAGTTACTGTCTAACCAACCGCATTTACGTGTTTGATTCTGACACAAATGTTTGCACCTTAGATGCCTTTGGAACATTTCATGCTATGGGAAGTGTTCAGCGTGTCAAGCTAGGAACTACTGCGAATGTTGAGGAGAAAATTGTGTGTGTCACATCCAAATCTAATGAATAAACCATCAGCAATCGCAGTGTAAAAGTTCATAAGCATCCTGAAAGGGTTACAATAGAGGACCTGCAAGCTATTATCGATCAAATGGAAGACTTGCAAGTTATTATAAAGCAAAAGTTAGAAATAATTCAGCTGGCCTTGGTGCCAGGGAGCCTGTGATTGTGAGGCAATCTGTCTCTTCTAGCTTAAAGTGAAATTCAGCCCTAGAGCACAAGCTAGGGGTTCATACCTTTCGCTAACCTGCATTCTCGCACTTACAGAGCATTGTTGTTTGTAGGTACAGATGTTGCAAACACAGTTAAAATAATTTTATTTTCATCAACATCATCAGGCTATGGGAGGACTTGTTTTTAAAAGCCATCATCTTCAGACAGGCTAAGGCAGACCATAACTTTTGCACCTCGGTATGCTATATCTGCAGGGGTCCTTTTGGTTATTTAAAAGAAATCAGCAAGCAATGGCAAAATGTGCTTGTGTTACAATGACTTATTATCAGTTTGATTTTGCTATGAGAAAAATGGACAAACTGAGATAAGAGATAATAGTGGATAGTCATTTGGATGTCAGCTATATTACAAAACATTGCAGGGTATGCACGGTGAATCTATTACATCTTATAGTCTGGCCTGATTTCTCACTATATGCATCCATAGGCATACACTAAATAACATTCCTATAACCGGGTAATACCATGTTCCCCAAAAAATAAGACAGGGTCTTATATTAATTTTTGCTCCAAAAAACGCATTAGGGCTTATTTTCAGGGGATGTTTTATTTTTTTTTCATGTACAACAATCTACATTTATTCAAATACAGTCATGTCATCTTCTTCTGGTTGCTGCACAATGGTGGAGGGCGGGGTTTCACTTAACTGGGGCTTATTTTGGGGGTAGGGCTTATATTACGAGCATCCTGAAAAATCATACTAGGGCTTATTTTCAGATTAGATCTTATTTTCGGGGAAACAGGGCAATAGTAGTCAAAGTCTAATGGCAGCAAAAGGCACAGACTAGGGATGTGGATATTTACAAATATCAGTTTTGCTAAATTTCTAATTTCTATGGCTATGCATTTCTTTTGACTTGCATTTACATCAGTTTGCAAATGCAGCAAAATTAGTGCTTCCCTTTTTTACAGGTCAATATGAAAATCTGAGTGCATTTTTCTACATGTTTTTCCTACCCTGTGTATTTTTCTACATACTTTTCTTTGGATTTTGACCTCTTTTTTTGGAAGCAATTTTCCCTAGTTTTTTTTTATCTGCACACTTTCCCTTAATGTATGCATTTTATGTGCATTACTAAGTTGCAGACTTAGTTGCTACATTCTAAAGGGTCTGCAGGGCAATATATTTTCTAGATCAAAGGATAACTTTCTTCCTAGCCAGTGCCCTCAAATTGTATTGGATGGGGTGTATGTTCTGTAATGTATGTATATGCATATGTTAAGTACCTATTTATGTATAAAGAAATGCCACTAGCAGCCACCATTTCTGAACTATCATCTCTTCCATCAGGTTTATGGATTTTTGTTAATCTGGACAAGAGATAAAAGGTATGTGTTTCTAAATGGCTTCATAAGATTTGTGTGTACATATACATTTATTCAAGCCTTTAAAAAAACCTATGGTTCATAAATATAATATATTGCTTCTGTATTAACGTTTTAAAACACCAGCAAATGCTCCAGCATTGCCTTGCTATATTGTGCCTGCTTTCCCAGAAGGAAAAAGAACACCAAGCTTTACATAGCAAAGGCCAGCCAGAATATTGACAACACTAAAGTTAGCAATCAAGACAGTTTAGAGGATCCCGTCTTATGCTCCCTACCATTCACAGATACCACACAATGGAAAATCCCAGAACATAACTCCTTTTTTCAACAGTTAACTGCATTCCACCTAAACACAAAGAAATTGCTGACTGTTTTAGTTCTCTAATTATTTACTGATTAGGACACAGAGCAATTTTAATGCCTAGAAAAAAAGTGGCTTTTGGCTGAATGTATACACTCAAGTACCTGCCTTTTTATCTAGAATGTATTGGATTGCTATCCCAAAAGGAGAAAAAAATGAATGTCAAATGTTTTCTCCTCAGGCAATCTGGTTCATGGCATCAGCCTTTGGAAGAAAATTGCAGTCAGGTTCCTTTCCTAAAATTGTATCATTGTTGTTATGTGCTATCAAGTTGCTTCTGTCTTACGGCTATCCTAATAGGGTTATTTTCACAGTATGTGAGATACTCAAAGGGTTGTTACCATTGTGAGCCCCCAGGGAGTTTCTATGCCAACTAGTGATGTGAAACTAGGTCATCTAGGTCCTAGTCCACCACTCTATCCACTATGCCATGTTGGCTCTCTTTCATGTAGTATTCAGGTCAAATGCTCTTTTAGACACAACAGTGGGGCACGGAACAACTAGATTTAGAAAAAGGACGAAAAGAAAAATATGGATACTTGTTGCAGAATCTTATGGATTTAAATCACTCTCATTTATGTGTACAGGTCTTTGGCAAATGCTGCCTACTGGAGCTTTACATGAACCTTTGGGAGGGAAGTCCAGTCACCTGAATTACGGTGTTTAGCTATCTGAGACATTTGCTCTGCAGAATCTATGTCCATGTACACATCAATGTTGCAGCTCACATCTTCCTGAATTATAATTTGCTGTAAATAGCAAATGGAACAGCAAATAGTGGCAACTATTCTTCTCACCTCTGACCTAATATTAAATGTATGCATCATCACCTTGTGTCTGGCACGTTGATAGCATTTCACGTTCAAAACAAAACCAGTAGCAGCAGCTATTAAGCAGCTATGAAAGTCAAGTTCTGCTGCTACGAATGGTCAGTGGAAAGATAAGGATTCTTCCTGAAGCTAGAAAGGAAGGAGATCTCCATTCTCTGAAGTCACAAAGTCTAGAAACTGAAATCCAAAGTCAAAGTCACCCCACTCCATACACAAACTCAGTCAAATCAACATGTGTATGATTGACTAAGGTGAATCAGCCATTGTAATTTATTGACTACAAGCATGTATTCAATCAAAGCACCTTATGATAAGTCAGATGTCTGTACCTGAATAAAGGATTTCTTCTAGACAAGCAACACTGAGAGAACCTGTCAAAAAATAACCATGGCAATTGCTTTGTATTTGGGTCAGATGTGGTTAACTGATGGAAAAAATGAATCAGATTCTGAGATTTTGCGTTGCTTGGTATCTGCTTGTTAATGGTAGTTAACAAGCAGATACAGAAAATGGGGTTCTGTAGATCATCTTGATTGCTGATTTTTGTGGTATCACATTAAGACTGACTTTTGCTATGTAAAACCTGCCATTCATTTTCCTGTTGGCAATGCTGGCACATTGTTATAAAACAATGTTGGACCATTTCTGGCTCATGTGATAAATGATAAGAGGGTTGAGGCAGGGTGGGCATGGAGACGTGAGAAACTATTGTGTGTTCTGTACAAATGCAGGAGCAGATGATGCCTTTAATTGACCATAAGAATATAAAACAAAAAAACAAACAGCGAGCTTTCCATGACAAATCATCTTCTTCAAAGCTGTGCATCAAGTTCTTGTGGGTGGTTGCAAACTTATGTGCTGTTATTAATGTCCCAAATTAACATGGCTGATGGTGTAGAGGCCAGGTTAGCTTCTTAGATGGAAAGAGCTGCTGCGTGCATGTTGCTTTCAAGCTCTTCTTCAGCTACCAATTTGGAATTTATGCTCCATCTCTTAAAACCGAGAACAGTCACAGGCAATCAGGGGGAGGGGCTCCTTCTGCCTTTCTATGGTATCTTACAGTTCAAGAAAAATCAGGAAAAGGCCGCATGGTCGTGGAATTTTTGTATTCTATTTTTGTAGAAATCCTAAAAACCTTGAGGTCAATTGCCATTGTTGGTCAATTGGCATAGCTAGCCAACATGAATACACCCAAGTGTGCAGCCACTATTTTATTTTCCTTGTGACATAGGTCTCAGGTATATACCAGTAATTGAGAACTATTGCATCCCCTTTCCACTTCCTTAGTTACATAAGTGCAATTATTTTGGCTTTTCTCCCTTAGGAAAAAAGAAACTTCAGAGGAACTAAGAGGTTAAATGCTTTGTAGTTCTAACACTGGCAATCTGCAGAAGGGGTGATAAATGTGATAATGATGACAGAAGAGAAAGTGAGAACACTGCTGTTATTAATGCCGAAGATTACATTGCCGGGCAAAGCCTGTAGACTAGACAGTTCTCTTACTTGTTCTTCTTTCTCCCTCATACAACCCCACTGCCTGTGCTAATCCTAGCTATTCTATAAAAGCACATAACGCCTGTGTGCCAGAGACTTAAAGACATTTGTAATCTGTTGCTGATCTATTTGGAGAATGTGCTAACTGTCAAATTGCTTGATGTATGGTGGGTTGGTGGGGAAAAAATGACTGACTGATTCCACAGCAGAAGCCGTCTTTAATTTCCTTTGGGCTTTTACCCCTTCAATCAAAGGCAGTTATGACCCCTCACTATTTTGGGTGGTAACATCAAATATTGAAAACTTAATCCTCTTCTTTTTGTAAACTTGACAGGCTGCAGTATCCATTTACCTGTCTAATATTTTTTAAGAGCCCACTGCTTCTGGCAACTTAAGAATTTGCAAGACATGAGCATCTAATACACCAACAAATAATGACAACTAGCACATCCCTGAAAAGAGGATTTTTTTAAAAAAATATTTCATTTTTTATTATTTTTGGCATAAGCACAGTAATACATGCTGACATTGTAAGAGTGGTGCTTTCTGTCAATCAACGGAATTCTCTTTAAGCTTCCGACATATAAGTCACATTGAGAGGGTTATGCATTTCACAAGTGGATTTATATATAAATACTTTCCTTGGCTTTGGTTCAGCACGACGAAAGAATTCTAGCATTAGTCTGTATTTGTATTTCTGCGCTGACGTGTTTTGATATAAACTGCCTACAATTCTAACTCAGAAGTGCTGTACGGTTGGGGAACAAACTGCCACTTACTCTTCCATTCTTCGTCGGATGCCAGAGTTTCTCGCTTCTTGGAGAATCAGAGGCCTTATCTTCAAAAGCATAAATAGCTCACTGTCTCAAAAGCAAGACAAATCTCTACAAGACTTTCCTGCTGTTCCTACATCCTTCATTTTCTTTGCTACCCCATCTACGCATGGAAAAGCTGAAAATGAGAACTGTTTTCTGCCTTTCTATTGAAAATAAACCTTATAATTCCACCCTCACTTCAATACCAAATAAGAACTGGTGTTTCCTACCTTAGGGGGTGGGGGAAATAGGCGCTTGAAGGGGCAATTTAGACTGAAGAAATACTACGGGACAAATGGAAACATACTCCCCACTCCTTATTGCCACAACTCTGGAATTTTTTCACATAAACCTTTATCCAGTTCATTCCTCAGTTCAGCGATATATGAAGGAAGACGTTAGTTCTGTGAAGAGCATATCCAATACAGGCACTCTGCAATTTAAGTTCCCTTCAAAATACACAATTTTCATGGATTTGGTAGGGGCCAGATAGGGATGGGAAAAACTTTGTTTGCTCCTCATGTTTAAGCAAACTATCGAATTTACATTTCCCAGACTAATATGCAGAGACCAAGGCGGTTATCCTTTGGATGGCGCACATCTCTGAATTTTTTAATGCAATTTCAGTTCAAAAACTGCATAGAAAAATGCATATATGAAAGGCATATGAAGCTATATATATATATATATTAGGGAAACTGCATACAAAATGCCTGTGTCAAGGAAAAAGAATTGCATATGAGACTTGGTGCAAATGTTTGTGTATTGTCTTTTAAGTGTTTGTGTTTTAATCACAAACGGATGCAGACAGAATGGATTTATGACTGAATACTTATAAAAGTGAC
The DNA here is from genome assembly GCA_037013535.1 of Intellagama lesueurii. Classification (NCBI taxonomy): domain Eukaryota; kingdom Metazoa; phylum Chordata; class Lepidosauria; order Squamata; family Agamidae; genus Intellagama; species Intellagama lesueurii. Next base: position 86,838,429 of record JBAJHW010000006.1, read on the forward strand.
ATGTAATGGGAATAGACTGGTTTATCTGGCCCAAAATGAACACCTTTACATTTGCTGAAAGGTACCCTTGAAACAATGAATGGTGCAGCCAGGATTCCATATTATTATCTTTTCACATTTTTCTGGCAAGTTACTGTGTCTTTAGTGGGTGCTTGACAAGCAGAAAGTCGTCAAGTTCCCTTCAGAACCAAATTATCTATTTGAGGGCATGATGTAGCGAAACAAACAAACTAGCAAACAAACACTTGACTTAGCTCCTAGATGCTGGTTGGCTAAACAAGATAGATCACGCTGGAAAATCTTCAAAGGCCCAGGGAACTCATTTTCAAATGGATTATTGCATTTGCCTGTTTTTGCAGCAAAAAAAACCAAACCAAAAAAAAACATATGATTAATCTTTGAGGTGCCATGAGACTTTTTGTTGTCTTTTTGAGAGAACCAGGGTATGACAAGTATGTCGGCACTGCTTGTGACATTGTATGTGTTCTGGATGCATAAAACTGTGAGTTTTCCTAAGCAGTAGGATCTAGACCAAAGGATTCCTGCTACCAAGAGCCTGTAAGACATAAGCCTGAGATTCAGCAAACCTTCTGCCGTTCAGAATATGGGGACAGATGGGTTAACCAGATGATTCAGATGAATTAATCAGCATAAGGCAGCTACTTGTGTGATTCAGACAAAGCATTAGTCCTCAGTACTTATTAAGACACTTATTCAACCACAGCTAGGAAAAGTTACTTTGTGGGCTACAACTCCCAGAATTTGCCAGCCATGCTGGCTGCGGTGTTTTGGGAGTTTTAGTCTTTAAAAAATCAGTTTTCTCAGCACCAATTTCAGCACATAAAAACAGGCATGGAAACAGAGACAGAGACAAAGATATTCCATGAATCTGCCTTGAACTATCTTTCCATTAATACTGAGAAGATACAGCAAGGCAAGGCAATGTCACAGGAGGGATTTGACTTGTACATCAGGTCTAATGATGGCTAAATCTTCCAGTACAACTTCTACAGATTTTATAGACAAGTTTCATTGCTACAGTGTTTTTGGCCAATTTTGCTATAACTTGTGGTTAGCAAAGATCAACTGTTTATAAATCATTTTATAACTGGAAGAGAAAGATGGACCCAATATTTCTTTAAAATGGCTGATAAAAGTGATCATATCTTTCAGAAGAGCAGAAAATTAAGGCCACCAACTGCACTTAATATTCAAATACATGGGAACTTCCATGGTAGTACAATGTTTAAAACATGTTTCATACAGCAAGCTCTTATTGAATTATGCAGTCTGTGAACTGCTGATGTATGAAATGTATTCAGTGGCTTAAATCATTTTTCAGTAGCATTATGAAAATGGTCTGGTTTCGTTTAACATCCATTCTGTGGTTCAGGTCAGTGAACTTAATCACAAGAAATGACAAATAAATAAATCCATCAATTCTATATATATAGCTAAAGTGAAACACGGTGGTTTCTCCAAACAATCCACTGGTTTCAATGAAAAGCTAGTAGAGTTAGAGAAAATCTACTGCCTTGAAAGTGAATCTATTCATTACCATAACTGTACAGAGTCTTGAGTATGCATGGATTGTTTTTCACTGGGGACATATTGGACTCATTGAAACTGCATTTGTTCAAAGCATCTTTATCCATGCAGTAAAAATGTATAGGTTATAAGAATTAAAGAGGCATGATGATGGCTGGCTTGAAGTCTGTGATCTGAGCTATAATTCCTATTAAAATTGATTAAATTGACTTAACAATGATACATTCCAAATTTTGAGGTAAAACTAACCCGTACCTTTATTTCAGAAACGACAGAAAAGAAGATGGCAGAAGATGTTGCACACATGAAGTGTTTCATCATAGGTGTAAGCTCTCTTCAGCTTTCACAGACATTATTGGTGAAGGGGCATAACCCTTTCTCCACTTCCTTTGCACTTCTATCTTTACCATTTTGAAATGTGGTGGGAATTGTAAGATGGATGGGATGGGAATTGTAAGAGGTCTGGGCTGAATGCAGTTACATTCTGCAGACTAGTGTACCCAATCACTGGCGTGAAAGTAGGCATCTCAGGACATGGGACTAAAGAAAGCCAGAGAAAGCCACTGTGTGGGCCCTACTGGACCTTGGACATTTTCACCAGTCATTGTCTGAAATCCTGTTCCTAGTGTAGTAAGTCACGCCTGCAGTAGGCCAATTGAATCTGTGAAGATTTAGTGAGTCAACTCCTCAGTGGGCATACTGAGTGTGACATACAGTGGTGTGACTTTCTACACCAAACAACAGGATTTAAGCCATTTCACTCACAAAAGGGAAGGCTTAGCTCCTACAACAGAAGTATTGAAAAATGCATGAAATTCAAAAACAAAAAAACCAAAGTGTGCTGCTTATATACCATCCCATAGCACTCAAAGCACTCTCTGGGCAGTTTACAACATAATTATGCAAGCTACACATTTCCATGCCCTCCACCGCAACCTCAGATGGATGAAAGGCTGAGTCAACCTTTAGCCAGCTGCCTGAATACACTGAGCTAGAACTCAGGTTGTGAGCAGAGTCTTAGCTGCAGTCCTACAGTTTAATCACTGCTCCACAAGGCTCAGTCCCAAAGGAAGAATGACAATAAAGGTTTCACAACTGTGACAGCCATTCTGTACTATGGTGGCAAGGGGACTAAGTGTACACTGGACCATGGATACTGGATGGCATAGGCTCCACTGATAAGGACCTTTTGATCATCATACCTATATGAACATGCTTAGTTATAATAGAATGTCCTTGTTACCTCCCAACAACTGTTTGTCAAAATATGATAATAATCAATGTTTGTCCTGTGTGCATTCATAGCCATCTTTAAGGGGGCACTAGACCTTAGCTGGTTTTACCTAAACAGATTAAACATTGCTGTGGTATGCAGAGTGCACAGAGACACGTTGTGGTTGTGTGTGGATGTCAGTCCATGGCATCTGCATGTGTATTGTTGATTGCTCAAAAGTTTCAATCTTGCACAGGTGGATGAGGTTTCTTTTGTGCAAGTTGGCAGCGATCCTTTTTGCTTGATATATATTAAAACTCACCATTTCCCCTTGCAATGTTTTTTCCCCCTTCCAAATATGTATTTAATGGATGGGCAGTTCCCTTGCATCTCACATTACACAATAGGACTCCAGTTCAATTGCTATTATAACCACACATATTTTTCTGCATGCCTTTTGGAATTGTTCTGGCTTCTGTGGATTACTTCATTGTGGAGAAGGTACCTCAGAGATTTGGAAAGTGCTGGTATTTTGTTTCACTTTGTCCCTAAAATTGTATCTGCCACTTTATTATTTAGTTTGTCCTGCTGACTAACTCAGCTACCCACTCTTGCTTTAAAAAATATACACCATACAAAGGCTTGGTAATTGCCTACTCTGTCATTATAAGCAAAAAAAAAAGTCAATAGGATCTTGACTTTGAAGTTTTTACCATCTGTTTTCCGACATGACTATGAACGATAAAAGAACAGAGCAACATACCTCTTTGCTGTATAAAGATGTGTTTGCTTCTTATGTATGCTCATCCTGAACTGGCATCCTTTTAAACTCAACCCTAAAGATACAAAGGTGAAGGTGATTTTTAAACTGTCTAGAGCCAGACACTTGGGGGAGGGGGGGAACGATATGAATCAAGAGCATCTGACTGGTCATTGGGTCATCTGTGACTGATGTCTGACTTTTTTGTCTGATGTACCATAACGGGATTGGGATTTATTTTTTTATTTTTTTTACAGTACAGCTCCCAGAATCACATTCACAAGAGCACTGTGCTTACTTCCCCCCAAACTCTTGCTTGTCCTGCCTCTCTGACATCACAGGAAGACACCCTTGACATCTCAAGGGCCTTCCCTTGTGAAATCGCAAGGCCCCATCTCCTGGTCTCAGGGTTTGGCCCTGAAATCTCAGGGAGCAGGAGCCATAAGCTCTTGACCTGGCAAACCTACTCTGTCTTCTGTCTGTTCTCCTGTATCTTTCTTCACTGTCATAACAGCTAATGTTTCTTAGTTTCAAAGGGGGAATGGCAAAAGTAACTGGATGGGTGAACAAAAGGTTTAGAAACAGTTTGTGGGCAAAAGAAAAGAGAAATACTCTGGATTTGCTACCATCGTCATCCTCCTGACCACAGAGTTGATACTCCTGACTGAAATCTGAAATCTCAGATTTGAGATAGGCACAACTCACTTTATGCCGGATCATCGCAAGCTGTCAGTGCAACACCACAGCTGCCGCACATTCTCTTCCCCCCCCCCATCCCCTGGCTAGCTCCGCCACTAACCAGCCCGTGTGCTGCTCATCTCCTACTCTTCATGTGACCATCTAGTTGCACAGACTTCCCTTCTCCGCTTCCTCCAGCAGCTGCCCACGCAAAGGAAGCATTGCAGGAATCCCTGCCCCGCCTCCTCATCTGAGTGGGCAGCTGCTGGAGGAGGTAGAGAAGGGAAGACCGTGCTCCTGCTGCAACTGGATGGTTGTGCGAAGAGCAGGAGCACACGCCAGCTGGTGAGTGGGGGAGCTGGCCAGGGGGGTAGGGGAAGGGTCAATTACTTGCAACAACCCGGCACAAAGCAATTCATACCCATCTCTACTTCAGACCCTGCAGAAAGGTTTTTATAGACATCAACACATTCCTCTCTACTTGTTAATCCCCCATCAAGGAATCTAGGGGTAAGGTGGAGACCTTTCCTGTTCTATGGGCTGGATTTCCTCTGAAACATCCATCTAGTGTGTTTACTGTCCCCTTACTCTTAACCATGCACTTCTTCCACTCATTCCATTTTTGTAAGGCTGCTCAACTGATGAATAATATTCCCCACTGAATAATAATCCCCATTCTGTTCTATAGTAGAGCCCAGCAAAAAATCTCAACAGATTTAATTTATTTATTTAAATTGATAAACTATTATTGTATAGTTTTAGCTGTTGTCAGCTGCCTTGGGTGCCCTATGGGAAGAAAGGTAGCATATAAATAATATAAAAAAACAAAAAAAAACCCAAACAAACCATATTTGGCCTCTTACAGTGGTATTGACAAAGGCCAGTAGTGTTGGAAGGGGTTGAGAAGTGTTACTTCTTGGAGCAGAAGTGACAGAACCACCCAGCCAACATGGCCACTCCTTCTCCATCTCTGTGGGGTTCAGTACTTTTAGTCCAAAAAAGGGACGTTTCCAAGCTCTGGGCAGGGGTCCGTGTCTCCTTGTTTTCACTTAATCTTTCTCATCACCCACAGTGGATGTTTCTCACCAGGCTGTTAAGCACTGACAGCCAATGGGCTGAGCAACGGACTACCTCACCCTAATATTGTGAGTGAGATGAATCCCCCACATTTAGAAAACAAAGAGAATTCTCCTGTGAAGTCAGTTTGCAACACAAGCACTCTCTAAACATCATGTTGCTCACACAATCAGGGGAAAATAGGAGCGAACTCTGCCCTTTCTGTGACATCACCATGGACACATCCACTCCACTTTGTTCAAAAGATGAACTTGTGCCATGGAAGATTTTTCTAATTTCTGGATGGCTCTCCACAAAATTTAGAATCCTGACCTTCCAGGGCCAACTGGCTTATGTCCACTTTCTCTATCACATTATGTTAAGTTTTATGATATGGAAAGTCCATATGAGACTACTGTTTCTTAAAGATAATTTAATAATTATTATAAATTATAATGATAAATTTTATTATTGAAGCAATCAGTAATTGAATTATGAATTAATTTACAATAATTACTTGAGAACTGTATATTATCTAGTCATGGAACCCTTCACAGAATAATAAAATAACCACAGAAAATGGTGGTTGAAATCCATAGTATTCTTAAAGAAAGGAGGGATAAATGTACCATTGGTGCTTCTACAGCCTCACTCACCCCTACACTCCCAATCTGACTATGGTGACAAAAAACATATTGTACACCATAAACAATGGATCTGAGGAAATGGAACAGTATAGATTGTTGGTCAGGTATAAGGAATATGACTGCAGCACTGAACAGCATAAGTGGGAGCCCTGGCCATTGTAGCAATTTTTGAGGCAAGTTAACCAGAGCAGGAATGACGCTGAGGATGAAGAATGTCCAGACATGGTTCTGTTTTGGTTGAGCATGTTCATGCAAGGGAAATGGGGAGCCCTATCAACAGCAGCCCATCACTGGACAAACCATTCCTAATATATGAGAGCTTAGTCAGCCATGGATCAGCCAAGCTTGTCGAAATTTGTCTTCTCTTATAAGAAACTTTGTGGGCACAATATTTCTCAATGTGTAAAGCTTTCAAGACTTCTATTATGAAGGCGCATAGTAACAAATGTCAGGTATTTTTCATTAGGGATGTAAAAACATATTTCATTTTCACTGGTGAGAACCAAACATTTCTAAAGTCTTCTCCCCAGTGGATGAGATTGCATTGTTCACATGTCAGTACTGTTCTCACATAAATATCTTGTGGATACTTCATGCACGAGAATCTTGCCTTTTGCACAGGAAGCCCTGTATTTTGTACAAAAGCCCTGATATTCTTTGCAAAAAGTAAGGTGTGTGTGGTTTTTGTTTGTTTGTTTGTTTGTTTGTTTGCTTGCTTGCTTGCTTGTTTGCTTGCTTGTTTGTTTGTTTGTTTGTTTGTTTGTTTGTTTGTTTTGCACAACCATTTCCACCCACCAATCGTTTTGTTTTGTTTGTCAGGCTGCCGATGACTACCAAGAAAAGTGTAGTCTTTCTAGTCTTGTGCTGGAGAAGAAGAACTTACAGAAGTAGTCCATTTTTTGAAAGGGTGTCATGGTATCTCGAGACACCTGTTTCCACTGAAGATAAGAAAAAAATGCAAGTAGTTATTAAATCTTTGTTTTACACTGAAGATCTAGGTATGAAAAACATGATAAGACAAATTGTGGAGGCTGAAAATTACAATAATACAAGAGGCCTTTTATGAAGTTCGTTTGAATTGCATTGGGCACTCTACTGAAGTTTTGGACAAGAATACCCTCATTTATTTGAATCAAGCTTAACCCTGTAGAGAGCAGGATGAGGGATCTTCATGCCTAGAATCACATTTTTTGTGTGGAATCCACTCAGAACTAGCCCTACTGTGTAGGCATTCTGAGATATTGCAACCTAAAGTGATTCAAATAATAGGTAGAATCCTATTGGTGTTCATATATGGTTTGTGTAACTAGCTGTGAAAAAATTGTCATAACTAATCTATTGCATTCGGCCACTTGTACTTTTTTGTCCCACCAAATGTAATTTTTTTCTGGTGGGGTAGGGAGGAAATCCCATGTCATTTTTCAGTGAACCATGATGTGAAGAAACAGAATTGACATGCTCTGGTTATCAGTAGGCTGAACTTGTTCAGAGAGGGTATCTCAGTAAGTGTAGGAAATACAAGACATATAAATTTAAATCCTAATCCTAATCACAACCTAAAGCATCAGTATAATGCAGATCTTACGTAGCTAGAAAATATTCCACTGTTCAGTCAATGCAAGGTGTATGATTGTTTGTGTTTTTATCCTGGTGGATGATGGTTAAGCTGAGCATTAATTTTCGTAGAACATTTCAGCACTGTGCCTTGGATGATGGCAAAATGTTCACATTTCTTTCATGTGCTATCAAGCATCAGTAAGTGCAAAATCTTTGTGTTTCCATGGTTCCTTGCAACTGTAAAAACACTGGCTTGTTGTTTTTGTTGGTTTCTTATTTTTTTTAAATCCATTTTACAAGAATATACATTTTTCAAGTCTAAAGCAACAAAATGTATTCACCCTCTAATTGGCTTTTGTCGAGAGACATTCTTCTTCAGCTAAGAAAGATGTGTTCTTTGATGTCTTCATTAAAAGATCTCTTGCTTTTAAAAAAAGTATAGATATTAAAGGGATGGTAAGCTTTTGTCTCCAACTTTGACTGTTCTTTTGTGCTAAGTATGGCATTTTAAATATATGTTATTTTAACATGGCTTAGGTTGAGTAACAAGGTGAATATTATTCTTTAAATCTAAGTTTAGACAGTGGAAGAAATAAAGCCAATTGAAGTAAATCATAATTGCTAAACAGGATTAAGTTTGCAAAAGCTTCGTAGAAATCTAAAAGAAAATGCCAATATCTGAAATACACTTTGATTATAGCTTTTACTTCAGACTTCCGTTCTTCCAAAATTAGCACAAGCAAAACAATAACCTTTAGTGGCCCTACATTTTCACTCTGTGCAAATTATTTATGTTTCTCACGGTACTGCTTTCTTTCCTAAATGGCAAATATTTGCAAGCTGTAGGAACCGTGTGTGCCAAGGGTGATGAACCTTCTGAATGAATTACCTTCACTCCCTTTGGTAAATCAGGGCAGCCAAACCCTGCTACTTTGGGTGTGTATATTTTGGCTATAATGACACAGGCTGTTAATACACAGAATTCTGACTCTAAGCTCGCATTTGGAATAAGTAATATGTTTGACTTGCAGGAAACTGGATTGGACCAAAAATGGGAGAAAGCATGGATCACAATGGGATGAGTTCCAGTCCATGCTGTATCCTTCAGCAGCTGCTCCCAAGCAGAAATTTAACTAACAAAGCTTTCCCAAATTGCTACACCTCCATGAGACTAAAGCAAAAGTCATTACTTTCTCTGATTTCAGCTAAGCAAGCAGGCAAGCAAGTAAATAAATAAATAAAATGTTAAATACACCATCACTATGAGCAATGCTGCCTAGCCCAACCAACAAAAGCCAGCTTTGGAAAGCAGACAAATCTTAATCATCATCACTACCATCTTAGACCTGCAGAGCTAGAAGGAGAGGCTAATGGAAGAAGCTAAGGCAAAGGTCTAAACATGTCTAGATGGAGCAGGCTGTAAAGAATGCATGTTCTACCTTGGGCAGAAATGGTGTGTAAGTTTTAAAGTTGAGAGGGAACCTTTTAGTCCAGCCTTCCCTGTCCTAGTTCTGTTACATTTGATGGATTACAACTCTCCTCATCCCCAGCCATGTGGTCTAGGTATAATGAAAGCTAACACAAAGATTGGGGGGACTGTATCTACTCTCAAAAATTCAATCCAACTCCACCATGTCTCCAGTTTAATTTAATTCACCAATTGAATATATTGCATTTATTTTAGTGCTGCTTACTTTTAAACACTCTATTCCACCTCAGCTGACCAATTTTATTTGAATACGTTATGTTACTGATATTTATTCCAAATTAATTCATTGTTAGTTTTATCATTTAATTTCTATTCACTGATTATAATTTAATGGCTAAAGTTTAATTACTGTGATTCAGTATATTACTATACTCACCTTTTGAAGAGTGTGTTCCTCTCCTTCACCTCCCAACCGCAACAACCTCGCACTAAGAAACAGACTGAGCTCTTGGACAGAGATTGTCAGCATCTGCTGGAAGATGCTCTAGGCCTCCACCATTCAGAGGGTAGGCTTGCTGAGATCAGCTTCCTAGAGTGTCCTCCTGGCAGTGGAAGCAGCGAGATGAAGCACCACCGGAGGAAGTCAGCAGGGCTGGGGCTTAGTGGCAGAGGAATAAAAAGGAGGCAGGACCAGTGGCCAATTGCTAGTTGAAGACTAGTTGTAAATCCAGTAAGAAATCTGGTAGCAGCAAAATCAAATGGGTACCAGCAAAGATCACAGTGGACCACACTGCGCCTTTGGGAGTGGTGGGACGATCATCCTTATTGTAAATCCATCTATAGACAGAGGAAAAAGAGGTTGTCCCAGCCCTCACCTCTCAAAGAATGTGTTCCGACAGTCACCATGAAGTCACACACACTCACTTTTCCCACAGAAGACAGGCCTAGAACAGCACCCTGTATCATTTGCAGACACCTGGAGCAAACTCCTCACAACAGCCCCTGCTCTATTTTCCTGTTAATATAACTGAAGCAAAAATGGGAGGATTATCATCCCCCTCAGGATGTAGCAGAACGTCTTCTAGCATCACACTGCCTTTAATGGCAACCCATTGCATACAAAATTCAGCAATTTGCAAAGGGTCTCCCAGTCATTAGTGAGAATTAATGAGGTTCTACTGTAATAAAATCTTACTTTAAGATACAGAGTTTCACTCAAACATATGGGATTATAAAAGTAAATTTGCGTCTCACATAATCTTATGCCACATTATAAAACACTTCGAGAAAGAAAGAAGGGGTGGGAGGCAACACTCGCAGGTCTGAACAACTTTATTTTATGCAGGTTGAGAATGTACCACAATGCTGACTTGTCACTTTTTTCCTGCTGTAACACCTGGTTGCCCCCGGGGGTGGGGGTGGGGGGAAATGATGCCTCACTTCACCTTGCTACTCTCTGTCCACCTTTGCAAAACATGCTGGCTTGCCGATTTGGAGCGAAAGGAGTTTTGTCCAAGTACAAACAGTATCATTTGCCATCTATCTTCACAAATATCAGAACGTCACTGCAAAAGCCATCCTTGGCAAGACTGCGCATTGCATAACGGATGCCCAACCCGGCATGATTTTTATCATCATAGCCATCATCTTTTTTATGATGTCTCGGACTTGAAGAGTCCTAAAAGCAGATGTAACTCATGATGACCTGACTTCAATGGGAGAATGAACCAGGTGGCTAATTGTCTCACAGAAAAATACACTGATAATTAGGAGGAGAGCACAATGGAACAGAAGCCTAACCACCAACCTTTATTTAAGTTAAGCAAATGGGTGAATGAATGATGCAGCTGCATTGTGCTTTGGAAAGTTAATAACAGAGCCATACTTCATCGAGTTAGTCCCCCACCCCCACCCCAGCCAAAGCATGCCCTCAGGACCTGTTTATGGATGACTTTGACATTGGGAATATAGAAAGCACATGGAATGCTACCAGGTTTTGAATGGGAATGAACTGCATTTGAAAAGTCCATTACAACAGGTTATTGCTTAGCGTCTCGCCTCGGGAGAGTGGGTTCAGATCCCTTCAGGGAAAGTTCATGCAAGCCATGTCATTTCAGTTGCCATTTGTCCACATTATAGAACCAAACAGTGCTGGCAAATCTATGCACAGGAACGGCCTAAGAATGAACAGCAGCCGGGTTGACAGTTGAGATCAAATTGCATTGGCAAAGGAGCGGCTCAATGCGGCTGAATCTCCTGCCCAGAGTATTCTGGCTGCAGCTCCACTGCCCATTCCCCATCTTTCACAAACTGTGAGCCCACTCTGGATTTTATCTATCTATCTATCTATTTATTTACTTATTTGTTTAGGTATTTCATTGAGAATCATTCAAAGTGAAGGAAAGAAAAGCCAGTCATTGTTGTTTTGCAAACAATAGTGTGTCAGCAGGCAAAACAGGGGTGAGTAGTAGAATAATGTAAATCAATAAATGGAAAGCAAACATTTTTCTGCAGCTTTGAATGTTCTTTTGAAGATGGTGGAGGAAGAGATAGCAGAGCATATAGTCTACATTTGAATTCTAGAGGTAATGTGAGCTTGTTCACATTTTTCACTTGCAATAACTTCTTTCTTCTTCTTTGGCAGAGGTAAAAGGTGGGTAAAAGCCCAGATGCTGAATGCTTAAGAAAGGTCCTGGAAATTCTGAAAAGAAAGCGCACCCCCACACACACACGCACAGACTCCTACAGTATACATCTCCTTTCTCCTAGTTTCTTTCAGTACAACAGACAACAGAAGAATACATGATCTCCCTTGTTTTAGCTCGGAATGCGTTATGAACAATTATAGAATGGGAAAAGTTGCCTTTTTGGACTTCAGCTCTCAGACTCTTGTAGCCAGGATGGCCAGAGAGCAAAGCTACTCTAGCTCCCGATATCCTGAATCCAAGATATCCAGAGCTTGGAGAAGTTGTTTTTTAGGACTCTGGTTCCAGATTCCTGAATGTAAGATGTCCAGAGCTTAGAGAAGTCACTTTTAAGGGCTGCAGCTCCCCAAATCCCCCAGCCACTTGCACTCTAAAAAGTAACTTTCCCATGCTCTGTGAATAATTCAGTTACGAATAATTCAGCATGAATGAGATTGTGACCATTAAAACATACAGTTGCACCAGTATTCTGAATCCTCAGAATACATCCTTTTCTCATTATCTGGTACTTTGAGACATTTGTGGAAGAAAGAATAAAAACCATTTCTTTACTTACAGTTGCTTGAAGTTACAGGCATGGGCATGCTGCTTTCTTTACTGCAAATATACTTAGCAATCAACTGAACAGATTAACAGCAAACAAACAACAGACTCCAACAGACTAAGGAGCAGGGAAGAAACTCTCAGCAGAGAGGTGGGACTCTCTTTGAATATAAAGGCTAGAAGGAATTACTGTTTACTGCTGGATAGACAGTCACCCCAGCCCAGGCTGCTCATTGCCCATTGTCCCACTCTGTAGTCAAATAAGGGCACACAGACTGGTGCCCGACCTACCCTGTGCCCTTTTGGAGACATTCCCACCTGATCCTTGTCTGGATCCATGCCAGTATTTGAGCATTTCCTGTTCCCCTCAGGTGGTAATTGTTGTTGCTGTGTTTCTTTTGTTCTTTACTTATCCCTGCCCTTCAAACTGGGCTCGCTGTCAGAACTTCCAAATGATTCTTTTTTCAAGAGTGTTAAGCAACAAAGTCTGCTCTCCAGCTGTGGAGGGTAATCAGGGATAAGGTAACCTACCAGCCTTGTAAGTTGTAATTAGACCTGAACCCTTACTATTGCCTTGGTTTTGTGGATGTTGGCCTCGCTGCTACATCAAAAGACCAAGAGCCAGCAGATCTGTCCATGTGGTTCCTTGAAAGGCTGGTATAGCAAGAAGAAAATTCATTCCTTTCCCAGCTGATCATAAACGGGGGTGTGCATGTCTGTGTGTGATCATTACAAATTTCTCACTCAAATTTTACCTTGTGGAGTAGCAGCCTAATAAAAGAAGAGAGAAGAAAGGAGAAATTTACAGGGAATGACAGAACAATAGCTGCTTTAATAGAAGAAAAAACAAGTCTGCGGAGGCTTTACATTTGCAGAGTTTACTTTGGCAAATAGAAAAAGCATGGGGGGGGAAAGTCTCCTGTCTAGTCTTGCTGCCTATTAAAACAATTGACTGTTTGCTAAGCTTTGTGAATTTTCTTTCTAAGTTATAAATAATTAGCTATGATTTACTAGGCTAGGTGTGGAGGAATATGTTAAACACAGCTCCTTTCTGTTCTTTTGAAGCTGCAAACCAGGGATTAAACCGGCAAGAATTTGGGGAGGGTTACCTTCCTTTCCCCAGATCACCTCTCATTTAATTACATCACAGGGTGTAATTACGAACACCGATTCTTCCCCGCCATCACCACGGCCACCATGGGTACCACACAACTGCCGAGATGCGTGCAGCCTTTCTCTGCTCAGGCTGAGCAGCTGCCTTTGAATGGTGGAAGACATTTCTGAGACAAACGATTTGTTTGCTAATTGAGTTGCAAGGTGCTTGACCCAGCCAAGTACAAAACCCAGCTTTAAAGCTTGTGAGGGTATATTCTGATTTAATGGGATCACCCATGTGTTTCAAATTAAACATATGCTAAAGTACATTGTTGGATTGGGCCCAGTACACATCACCTTGTAGGATCAAGGTTTTCCTGGTGCACGAGACAGTCAAACGTCTCAAAGTGCCCTTAATATTTCCCACATCATTTTGAAGCCTGCTGAGATCTTTTTGACAATTTGTTTTGTCCAACCGTACATTCCTGTTTTCTACATTTGGAAGGAAATCCCTCTCCCAGAGAAAGAGCTACATATAACAAATCCAAAAAAGGGCATTCCAGCGTTCTGTCACCATAGGTATACATTCTTATAAATTAAATAACTTTCTATTTGAAATTGACTTTCATGCTTCTTTTTGTAAACTAGCAGTCTTATCATGGGCTCCAATGTAGGGAGTTTAAGGAAATCCCAAAGACCCTCTATCTAACCCCACCCTCAAAACTGAGGTCACTCATGTCTCTCCAACAGTCTCCTTAAAAAGCAATAATCAAGTGGCCAACAAAAGAGCAAGGGGGCTCCCTTTTTTCTGACTGACCCGTAATTCAATCGCTGCTAACATCTGACAGCACTGAAAGTGAGCCTAAGTATGGAGATCAGTGACTGGATTTTCCACTCCTTTCCCTTTTGCAAAATGTAGCTGTAGAAGAGGAGCTTTGGAACAGGATCATGGTATAGTGGAGTGGAGGAGTAACACTTTTCCCAATAAGTAGATTCACATATCCATGCACATTCTGGAGCTATTATTGGCCTCGGGGTAGAATCTGACATGCATTGTAGTAGTAGTAGTAGTAGTAGCAGCAGCAGCAGCAGCAGCAGCAGCAGCAGCAGCAGCAGCAGCAGTAGTAGTAGTAGTAGTAGTAGTAGTAGTAATGTGCCATCAGGTTGCCTCTGACCCCCTGTCCCCAGATAACAGCAGCAAGGACACGTGTGGTTTGCATTAGGGGCATGGCAGTCCCTTCCCCTGTCCAAAATGGCTCCAATCCAAATGCTCTCCATGACTGCTTTTATTACTTGGGGGAAAATATGTCAGGAGATCCCACAACAGATTTGACAGCTCCTTTAATTTGTTCCAAGGAAATGTGACAACATCCCATAATTTTTGCCTTGGGAGACAAATTAAACAGCATCTATCATACAGTTTGCAAATATCATATCAGAGTCAGCGCTGTTTCCCTGCTCAGTTATATACACTTAGTGTATGTATTCTCTTCATTCAAACAGAGTGGTCGTCACTTCTCAAAAGAATACGTATTTATTCAGAAACACTGTTTCTCAAATCTCCACCACTTCCTCTGCAATCGTAAGTATTTCTATACTTAAAAGCTGACATAGTTCCATGCCAGTGCCTACCAGTGTGTCCTTGGTGCTCTGGACACTTGGGAATCAGACAAAGGGCTCCCTTTACCCTTAGTTCCACCTGGGCTGTCCAGTTACATCTTACAGGGCTTCCTTTTCCACCCGCTGCTCTGTGGGAAGGATTCCAGGAAAGAGAAGAACGAACTAGGTGCTTCTGTTTGCTGCTGCTGAATTGGTTTGGTTTGGTTTTCAATACAAGATGTTTCCTGTAGCCACTGTATTTTATTAATACTGTGGACCATACCGAAGATACTAGTGAAAAAGAAGCATACAAATCCAGTGATTAAACCAATATTACCAATATTAGAAAGCAGAAAATCTCATAGTATATAATATACTGTATGATATGCATATATTCTATGGTATGTAATATTACATGCTACTTAAACTATAGAAAACAACTGTATAATACATTGTATTAGAGTACATTGTTTTCATAATTTATTTTATTTATTTATTTAAAATATTTTTATCCTGCCTTTCTCCTTAAAAAGAACCCAGTTGGTCCCTACCTTCTATTTGTTTAGTCTACAGTTGAGGCCGAGGTGAGGCGAACCACCAAAACTTTCTTCCTCTATTTAAAATAAATAAATACTTCCCGGAATGGCTGTTTAGGAATATGGCAGATCTCATTAATTTTTATTCACTTAAACTCACTCAGATTAAGAGTAATCAGTGTTTTTTTTTAAAAGCGGGGGATGAGAAGGAAGGGAACATATATCTGAAGCTGACTTTGTAAAAGGAACAAAATTTAAATGGTTAAAAAGATCACAACGCATATGACAGAATCTCTCCTGATGGTGGTATTGTTTAGGAAAAGCCAGATTAAGCAGACATGCCTTTAGTCTTTACTTGGAGGCATTTATGGAATTAGCATCCTGAATCTCAGCTGGCAACGTGCTCTGGAGCTGGGGGCACAACATACAAAGCCTTTGGCTCCCAGTAGCTTTTCGTGATAGTCCTATAAAGACAAAAGGCATTATGTTTGGTGGAACCTAGCATCCAAAATCAAACATGTGCACTAAGGGGGATGGAAAACGTCCATGAGATCTTCAGGAACCAAAATTGTGTCTTTTTTTTTTAAAGCCACAGGGGCTCTTGAAGCCGATTAGTTACCTGTCTTGAAAGCATGGGTATATTCTGAATGCAAGGATGGAACATTAAATTGGTATGTTCTTGTTTTTGTTTGTATTTGGGACAGCTTTGTTAGCTTTTTTCATGTCTCCTGGCTTGTGAGGGAAAGAAAAGGGCTATCAAGGACACAGTTTAAATGGGGCCAAATAACCATCATTTCAGCAAATTTAGAAATCTTCCTTTTCAGACAGATATTCTCACATTAATGCTGACTCTCAAGCAAGTTTCTGTAATCTTATAAGAGCTGATCTGTTAGATCTTCTTTAACTTTGCCAAGTACAGGAATCTGGAGGCATGTGCATAAGGCAACCAGGACCATACATTCCCTGGTTGCCTTACAAACATCTTTTAGTAAGTTTGAAGATTAAAACCTACAGAAAATGTTGGTTTGTGTATTTCCAATATTTATAACATGCTTTGTAGCTATGAGGCTCAGAACATAAGAAAATAATAAGATAAGGATAATATTAAAATATTACAGAGAACAGTGCAAAATGATAAAATTGCCAATGAAGAACATCACACACACACACACAAATGAATTTGGTCTTCAGGGCAGATTGTAGAGATAGTAACAAACAAGCCTGTGGCTGCCTTCAGGCTCATGAGCTAAAAGTCACAACACTAAAGGAAAAGAAGATAAGCAGGAAAGAGGAAAATAGTCAAACGTAGGCACAGGACATTAGAGCTACATAAATTCATAAAATATATGAAATGTGGTGGATAAAATAGCGGATCTTTAAAATGCATTATTCATTTTTTTAAAAAACATTTGTTTCAATAAAGGAAATTTTCATTTATAACTTAACAGTTGAGGGTACCAAGCAGATATTTTCAGAATTCTCTTAAATACATGCGCAAAATGACCATGAAGATCCTCCCTCTGTTCAACATCAGACTCACCTCTAAAAGCTACTATATCCTGAGAAGGACTTTAAACCATCCCACTTGGACAGGTTCATCAGGAAGGAACCAGCCCTTCAGGTAATGTGATCCTACAACTTTAAAACTTAATGCCACTGTGGTCAATTGTGTCCAGAACAACCAAGAAATCAGTGGAGCTGTTGCAGTTCTAGTGATATGCATTTTCTGCAATCAATACCAGCTAAGGTTAAGCAGTTTTGTCGCCCCATTCTGTCACTTGGCTGTTCCCATTTGGCTGCTCTTTTTATGGGCAGTGAAGGGGAGAATTAGCAAGAACATGTTAATAGTGATGTGCCCATGTAGCAATATCTGGGAGGTCATGGAAAGTCCATATTGGTGACCTCTAGTGTCAGCCTCTAGGAAATGAGCAAATAATTGAATCTACAGGTGGACCTCTGCCTCAGGAATTGTGGTAGTTGTAGCCCCAAAACACAAAACACAAAAGTACACCTCTGGTTTAAAAGTACCTCCTGGGCAAGGCCTTGGACTGGCCCCACCCACCTAAGCCAACCATTGTGTATGGTTAGACAGGAGGGGCTGTAAAGCACTTCCTGTCTAGACTGTGACTTTGTCTGAGTAGCAATTGTCATCCAGGTTCTGGTGTTGCTCAGCATTGTGCTGGGTCATTGATACGGTCTCCGAATGCTCCTGGCACCCTTCTGGTTGCTGCCTATAACTCAGCATTGGTAAGCATTCTCATGCATCCTCTTCATCATTAAAATCATCTGCCTTTCCATATGATTGGACAGCTCCATGAATACAAATACCTTGAAGCAGCCATGACATGTGGTTTAGTGTAAAGCATGCTGCTGTCAGAGCAGAGAAAGATTTTTTTCACTACAATTCCCAGAATCCCCTAACTAGTGTCGTAAATGCCCCTGGGATGGGTCATTCAGCAAAGTAATGTTTGCAATTTCGGGTTGCTCTTAAATTTAAATGACCTGTGCACAAAGTCCTCAAAAACTTGTGGATGAAGTCTAGAAAAGCATAACTCTGACTTATAGTGGTCCTTCCCAGGGTTTCCTGTTGGAGAATACACACATAGTGGAACTGGAGCAATGTTAACTTGTGGATTCAGCCCTTTGACACTCAGAATGATTACTTGAGCACATTTCTTTCTTTGCAATCATATCCAGAGCACTTTCTAAGAAAATAAGAAAAAAATGCATTTATTAGGTAAATACACGGGATAGGAGAGGTGAAAGTAATCCTAGTTCTAGCTAAGTTGGAGATGTCAGGAGCCCCGGCTATCCTTTTCATATTTAGAGAACAAAAGCAAGATGTCTCCTCCTTGGAGGGACAAGAGAGAGAGAGATGAATGGGAAGGAAATGACATCAGCAACCCTTAGAAGAGCAATAGAAGATTGAAGGAAAGTCAGCACAGATCAGAGCATGTAAGGACAATCTAGAAAACCTGAGAAGGTCCTCTTTCTCTACTCTCCCCCAGGCAAGGACATCTTCTTGAGGATACGTTAAGTTGCCCCTAGTCACTTCCAACATTTCCTGGGTATAAAGCAGTCCTTCGTTCCTGGTGATGGAGGGAACATGCGGCCTGCCCATGGTTAGACAGACTGGCTTTTCTCCCAGGAGGTACAGTGTGGAATCAAAATTCCAACCACTAGCTCTGCAGCCGGGTGCTCAAATAAAATCTGTTTGTCATCAAGATGCCACAAGTCTTTTTGTTGTTTTGTTGCATCAGACTACCTTCATGGCAGCTGGACATCTTCTTACCCAAACCCAAAATTTATTTGTATATTGAGCAAAATATATAAGTTTGCTTTCGGTCTTGTTAAGTTACATGGCTAAGATTTGTTCCAGACAATGAAGAGAGTAAAATGTCTGTCAACTGAGCAGTAGGAGGTGGTGATGCCATTCTAGGCCAACATGGATGTGCTAGCTTCTCATTTCTTTAGCAGCTGGCACAACCACTTCCTAATTCAACATTGGACCACACTGGTGCTAGACAACAGGAGGCCTTTTCTACATACAATTCTTTGTTATCCTGTCCTAGGGATTGCCCCAGACATTTGGCTGCCAGAAACAAAGCACCAAATGATGTCCCCCACCATGTCAAGGTAAATAGGACAATATCCTATACAGCAAACACGAAGCAAGAGGGCAATGGGGTAAACATTCTCCTACTCCAGCAGGCTTCCCATTGCATGCCTGATCTTGCACTGATCTTAACATTGGTTGCAAGGAGCATTCCACAAGCAATGAGCAACAGCAAGAACACTTATACAACTACCCTTCCTCTCTTCTCACTGAACATGATACCAGTCCTAGTCACTAAAACTAGCCAAACAATCTTGGAACATGAGGCACAATAATACCCACCTCCCATACCTTTCTCCCTCCCAGGAAGAAGAAATAAGAATAAATTGGGGAGGGACACTAAAAATAAGCTGATTTCCCCCATCCCCTAAAATCTGTCTGAGGCACCTGCCTTATTCTGACTCATGGTTGGAAGTCAGAGAGTTGTATGTAGCTCAAAACCACAAATCTGCAATACTCTAGTTTAAATTATTTGTCCATTTTGTAGAAGTTAAACACTGCTTGGCAAAAATGGACTCTCCATGCTCTTGCTGTAGTTCAAAGTCTTTTACTACAACCAGAAAAATTAGCGTCCACCACCTATTGTTTAGTGGATTGAGGACCTTGTAACTCTAACAACATTTGAATGTACGGCACAAAAGCAACACCGCTGTATTGATTTGGAAGCCTTTCGGAGAAGTGAAGTTGTAGATGTGTTGTTGCTATTGTACTTATTGTTATGTGTGTGTGTTTTATTTGCCTGTTTTGTTCTTTTTATGCACACAATCAAAAAATAAATGGGTGGAAAGGAGTGTACTTCAATTTGCAGTTTTAGTGGTTCACCAGATGGCTGAAGTTTCCCAGTTCTAGCCAAGGCCATCCTAAGAAATTTTGCTTTCTCAGGTGAAAAACAATAAGATAATCCTTCTCCCATTCTACCTTAAAGAAACTAATTGGACTGCTGACTGAATCTTACTTCAGTACTGGTAATGGGACAGCATCTTCAATGACGCTTGAGATTAGCAGGCCAGGGGAATATGAGAGCATTGCCCCCCACCCCAGAATAATGACGCGAGACAAGTGATATGGGATAAACATGGGACACACTTTATTAAATAATCATCTCTTGCCCACCGTAAAAGGGGGGTCCTGCCGTAGTGCGGAATCAGGTTTAAGCACAGAGGTCTCAACAGACCCCTTACATAACAAATGGGCGAGTCCCTAGACCGAAGTTCTTGTGCTCGTGAAGACAGCAAGAACCCGGCTGGCCCAAATTTGACCACCCCCGGACCTCAAGCCACCTTCAGCTTGTTGACTATTGGTCTGCGTGTGGCCCCAGTGCATCTTTCCCCCCCCCAAGCACTGTAATTGCACGATCCGCAGCGCTGGGAGGTCAGATGAGCTATACATTACCTGTTATTGCGATGGGACTCATTGAAACCTGTTCTATTCACACTACCCACCTGTGTGACTGAATATTTCCACCTCTCAAAATGCCAACGCACCCTTACCAGTGTGGGATAGGCAAAAAATCCCCACATCCAAAAGCCAATCAGGATACGGGTCAAAAATTCCTATCCGGCCCCAAAGGTGACCAGATAAACTCACACTAGTAAATAGGGCAGGCAGATGGGTTGCCAGCAAGGAAGAGGAAGGAGAAAGGCGGGAAAGCTCCTTAAATATCTGGCTCCCTCCTCCCCTACCTTAAATCACTCTCGCGAGACTCCCATTCTCTTGTGATTTCTGGCTAGGAAGGCAATGGCGACCCACGCTGCCGAAGTGTGGCTCACCAGTGGATCAAGCATATGTGGTACAAATAGGTCTGTTCTTCAGCAGAGCAAAACAGCCAGGGAAGGTAGAATGGACTGTAAAGGGGCTGTGGTGGCTGCCCCCCAGCATCTGCCACTGAGGCAGTTGTTTCATTTTGTCTAATGGTAGAGCTGGTCATGGTTCGACTCCTAACCATGCTACACCCTCCCAGAGATTCTTAAAATCCTAGACCCTTCTATACACAAACTAATACATGCCTTAGCACTGTGACAGAAAGGTTCATGACAACTCTTAAAGGGGCAGGATGGATCAATCTAAGTAAAAACATGTGTGGACACTGCCATTTGGTTCGAACCAAACTGTACCAACAGCGATCCATATACTGATCTAGATGCCATTCTGGACAGGCCCACTGTTTCTGTTAAAATAGGGCTCACATTCAGAGCAGACTGGTTTGCACTTAAAAGGTTCTTATCTTCAGTGTGATCTTCTCTCTCACTTGAGCAATCCTTGCGTTCACACTGGAGATGTTTATTCTCCTGTGCAAAGGGTCCACACAAGTCTTTGGATCATTGGTTTACTGACAAGTAAGTTTACCCAGTTTACTCATGAGTAAGGAATCAGCAGCAGAGGACAGTGATGGCAGGGCATGCTTGCAGTGGCGGTACTAGTGCAAAGGGAAAATGTTAGGATGAAGGTTGGGGAGACAGAAGGGAGGTAACCCATCCCTTTCCCCCACCTTTCTCCTCCGCCAGGGGTCTGTTGGGGTTATGCTGCCTTGTGGGGATGGAGCCCATAGAGTTTAACACAGCCCCCTTCCCCACCTTTTCTCTCAGCCATCATTCAGCTGGCTACAGTGGCTTCCCCCCCTTTTTTTTTTGTTAAAAAAAGGGAGTGGCATATTGAAAGAGCAATGCATCCACCTAGATTGGTATTAAAATTGCACTGTGTCAGTTAGGAAAATATTTTTTTAAGAATACAAAAAAGAGGAGGTTTCTCTGTCCTCCCTTTTAATGTCAAAACCCACCTGTTACATCACAGGGTTGTCACCTCTGATAACATCATCCACAGCTCCATTTGAGTGTAAACTAACTGCATAGGCTACCCAGTGAGACACTTAGAATAACACTGAATTGTACCAAATACAATACATGCCTTAGCACTGTGACAGAAAGGTTCATGACAACTCTTAAAGGGGCAGGATGGATCAATCTAAGTAAAAACATGTGTGGACACTGCCATTTGGTTCGAACCAAACTGTACCAACAGCGATCCATATACTGATCTAGATGCCATTCTGGACAGGCCCACTGTTTCTGTTAAAATAGGGCTCACATTCTCCTCTGCAATCCAGAGAGTTACATGGCTAGTTTAGCCCTAAGACCATCACCTGCATTCATGTAATAAAAGCAGAATGTGGATAACGAGATGGATCCAATTCTGTCTCTTCACTGACATGAGCTTTGTGATGATGGAGAAATGTAACTTGTGTACATCCAAAATACCTAAGATCAGGATTTATTCATCAAATGACAGTCACTGGATTTAGTTTCCTTGTGCTATTTCCTTCCTATATATGCCCATAAAAAGGAAGATGAGTGAAACATAAAGAATGCTTAAAGCTGTTGCTGATGTATACCCACATAGAAAGAAAAGATAGATGGCAAAATGTTTATGCTCTTTACATTTTTTGCTGTATTAATAAGGAAACTCTGTGATTACCAATCAAAAAAGACTCAGGAGTTTTGCTTGTAAAGTGCCCCATTATAAAGATTTATATGTATATCAGGGGAGTAATATAGAGCATTGATGTTTTAAGAAGCTCAGTCTGGAATCTCTTTATTCAATGAAAGCCTGTGAGAGTGAAATATATATTTTTCCTCTGGTACCAGTGTGAGCATCATTGCTTGTTTATGATACACGCTGTAGGGGGAAAAAATCCCCAATATGCAGATACTTCCCAATATATTTCAAAAATAGCAACAAAGATAGGCATCTCACAGTTCACTAAAATCCATTATAATATAGAACGACATAGCCTACAAAGCCTAATGTACACATTAAGTCAGATCCAAAACCCTATGTGTAGAACATCAGCCTAACAACTAGGGCTTCAAGTCCCTTCATGGACAACTCTTCAGTACAAAGAGTTAAACTTCTGTCTAAGTAGACCTGACTTGGTTACATTCATAATGCATGCACATTAGATAAAAGGTCTGTCTTGCACTTGGGGAGGAGACAGGACAGCCCAAACTACTGAACTACCTGAAGCAAAGCACATGGCTCAAGCTTGGAAATGATGTGTTAGCCTTAACACATTAATGTTAGAATGCCACTTTTGCTTTGAGCAAGTGGACAAAGAAAACAGTGCATCTAATCTTTTAAAAATAAAATTTTGAAAGTAATTTTAAAATATTACTTTCAAAGTGTTATTTTAGAAGATAGGACGCAATGGTTTGTTCTCCTCCTTTTAGTACAACAGTAGTGATTTTAGTCCTAATGCATTAGTGCTAGGGAGATATTGCCAAGCTCTGCACATGACAAGATTCCCCTCCATTTATAATAATAATAATCTTAGAATTGTAGAGCTGGAAGGGACCCTATGGATCATCAAGTCCAGCCCCTGCCAAGGGGAATCGGACTCCCAACCTCTGGCTCCACAGCCAGAGACCTAAACCACAAAGCTATCCAAAGCTGACTAGACTGGCAGTTACATCTACTTCGCCATTGGTAACATGATAGTATCTTCCACCACAGCCAAAGACTGCTGCCTAGTTTGAAGCTTGTAGCTCTATCCTGCCATCTGAGGCAGTTGCCTCATTCTGCCCAAACATAGAGCCAGCCCTGGGCATGTAGGAGATCTTCCAGAGCAGTCCTGAAAAGAAAACCTAACAAGCTGTATTATATGTATGGAAGAAGATGGGGAAACAGACAGGGACCTGTGGATGCTGATGCATAGACACACATACGAGCCAGACTATTGTCTGCACCACAATTCGCATATATGCCCTTTCAAAGCAGTCCAGTCTGTGTGCTGATCAGTTTTTGAATCAGGATGCCTCTGGAGAAAGGCAATCTTTATGTGTCACATCAGACTATGAAGAAGTGATGCAAAAACTGGTAATTCTACAAGAGGGGGAAAAAAAACAAGAGATAGCCATCTCAAAACCAGTCTGTTGTCCATCAAGTGCATTACTGTCCACTCTGACTTGCTGCAGTTCTCTAGGAATAAACACCAAAATATTTAATGTCATCTGCTTCCTTGACCTTTTTCTAACAGGAGATGATCAGGGATTGAACCAGGAATCTTTTACATGCAGAACACATGCTCTGCCACTGAGCTAAGCTTATGCCCTGCTTCAAATGTAAATTTTCCAATGTTAGAACATACTGCCTGAAGTCTTGTTGGCATAATGTAAATGATGTCATCGGCCCACACCTTAATCTTTAATACAACTGAATGCTTCCTATTCCTTTCCCCCAGTTCCAGGGCTCCCTAGGAATCCCTTTTGACCTGGGGAAACCTTTGGAATGTGGGGCTGGATAGTTCAGTGGTTTAGGTATCTGGCTGCGCAGCCAGAGTTTGGGAGTCCAATTCCTCCAAACCCCCATGCATCCCAGAAGAGCCAGCCTGTGTGGCCTTGGGCAAGCTGCACAGTCCCAAGATGCCCACAGAAAAGGGGAATGTTACGGCACTTCTGAGTACTCTCTACCCAAAAACTACCAGAAAGGATCACCATCCATCATGGCGTTCTTCCCCCAGCAAATATTCTCTGTAGCATATGCTAATATAAGACCATGCTTCAGTTTATTGACATTTTAAGCAGGTATGGCAAAAGTGCATGTCAAAATTCTAACCTATGATGTGTCTGTAAAACAGGGGAGGGCAACCTTTGGTACTCTTGATATTTTGGACTGCAGTTTCCATACTCTTTTACCTTAGACCTAGCCATTCTGATTAGGGATTCTGGGAGCTGAGAGCTTCCAACATAGGAGCATTGGAGACTAAAAGAGAGACAGAGACAAAGAGAGAGAGCAGAGTTGAGTGTCAGCATTTTTTTTTAAAGTCCTTAAGTCCCTCTTCCCCACTTCACATGTTCATGAGGGTAAAGTTTGTTCTTATTTATGAACTTCTGATGTTCAGTATATGTTTTTAAGAACAGGGACATATGAGGTCAAGAACTTGATTTTTATTGTCCAAAACAGTTGCAGTTCCAAGAAGTAAATGAATTTAGGTTACAAACAACTAAGCACAGAAGAGACACCCCCACTAATGTAGGCATAACTAATGCTGTTCAAGCTTCCTAGCACAATTACCTCTTTAATTTGCAGCGGATGCTCGCCTTTCCCAGCTACCTCAATGAAAAGAAAGAAAGCAGTTTCTCTTACGCCTCAGTTGCTGCAGCCTTGAAAAGAAGTCAAGGCTGTGAAGGGTTCTGGCCTGGCTTGTAAAATGGACAAAAGGGAAGAACCTCTATGTCACCTTAAAATGGACATTGGGGATATTTCTTAATACACATCTTTTTTTTTATTTCAGTAGCAAATAGTCTGATATATATCTTAGGAGTACAGAATACATGGAAACCCACAGAGAATTGGAACAGCCATGGCACACATTTTTGTCCATTCAGATTCTGAGGACTGTGTTCAATGTACTTCTCTTTTTCTTTAAAAAATAAATCAGATAAAAATCTGCCTTATTTCTTTCTGAATCAGTATTTTCTAAGTCGCCAGATTTTATCATGTAAGAAAGGCATACAATTTTTTCATGTTATTTGTTGGAAACTAATCTATTGGCCAGATTGTGATCTTCAGTGCATGATGTGCAGCACATCCACATGTGCAGAGGTTATGTATGCACGTGTGTTTTAAATGCACAATGACAAATATCTTTCAGCCCCAGTCAGAATCCAGCCAAGTAAAGCAATAAAAATTCTGGAGGCTGACAATATAAATCCAAAGTTTATCATAACATTTTCTGATATACGTGACCTGCTTCCTGAAAGCTTGAAAAGAGACGTACATTACAAAGCCAAACATTTTCAGAACTATGTACATTCTGTGCTTTAATCTCTTGCTGCAAAGGTTATATCTTGTGGTGGAGGGAGGGGAGAGGAAGGGAAAGGAGAAAGCTGTCTTGTCTGCTTAAGAAGCAGGCATGAACGAGAACTCCTTGATACAAAAATGAAAATGTTGTCTTGAGTCTTCTTTGTTTGTTTATTGTATCTTTATTTTCTCTCTCTTTTTTTATCCTCCCATAAGATAAAAATGAAAGCACCTGTAAACCGAATCCTGCTACAGGAATATCGTCTAGTCTTTCTTTCCCTCCTGTCATGATCACTCCGGCAGCAGGCACAGGTTTCAGATCTGTGGTCATACCCAGATTTCTTTGACTGCAACTTGACTCAAAAGAACTAGAATTTCCCACCTGCTGCACCCCAGTAATCTGAAACTGCTTCAAAGAGAAGGGGGATTCTAATGATGGGGTGACACGTGATCTGAGGTGAGGGAGGAACCCCTGAAAATTAGTTCTGAATCACTTTCCGTGAATGTGCAATACATTTCCTTCCAGTTAGCTCTGGGGTGTTAGAAAGCCACCCTAAGAACAACCTATCTCATTTAAGCGGAATCAGGCCTGGTTAAAATTTGGATGAGAAGCCATCAGGCAATACCAGGAACCCTTGAGAAAGAATAGTTGACAATCCAGGATTAAATGCACCTTACACTGACTCAATATAAGACAGCTTCTTACATCCCTTATGTTCCGGGTCCTGGAGACTCCTATCCTCAGATCACCACTCAGCACACAGCAAGATTGTAAAATGTTCTCTTTATTAGCTTAGCAGTGCCAAAACATCTCTAGCAACACACTCAATGAGTGTACAATTGAAACAACACAAAACTCCACCAAGTTGGACCAAACCAATCCATGGATATATCAGCAGGGTCACTAGCCTGTTTCTTTACAGATCTCATGAGAAATCTAAACCTTTTACCACAAAGCAGAACTTTTTTGTCTAAAGAAGGTGGAATCTGGATCCTAGCCATTTCTGGATACTTGTGACAGGTGTGTCACCACTTGGGCCTGGTGCTTTTGGCTGGGAAAAATACTTGTGAATTCTTTGGCAATTACACCAAACTGCGCTATTTAAGATCTCTTCCCATAAGACATATCTCCCATATATGGTTGTTACAACTATTATAACTATATTTTGAAACAACAAAGGAAGAGAAATCTTCAAACATGGTAGCAAAATCCCAACCACCAACCATCCCCAATGAAATATCATTTTCCATATCCTGCTGCCCACTGCCCTGTACATTCTCTTCAACGAGAAGGAGGCATTTCACCTCTGTCCCCTGAAAAAAATGTATATTTTACAGGTCTCACAAAAATGCCAAGACCATGCAGAAAGAGATATTAAGTCTCCACATTATTACTCTAACCCCTAGAGAATTAAGGAACTTCCTATTAAAATGCCTGGAAAGAGACTACTAAGAGGTTACAGGAGACACCAGCTACATTGAGATGGCACATTCTTGATCCTTCAGGCTTTCCAGCCTCAGTCCTTTCCTTTCCCTCACCCCTTTCTTCCATACCTGACTAGGAACAGTTTT
Source organism: Intellagama lesueurii (assembly GCA_037013535.1). NCBI lineage: Eukaryota > Metazoa > Chordata > Lepidosauria > Squamata > Agamidae > Intellagama > Intellagama lesueurii. The sequence continues at coordinate 86,865,778 of JBAJHW010000006.1, forward strand.
TCTGAAAACCATGGTTTTCAGTGATTCCTCCAAATGTGGTTTGCAATATAAGATCCTTCTGCAACTTGCAAACCTGGTTTAGATGCCGAAGCATGATGCCATGATGAACAGTTTTGAGGAATTATGAAATCTTTTCTATAGGCACAAAAGGGAAGGAAGGAAGGAAGGAAAGAAGGAAGGAAGGAAGGAAATGAGGGGAATGATGTGTGCTTTTGTCACATCTTCCGGAACTTCTGGGTCAGGAACATGATACGGATTATTTAAGACATTCCAGAAGCAAATAATTTTAAAATGGTTCAATTCATGCAATACTGAGTAAACCAGGAGCTCTCAACCCAATTTGATTGCTTCAGATAGTGCCTGGAAAAGATACTGTATATTGCTACCTAAATAATGAAGGCTATTTGTCTGTCTGTCTGTCTGTCTGACTGTCTGTCTGATTGATTGATTGATTGATTGATTGATTGATTGATTGATTGATTGATTGATTGATGCTGCAATCCTACACACTTTCAAAGGAGTAAGTTCCATTGATCACATTTTTAAAAAGATGCTGTTCTTCCACCATGGAAATTAGGGTGAAGTACATGATTTTCCCTTATTCTATCCCAACCCGTTTTCTCATACCTTTTATGTTCTCATTAGTATTAACCCTTTGTTGTAGGTTAGACAGGCTGACATGGTAAAACAGTACTGTGTACAGTCATCCAGGAAGTGTGCTTCATAGTACATCAGAGACGTATGTCTCCCCAGACATAACCTCACGTTTGGACTACTCCATCACAGTGGCCATCAGTTGTTTACAGTACAGTTTTACCTACACAAGCTAGGAAATCAGTAAATTTACATACAATAAATAAATGACTTTAACAAATGTGACATTTCAAACCTTGGCATATGCCAAATGTAGCATAGCATTGGCAAAGTGATCAGATAAAAATGTGCATTGAAGTAAGACAGTCAGTGGCGTGGAAGGCACTGAGTCAATATTGACTTCTACCAAATCATTCATAATGATGCAAGCCAAGTACAAGGATTAAATGTAGAGTCACATCTCAGAAACATATTAATCAGACAATTCAACACTGAAAGTATTGCCCAGTGTTATATTTTCAACACAATGCACAAAAGTCATTTCTAAACAAATATAAATATGCAGGAAACATATATTTTTAATTTTTTAGATTCACACAGAGTTTTTGCATGAAGAATTTTCCCCTTTATTTTATTTTTTAAGATAAATTGGTTTCATTTCGAGACCCCTTGAATAAGGATTGTATCACATTTGTTTTCAGATAGGATAACTTTTTAAAAAAACATTTCAATGTTAGATAATTCCCCACCACCACCAAGCATCATGGTTAAAAATTAGAATTCCTGTCCATCAGCGATAAAGCCATTTTCTCTCTCATTTTTAAGTGTTGTGGGAAATCAGTGGGTAATTAAGAGAAGATGCTTATTAATATATTAATATACTGTAATTACTGCAATGCATATGAATGAAAGTAATGGGCAATCCTGGTAGATTTCTTCACATTTCTATCTGCTTGTGGGCTGGTGAGGTGGGTTTTTGGAGGGTTTTTTGTTCTTAGTCAGAAAGGCTTACTATTAATAACCTCAATTGTCTGCATATGGTTAGCTGTTCTTTCACTTTTTAGAGATCACGTCTAGGCTCAGCTTCCTTGAGTGAGGAAACCAATGGTACCTGGGAGCTCAAATAGTCCCTGAATTATTATGCCCATTATTTTTTATTAGTGGTAAAAACCAAAACCAAAAAAAAAAAAAAGATCAAGGAAGAGTTCAATTTATGCAGCAGAACTACAACATAAATAACAATAATAAAATGTTCAAACAATGAAACTACTTACACAATGTTAATCTTTGGTTTAGGCTATGACTCTGTGGCCGCAAGAGTGAGGTGCCTTATTTATACCCTCACCCCCAAATACTCTGGTTTGGGAAATTAAACTAGGGATAAAAAATTACAGTCTCAGAATATTGGGCTTTGACTAGTCCCCTGCTGCCCTTTATATTATGTTTCAGTAAAATACAGTACATCTTGCTGTTTTATTTCATTGTTTGTGGCCCATGGAAAAATCCTATTGTCCAGCTGCCCAGCATAAATGAACAACAAATCAGAATAGCCAATAAAGCAATGACTGATTAAACTGAGTGAAGGTTTTGTTGATATTTTTCCCTTCTCCCTTTTTGCCTCGTTTTCGGTGTAGTTTCCTACCCACCCACCCATTTTGATTTGATTTGCTTCCTTGAGAGGCGTATGGCTTGGATGGCTTCTTATTTTGGTTTAGGTTTTACCCAGGTAACATTGAAAAAGACCACAAGGAGACTTGATGAAGGACTGTCTAATTCCAAGCCTCTTTCTATGACTTTATATAGAGCATAAATATTCAAGATGCTGGGTTAGCGTTTGTTTTTTCATAATGTGTTTTGTTAAGCTTGTTCAAGTTGGTTCTGTAGTTTTGTTTTGTTTTTGAGCTTTCCCCCCGTTATTCTTAGGGTTTCCAAATTAAGGAATTAATCCTGCACAGGACTAAGCAATACTTAAATGGTGATTATAGCATGTGATGACAGTGGGTGATTATACTACAGAACAGGTGCTCAAGCCAGCTCTGTTGGCATAACCCATGTCCTCTGTAGCAATATTCTCTATGGCTCCAGATTGTCCCACTAGACAAGAGGATGGGCAGCCTGTTTAACTGCAGTGCTCTGGATCACATGGCATTTCCAGGGCAGCCCTCAGTTCTAATCTGCATATGTTTAGTTACATGTAATTAACAATCTGCATGCTATTTTCATAAACAGAGAGGATTCTAAGCTTAGATTAGTGGGCATGATGTAGTTCTACTATACCCCTATTGTAACAATAAGTCTGTGACTGTGGAAAATTTCAGCTGCCCCTTTAAAAAACAACAGCAAGCTGCTGAATGCTATGCAGCTGTTTTCAAAGACAATGATGTTTTTCATATAGCAACAAAGATAGCTTGCTTGCTCCGTGAGACCCCCAAAGCAAAATCCACTGGTGCACAGATCTTCAGGACCAATTAACATTCTATAACGGCATGTAAGATTTCCAGTTCTCCCTAGCATCCTGAAGAGTTCTCATGAACTTGAAAGCGTGCACAGTTTTGTGGAATTTTTTGCACAGTTTTGTGGAATCCTTCTAATAAGGGCATTGTCCACTGGTGAATTTTGGCTGAATGTGGTTCATGACTTCTAGAGTAACAGATTCTGATGGGAGCTATAAACTCAGATGCTTTACGGAACCACTTTTTAAAATGCAGAGTTGACATCCTTAGACCAAAGGACATTGAAGATGATTAGCCAGGGGTTCCTTTTCCAGCCTATCAAGGGTGATGGAACAACCAAAATCATTCATGACACAGTACCTTTCCACTAATATTTAACAGAGAGATAAAATGAATAGTCACTCCAGGAGGGTCCAAGAGACAATGTGCCCTCCATCCAGGAACAGATTCAAAAGCAAAAAAGCAAACTGTGCTGGTTATATATCACCCCATTGCACTTAAAGCACTCTCTGGGCAGTTAACAATTTAATTATGCAGGCTACACATGGCTCCTCCAGTGAGCTGGGTATTCAATGTTCTGACCTCAGAAGGATGGAAGGTTGAGTGAACCTCAAGTCAGCTACCTGGGATTGAACCTGGGTCCAGCTTAACCACTGCACCACAAGGCTCCTGAAGTGAGATTCAGCCACTTCCACATCCAAAGAAAATGATGAAAATGCCCAAGTCACTCTCTGAATTCTAAGAATAAAAGATGAATTGCAATTGGGGACAAGAAAGTAAATTCTGCCTCTTCAAACAGCTGTGTTAGGTTTGGTTTTGGCTCTTTCAGACACAGTTTTACAGATCCAAGGGGCTCCAGGCAGCTCTGAAGCACTTGTGGGTTGCAATACAAAATCATAGTGTGACTGGGTCAAGAATTCTTCAGCCTAGTTTGGCCAAGTCCATTGGAAAACTTAGGGTAGCAGTGCTTGTTGATAACTTGCTTTGCCCTGATTTTTAAGTCTGCCCATCTCTTTTCAACAAGCAGAGCTGGCCACTTGTCATGTTAGATGAAGAGTTCTGAGAGCTGTAACCCAACATGCAGGCTTTCCACATTCTGACAGCAAGTACATCTGACTCATATCAATAGCACCCTGAGGATTGGTATAAAAAAGGTATTCTGGGAAGCATATGCTATGTTTTTCAGAAAATGGAAGACATATGTCACAGGAAAGGGTTGCCTTTGTCCACTTGCAGCCTCCTAGCCGATTTTTGTACAGAACCTCTTTAGAGTACACAGGTTAGACTATGAGGCATTGCTTCCATTGCTTGCTGACTGAAATACACACCCTTAATTCTATCATATTCTTTTCTATACACAAAGCTGTGGCTCAAGCCAACAGCCTTTCCAGTTGACTGGAAAAACTATGTGAAGTGTTTGCATTGCTGAAATGCATTCTGGTGCCATAAATGGATTTAGGGCAAACTGAGCTCTATAAACAAAATGAAGGGGGCGGGGTAGAAAAAGCATTTCAACAGAAATATGTAAAAAGATACTGGATCAAAATGCTTCAGAGAAACAGTCTCCTTAGTTGTAAAATGAGTTTAAATTAGGCTTTTAAAAGGATTGCTAAATCTTGACACATATATGAGCGGCTTATTATCATGCAATTGTGCAGTAGTTGCTTGATCTTGTTACTGATGTGCCACATATGAATAAGTGATTAATTACCACAAAGGCTAAAACAGAGCAGAGTGAGAGTACTGTAGCTCACCCTGAAAGAGGGGCTTAAACACGTTTATTGCCCTTTAAGTGCATTTCATTAAGGCCAATTAAGGACTTTCATGTCTTATTAGAAAAATGAAGTAGATTTATGAGGTTTTCATAGGCAGTAAATGCTGGGGCTAGCAGATACAAAATGTACGGAAATGAAGTACTTGGAAGCTAAGAAAACATGTAAAAGATGTGCACCAGAAGGAATGAGTTGCAACAATAAGAGGGATTGGTACCAAGATGATGGTACGGACAAGTTTGCAGAAATTCTAGCTAGTCTTCACAATCCTTTTGGTTAATTCATGCTACCAGTATTACTGGTGATTTTGTCAGACATTCCTTTGCATGTTAAGACACCGAAGACTTCATGGCTTGGGATCACAGTACCCTAAAGACTGACCACTTCTTTTTTTCTTAGTGACCTTCCCATTCCAAGATGCCTTCTCTGGAGAAGCTTGATTGGCACCTACTTTCATGTTTGGGACATTTTCAGAAGTTCTTAAAAAAAATATTGCTATGACTTTTACATTCATTTTTTGCTCTTCCAAGCTATTTTTAATTTCATTCTTGTTTTGTTTTAATGCTGCATCACCTTTTATTGCCTTGCTTCTTCTATTGTTTCTGTTTCTGACTTGCTTGGTTTTTATCCTAAAAGGTGCCCAAAGAACTTTTGTAATAGAGTGGCCTGTAAATATCTAACTAAATAAATAAATCCACCATATTCCATGAGAATTACGCCCACATGTGTACATGGCTGTCACCTATGCAAGAGTTAATGTTTACTTCCTTTTGCACCATATCTAACATGTGCTTCTACAAAACAAATGGACAAACATCTGCCCTTCTTGATACTCACATTCATTCTTGATTGGCATTATTCGGCAATTAGCAGATGAAGCAGCAGAGCATTTTCCCCCCTCAAAATTGCCTTGATTTTGACATGGCAGGCTTGTTACAACTGTCATTGTTCCAGAGCTAAATGGGCAATACCTAGAAACCCAAATGCCACATTGACCCCCGGTGACCTCAGAGGGTCATGCCTACCCTCTAACCTCTCCCTGTGCCCACCATCTCCACTTTTATTTTTTTCTTTACACAGGGGAGAATAGTCAAGAGCAGGATGGCATGGCTGCCTGTTTTGGACCATTACCTTCCACTACATGCATGTGTGTTAGAAAAACACACCGTTGCAGCCCTAAATCATGTGGGAAGACCCAAAAATGGCCAATTGCACCCCTTAAAAATCATGATCCCTCTGGAGCTACAGGCTCCAGAGGGATCATGAGGACCATATGCAGCTTATAGCTGACACTTTGTCCATCCTGCTAGATCTTACCAATTTGGACATATTTGGACATCAGTCCACCAAGTATGTAGAGCACAGCTTATTTTCTGTACATGACTTCTCAGGAACAAGCTCCTGTGTAACAGCTTAGCAGGCTGCAAATGTAGATCATTTCCATGCAAGAGCTTTCCAAGCGGCAAAGCAGAGTGCCTATCCCATTCAATAGCTTTCCAGGCTGAAAAGCAGAACACCTGTTCTATGCAAAATCGGAGCAACCAACTTCCCTGAACACCTGTTTGGCCATTGGCTGAACCAGCATGAACCACTGAACAGGCAGTTTGTGCCCATCTCTAGCCCCCACCAAAAAGATTAAAGGTCAGGAGTTATATAAACATGGTCCAAAATATTTGGAAAACAGTAATTTGGAAAGGGACCACTCTGGCCTAATGGATTTCCATACTTAGCAGTTGTACGTGAAGTTGATTGTTACAGTGAAAAATTCTAAAAAATTATTTCCAGTGGTGGAAGGCTGGTCTTCTAATTCATTTGGTTTTGCATTCCCGTCCTGGTGTATTATGGCTAGCCATTTAAATAGATTTTACCTGTGTGCCTACCTAGGATTAAATATGCTGGAAGAGAAATGAATGGATAAAACCAGAATTGAAAAGCACTTGCTCATTCTGCAAATCAGGTCACTGATTTCAGTAGAATGACTATAAGCATAGATGGTTCCTGTTATGTCCTGATAGCCTGGGAGCTTTAGAAAGTGGCTTGATGGAAATCAAAGAGATGCAGATCAGCTTCCATCCATGATCTCGATGGAACATTTTGCAGTTCTGTCTATGAGGATAACCTCTCTCTTTTTGTGTCTGGCATAACAAAACCTGAGATGGACCACTCTGTAATTTGATATTCAGTCTTGATTCAAGCTCAGGGATCTCAGGGCACCATCTAAAGTCTCTGGACTTGCTATGGTTTTTCAGGCAAAGAGACAAATCTCAAGGCAAGTAGTACTAAAGTAACAGAGTTTTGCTTTTGTCTGTAAGAGGTGGTTTTAACACATGGGCATCCATCTCCTCCACTCCCATAAGGCACCAGGCTCAATCTCAGCAGAAAAGCATTTATAATATATGTGTTGTGCATGTGGACAAAACAGTCAGGATTAACAGGGATACATGGGGAGAATGAGTTAGCAGGTTCATACACTTGTCCGTTTGGAACAAGGCAGAGAGTGAATCACTGGCAACAAGACTCATAAGCCACCTTGTTGCACAAACCTTAATAAAAAGAGACTTCTACAAGACTCTGTATTAGTGTAGGCCCTAGACAAACTCCCCACAAGCCATCTGTGTTACAGGTAAACCCATCTGGACTATGAGTTTTAGCAGGCTCTACAGCAACTGCTGCAGGCTTTGGGTGCATTTTGTGGCCAGTTCATCTGCCAGAAACATGAGTTTGTCCTCTGCTCCTTCAGTTCTGAATGGTGATATTACATGCTTACCTAGGATTTACCTACTTTCCTCTGAAATCACAGGGAATGAGATGCTGTTGACGTGGCAACCCTTCTGATGATATACTGAATGTATCTTAGGAGACTTGTAATGTATCTGGTGGCACTGGCACTGTCCCTATAATCGTTCTTTGATGTGTTTTATTCTCACCAGGTGTTACTCTGGGTTTCTTTCTTTCTTATCCGTGTCCGTACCATGCTGGAACATGTAAAAGTCTTCACAAGCTGCTTTGCTGTGCTCCCAAAAGGTTGCCATGGGTTGCTGTGGATAAAACGAAGCTTTTCACCATCCTACACCTGCCTGCTGAACATTAACTTAAAAGAAGAACTTACTTAGGCAAGAAAGCTTAAGTGTTCCCTATCTGGAACCCATAGGCAAAAAGAAATATTGTATCTCCTTCTCCCTAAAACATGAAACCATAAACTGAGCATAAAACAAATTACACACAGAGTATTACTGCTATATATAATAATGCTGCATGAATAAATCAAGGGGAAACATTCATAGTCTACAAGTGTAAATTTCTTATATTTATTGACATTCTAGTTATTTTTTAATCCTTCTCTTGTGATTGCTCTCCACAAATTCAAATGATCACGTATGGTTTCATAATCGCATGTGATATTTTACTTCCTCTTGATTTCCTTGCCCAAAAGTATATTCTTCAACACGTGTTTCTGTGCAGTTTACCTGTTAGAGTCATCTTTGCTTCTTCACACTCACCACTGTATTGTATCTCAGATCATATTTTGAAAATATAAATGTGCTACCATCTGCAAAATGGTGCAATACTAAGGAATTCATCTCCAAATGGCATTTCCTGATTTTTTTTCAAATCAATAATCCAAATCCAATTACTATTCCCAACCAAGGTAGATCCATTGACTCAATGGGATTTACATAAATCTTGATTTATGATATAGAATTGATTTAATGGCTCTATTCTAGTTGTAGTTATAGTATGTTCCAAACCAATAATTTTAAAGATAAGATCAAAACCTGGCAAAATTAAAAGGGTCTACTGAAACAAAAACAAGGCACTCCTGTTTATTATAATACATTATTGATAGTGTGTTATACTGCCTGAAAGCCCTGTGGATACAAAATACACAAAATGGCTGCTGTCACATTTCTTAGAGCATGAAGAAAGATGTGCAATATGCAAAATGGTGGGAGTGCACAGAATTCCACCTAGACAAACATGCATGCATGTATCAGGATTGACAACAGGCTGATGGGCTCTCAACACAGTCCCCTCCACTGGGTCCACTCCCATACCTTTATCTACTCCCACAAAGTTTTCCCACCAAAAGCAGAACTCTGTTAATGTTTTCCACCATTTTGATTCTCCAGAGTGGTTTCTGGACACAGAAAGAAGAGAAACACTGTGGCTACCTGAGAGAGGCCAGGGGCAGCTATTGGTCAAGGTCCCAAAGATGCCACATGGCAATGCCACCCTGGCAAAAGTGCACGGGTTTCATTAAAACAAACCTATTTACATGCCACAAGGCAATATGATGCCTGGCAAAACTGTAAGGATCTCAGCCGACACCAGTTCTCTTATTTATTGTCGGCTGCCAGTCTGAACCTCACTGTGCCTCCTGGGAGAGAGTCAGCCTGTATGGCCTTTAGTAAACTGCAGAGTCCCAGGGCACCCCCAGAAAAAGGGAATGGTAAACCACTTCTGAGTATTCTTTACCTGGAAAACCCTGAAAAGGATGCCATAAGTCAGAATTAACTTGACAGCATACAATTGTTTTATAATCACAGGATGCTAACCTGTGACCCTTGATGCTCAAGAAAGCAAACAGAGGTAGATTTTAATATACTGTATCAGACTCCACACAAACATATGGCAGATGAGCCTGCATATTGGCATAAGAACATAGTATGCTGCCTGATACAAAGTCAGACTCTTTCTCTATGTAGGCCAGTACTGTTGACATTGGCTGGCAGCAGCTCTCTAAGGTTTCAGACAGGATGTGGTTTCCTATCCTATCTGGGAACGACAGGATTTGAACTGGAACTTTCTGTATACAAAGCCAGCACTCTGCCACTGACTTATGTCCAATTCTCATAATGCTCTCTTAGAGTCTAGTTTAAACTGTGAAGAGCACTTACCTACAATTAAGACATTCAGGCCATGTTGGTGACCATCAAGGAATGGATTATCACAAATTCTAGTAACAGTTCATGGTCCAAGTTGGGTGAGTGTCTTGCTTCTTAGTTTCAAGATAGGGTTCCCACACTCCTCTCTCCTGCAACTTTGGTAAGCTGGAACAACTATGACTGGAACACCAGTTCTTCATAAATGTCTCTGTATAGTCACTGAATATAAAAGTATAAATCTGATACAAGACAAACTCTCAAGAATTAAAAAAAATGAGGCAGGCTTTTAAAAAAAATAAAATATATGTTTTATCATGAAAAAATGATAAGGCCAACAGTGTGATCTGATTAAAATAAAAGCACAGCTTTGGAGTTCCCAGAACTCCATGAGATAACCACAGTGCTTATGTTCATGCAGCCGAGTTTTGTCCTTAGAATTAGCTAGCTTTATCTGTGTATTTGAAGAGAATCTTCTTCAGAGGTTAAAGAGAATATAGCATTATCATTTGGGACATTGGTTGCTTCAGAGCCATTCATACTAGTTAAGACCAAAAGAAAAAAGAAAAAAAGAAAAAAAAAGAATTGAGGCAGCTTTTTTACATATTATATGAGTTTATAAATTTTTTAACATGTGCATTATTTACTCAATGGACTGGAAGAGCTCTGGCAATTGGGGGGATGTGGATATAAGAATGTTTTTAAAATGCACATTATTTACCCCACAGACTGTCTTCCAGCCTATCATCTACAATGTTAGCCATCTAATTAAAAATGCTTATAAAACTTATTTATAAAACAACTTTTTGAGTTTTATTATCTTGGCTCTTCTAAAAAAATTCTTCCAAAATTAAGAAGCATTTTTGACATTTTATCGTCTAATCGCTTGCCAAATTTCCTGTTAAATAGAAGCTATATAAGAGTGATCAAGTGCTAAAAGCATCAAAAACTGATCAACCGCCTGCATGTCTTTTTCACTTCACTGATAAAAATTTTAAATGCCCCTCTTTCCCCCTTCTTTCTGCTTAATTTGGTTGTGGAGAAATCACTCTCATACTGAGTACTCTTAATTCCTTCTAAAAAAACTTTTAAATAAAGTTTTCCACCAACTTATTTTATAAAGACATTTCTGAAGAGAAATCAAATGAACAGCATAGTATTATAATCACCAAGTTCTAAACAGACTTCTTCATTTGTTTGGTTATTTGATTGGTTGTTATGCCATTAATGTAATATCTGAAGATCTTCTGCCTTTGGCAATGTATACCACATACTAAAAGAATTATAAAATGAGTCTAATTGTAGCCATGTTCAGAGCTTGGAACCATTATCTAAAACAGCTAACATGTTAACAGTGGTTGTTATTTCACTGTTTTTGCAAGGTGTTGATGTTAGTGCCAAATTTTGGGGTAACATGATAGCCATGCATTACTAACGTGTTATTTTGTTGTGGTGCTTGTTTATTTAAAGATCCTTTAAAAAACAGAAAAATGGCCGCCGCCACCCAGATTGCACCTAGAGAAATAACATTATAATTAATGTTCTGTATCCCTAAAAATAACATGTACTGTTACTTTTGTAGTAACACAAGTAATGTTGTTATTTGTAATATGTACAAGCTCAAACTTAAAAGCACAGCTAAGTCCCACCAATCTCAATATAACAAAGAACTGGGTGACTGTGTGCAAGAGTATAGTTTAAAACTGCAGCCCTGACATAACTGCAGGTTCAGCCCTACCACTGGACAGCCCTCAGGAAGCAGATGGTGGGGGGAAGCAGTGACAGTCTCCCAGATGTTTCCCTTCGTTGGAGGATCGAGTTACACATGCCACACAAACTGTCCTTGGCCCTGAAACTAGCCTGCCGCTTGAGGTACACTGAAGGACACTATCCCACCACCATTGCTGATGAGTCAGATCCCAGTCCACTTAGCATCTGTGCATGGACTGGGAAGGAAAGAAAGCTGCATTTCATTCATTACCTCAGGCAGCAAAATGTCTGGAGCCAGCTCTGAGAACAATAGGACAATCTCCTCTGAAAGCTACCTAAGGTACTACTGAGACATTGAATTGTCAGTCTAGTCATCTTATGTATATTGTCTAAGGAGACAGCACTATCTTTTCCTTAGCCTCAGACAGCAAAATGTCTTAAGGCAACCATAAGAAACTACACTGAGTTCTTCCAAGTAGATATTTTCAAGATTGGCCCACCAGTATAATCATTTATGGAGCTACCCTTCAATGCATTTTTCAAGAATAATAAGTGTCTCCTTATTAGACTAGAGAGTCAAACTAGGGGGTGTGCTGGGTCTCTGGTAGCAAGGGCCTCTTATATTTTCTCAAAAGGAGAAATTTCTCCATTTCTCAAAAGGGAGACATTTTAAAAATGTCATTTTGAATATCTACTGCCATTTCTGAGGCTACCAGGAAAATGTCTATGAGTGTTTGTATGGTGCTATTTGGACTGCATAATTATCCCAGCATATTTAAGTGGGTAATGACACCCAGCGGACTTTATCTCTGTGTATCTGTTCAAGATTATGATATTAGCCAGTTCCTATCCAGATATAACACCAAACTAGGTGTCCATGTTACAATGTAACCTGTATAACATGTTGTTGTTTAGTCGTTAAGTCGTGTCCGACTCTTCGTGACCCCATGGACCAGAGCACGCCAGGCCCTCCTGTCACATACTAGGTTCTATATTTAAGAGGACATTTTGGTTGGAAACATAAAACAGCCCAAAAGAAAATGGAAACAATACACATACCTTAACAGGTTCCACAAATATGGAATTCTACCAGGTTTTCTAAAATTGACACTATGTACTTTTTATATGTACTCAAATTTCTACAGATAGTGGCTCATTTAGTGTTCCATGGTGCGGGGAGGGGCATCATTTAGAAGAAAGACCATATTATTCTAGGTCACTTTGATATGTTGAGCAGCTTTATTAAGATATGGAGACATAACTTCTAATGGAAGCGTCAACATGACAGATAGCTGGAGTGGGTTTGTATATCTCTCTGGAGATAGCCACAAGAGCAAGATACCTGTGTGAAGATACTTGCCCCTGAAAATAGGATGGAAGTGAGAGCGAGAATTACCTGGAGGCAATGGAAGCAGCAAGATGTTCTGCTTGGGTGCTGACAGGGGTGCCCAGAAAATAGTTTCAGTCATTGTATATTTGTTTGTTTGTTTGTTTTTGTTTGGTTTTTTTTTGTTTTAATAGGAGAGTTTGCTGTTTCATTGAACTGATATAGTACTTCTGCATCTTCTGCCCCTGCCTCTACCTTGGCCTCTCTTTCTGGAGCAAAAAAGTCAATTAAGGGGGCAATCAGATGAAGAGAAAGGATTGTGTTGGATCGCACTGGAAAGAGTCACTTTGCAGGGAGCCCTCTCCCTTAAGGCAACCCTTCTGTCCATAGAGGACTTGCTCCAGACCAGCTCCAAAAAGTAGTAGTCCTACTGTCGGACCAAAAAGTCCAGCCGGAGCACGAAGCAGGGTTAGGCTAGTTTGCAATCTCACAAATGTGCGATCACCAGGAAATAACTCATATTGGACCTTGCTCCCAAGTAGACCAAAACACAAGCTATTTCCCCATCTGAGTGCACTCTAAGGCAAAAGGTAGTGAACTTTGTGAAGTGAATTGTTTTAAGAAAACAAAAACATTTTCCTGTCTATCTTATAAATCTGATGGTATATGAGGCCTTACTGTCGGGCTCAAACTAGCTTCATTCACCGGTTTAAAAGAAGGGAAAACACACAGAGACGCCTTTCATAGAACATAAAACTCTCTTCCTCCTAGGTATTGTGACCTGCACCTGAGAGAGGTCCATTCCTTAGAATAAAGGCTAACTGGGACTCGGAGAGCATGTTATCCAACAGAAGACCAAGCTCTAAACCCAGCTCCAAAGAGAGCTACACAGCCTGCTGCAGTGCCGGGGTAGATGCCAGGGAAGGGATCAGCCACAAACCTAACAGACATACAATCCAGAGCTTGGCATCTGGGTTCCTCAGCTGCCAATCTTGCCTCATGAGCGGCCACAATGATTGGCTGTTATGCAGAAAACAGCAGAGAAAGAGCCTAAAGATGTCCATGCGCCACATTGCCAGCAATGGGAACAGGCAGTGCCAAGTCAACATTGCAGTTTCCTGCATGTGCCAATGTGTTTTGGAACCATTTTCACATTTTCAAAAGTCACAGAATTCCAACATAAAGCAAGGGAGGCTTAAAACACTGAGAATGTTTTCCTCCCACCCCCTTTTTTATTTTTAACTTTCCTAATTGGGGGGAGGGTGTGCATACAGGCTGCAATCCTATACCCACATGCCTGAGAAAAAGCCCCATTAAACTTAATGGAACTTACTTCTGAATAGGTCTGAACAAGACTGCACTGGCAGTGATCAGGCAGTGTCTGCTTAAAGTCCCACGTCTATCCCTGTATATTATAGCCACAATATATGTTCTCATAGTTTCAAAGGACATTTGGTACCATGGCTGAAGGATCTAGAGATACCGAGCATATATTTTGATTGGCTTGTGGCCACTTTACTAATGTGGCATTCAGGGCAAGTCCATCCCCCTTGGCTATGCTATCTGAGATCATATTATTAGTCACAGATCCTCTTGGGCTGAACCTGACACCATCTGTATGGGCTCTAACACTAAGCTTTCATTTTTGAAGACCACTCAGAGTTGGGGCACTGGCAAAATCAGCTAGACTCTTCCACATTAAGGGATTTAAGAACTTTTACAGCTACCTTTGCTGCCCCACTTTCAAGTAAAGTTTTACAGTGAGTATTGATCTCTCCCTGCTTCTATACTCCATTTCTTTTTTGTTTTGCAATAAAATCAAATAATGTTTTGTGTGTTCTTCAGTTCAGAGTTTCAGTATTCAGGGGTGCTGGTCCCTGAATATTCAGTCCAATTCTCTTATTCACACTTGCTCACAAGTATTTATTCCTTTTATTTAAAGCTTTGATCTCTGCTTGTCAGAATTTGGCAATATATGCAAGGAGTTCTCTTTTACTGGATGGGTTTCTATCAGCTCCCCATTTGGATACCTCATGAAACTGGAATTTGTTTAATGTAAATATCTGAATACTTTACTTGCAAGACATTCCTAAAATTCGAGACATTTTGATCACTTCATAAATGCCCCTTGAGCAATTTTCATGGTATTTTGCCTGCATTGTTTGTTTCTGCTACAATTTGTTGTTTGTTTATTCGAGAGGCAGAATCCTCCAGAAGCTTTAACTTTTAGTGTGCGATCTGTAAATATTGGACAGACGACACATAGCGTTGAAAGGGGATTGTGAACTGAGCGTATTGTGAACTTTCATGTGTTTCTCCTTCCATCACCACAAAGAGCTGGTGTAGCAGAATGACAAAGAATTTGAACTGTGATCAGTAAATCAGCCCAACTATAAACTCCCAAAATGTTTTTTAGGCAAGCCACTATTATTTCAGTCTCTGACTTCCATATGTTATATGAAGATAATGAAACTGAATGCAGAAAATAATACTTGAAGCCTCATGATGCCTTTC
Organism: Intellagama lesueurii; assembly: GCA_037013535.1. Taxonomy (NCBI): domain Eukaryota; kingdom Metazoa; phylum Chordata; class Lepidosauria; order Squamata; family Agamidae; genus Intellagama; species Intellagama lesueurii. Next base: position 86,881,031 of record JBAJHW010000006.1, read on the forward strand.
CAGGAGGCATGAAGGGACTTCTCTACATAACTAAGAAATACTTCTCATGAACTTAATTTGCATACTGCATATAGACACACTAAGCTGGCTCAAATGTAATACCAAGCCATAGCTTGAGAGGGGCTGCCATTAGGGTTAGGTGAGGGTTTTTCTCCCCCTCTGCTTTGAATAAGAATCTAACACAGTTCAAAAATTTCTTTCTTTTTAGATGGAGACCTTCAAATTGTAAGTACCTGTATCTTGGAAAAGAATCTGATCCTGAGAGATTTGCCCATCTAGGCTTTGAATGCTTAACTCATAAAAGTCTAGGTTTGTCTCTCTTAGTGATAGATTAAGATAACAAACTCTGTTTTCCCTAAGAGGTTCCTCATTTTGAACATCTAGATGGCAGGCAGGTCCAACATGGTCATTTCTATGATGAAACGTACCCATTGAATTTGGCCGATACAAAATGCGGACAATTCCATTCCATTTACTGTTGGAGAATTTACTGGAGCTTTCAGATTGTATATTCAAGAAGCCCAAAAGAACTTGACATTTAATTTGAATGTTGGAGAAAATAAAACTGTCAGATTTTATCCATCCCCAGCTGCCATTCTCTCTCTCTTTTTCCCTTTCTTAACAGCCCCTCTGAAATGAAGCCTCCATTGCAATGTCATATCATTCCAAGTGCTTGAATTGAGAGCATTATGGATGGTGTATAAGTATGCTACTGCTTCCACCATCACTTACTGTGTCAATAAAACAAAAGTAAACATGGAAAGTCATCCTGCTCCTATTACCTGGTAAGATCCCATTCCTGAAAGCCATGTAGAAGCTGTCTCTCTCTTGCTCCCTCTCTTTCGGTTGTTCAGTGCTCACTGTGAATAGACAACATCATGGCCCCACATCTCCTCCCTTATGGTACTTTATATTTAAATGAGACTTGGATGGATTTGTCCTTCAAATGAAGGAGATCTTCAAAGATAGGACCATCACTGGCAGCTCTTGAATCAGAGCTGACCTCTCTAAAAGGGACACAGGACCATCCTCTGATCGGAGTAGGTTTTCCCCTGACCTATTACTCTTGCTTTCCACCACACAGGAGAAACAGGCACCAATGTCACCCCTTTGCTCCAAGCTCAAAAATTCCTAAACCAAGCAGAGCGGCTGTCACAAGTCCACAGCTACAGACAGTTCCAAGCAATCAACTCTGGAGACAGTCATTCTGGAGCAGTCCTTCAGCTCCAGGTAAACAGTGACTGTAGTACCTACAGAAAATGGAAACATTAAAATAATAAGAACAACAACAATAACAATAATGCTAGGCATTGCCTTTTGACTTACACAAGACAACAGAGCAACAGCATAGACTAAATGACCAGAAAATGCATATCTCCCTTTGCTGGTATTGCTTCGTGGATATTGGAACCCTTAGGGATACTGGAATGTGAATAAAGATACATTTTTAAAAATCAGATATTTTTGTTCTGTTTCTAAAAATAATGCGGTTTTGCAAAAGTATTTTTTTAAAAAAAATAATAACCATCCGGCAAACAGAAGGTTTGGTTTATAACACAAACAAAATTGTTACATTCTGAATGGGTTGTAAGTACCTGATTCTTTGCCTTTTTACTCATCCCTGCTAAAATAAAAAAAAATAAAAAAAACTGGAAAAAAATCCGCAAATCCATTTGCTAACCAGCTGCACCTCTGTACTGAACAGATAACAACCTGTGCAAGCCAGGCTTTGCAGTGAATCGGTGCTGATAGGCCTGAATCTCATAGCTTTTTTAAAATGCTAATGACAAGAAACATTTCCGAAGCCAAAACGCTCTTGTAGATCTGTCTACTTCTATTATGACTGATATTTGCTTGTAAGTACATAGAACACTTGTTCACTGTGCCTTATCTGCTATGGTGCAGCATGCTGACCTACATACCATTCAGCACAATATGATGCGCAAACATCTTCTATATAATTTTTCATTTTCGACTTAAAAACAGTAAAGGCAAAATAGGATTGCTGCAAATCTAACAAAGAGATGGCATTATTTCCAAATAAAAATGTGCATTTTTCCAAAGAATTTATTTGTCTAGCAGCATGAAGTTCATACATAGCGATGCTTAAAAAGGGTGTTGAATTGCGATTAGGAAGGAAGGACTTAGGAAGAAGAACAAACCACAGCTTTTCTACTTACACAGAATAATTAAGCTTAACTTATTTCTTGTCACAATTAAAAGTTCATCCTTTTTTGAACCATGTTTTTGCAATGTCACTAAATGCTGCTGATAGAAGAATGCTGAAATAAGGATGATAATGACAATAAAGAATGAAGGCTAGAAAAGGCTACGGCAGCTAAGGGAGTTGAAATGATAGTCTATTACCTGCCGTCATCTAGAAGAGTATACACGGGCAGACCTGCCGTGTTTTCTTATTTCTGCTGAGATGCCAGCTGCATTGTATGATCCTACCCTTTATAGCAAATGAAATAATGAATATGTCACATCCTCCTGTAAATAACAGAGGTTTGTTCACTTTAATATATATATAAAATATATAATGAAAGTGTATATATTCACTTTCATACACACACATACACACACACATATACATATATGTGTTTGTGTCTCTGTGTGTATAAAAGTTAATATATACACTTGTATGTATGTATGTATGTATGTATGTATGTATGTATGTATGTATGTATGTATGTATTTTTCCGTGTATAAAATGACACTTTTTCCTTAAATAATTTGAGAAAAAATTGAGGGTCATTTTATACACGGAAGGCAGCTCTTTACCGCTGCCTTTTGTGAAGGCACGGGGCTTAGCAAAAAGGAAGGGGAGGCGTTTCGCTCTTCCTTTTTGCTAAGCTCCGTGCCTTCTCAAATGGCATGGGCGTGAGGGGGGGGGGGCTTAGCAAAAAGAAAGGGGAGGTGTTTCTCTCTTCCTTTTTGCTACGCTCCATGCCTTTGCAAAAGGCAAGGGCGCGCGGGGCTTAGCAAAAAGGAAGGGGAGGTGTTTCTCTCCTCCTTTTTGCTAAGCTCCGTGCCTTCTCAAAAGGCAAGGAAAAGCAGCAGTCACTTTGACAGGCGCTTTCCTTGCCTTTTGCCAAGGCACGGGGCTTAGCAAAAAGGGAGACCTTTGATCCCTGCTTTTTCTAATTTGGGGTTAGAAAAGGGGGGGTCGACTTATACATTGGGTTGTCTTATAAACGGAAAAATACGGTATGTATGTATGTATGTATGGAGTGCATAGGATTGAAGCTACATTACATAACACCAGCACAGTTGGATGGTGTAAGAGCTCCTGGTTTCCTTGGACTATAGGATTAGTTTGCCTGTTATAATTTTTAATATATTATTTATATAATATATTATATATTATACAAATATTATAATATAATATATATTATAATATATATTCAAAATTACAACAAGTAAGCTGTTCCTACAGTCCCAGGAAACCAGGAGCAGTTATAGTCACAATCCTATGCACTCCTAGGAGCAAAAGAGAAGGTGAAACAATACCCTCAGGGAAAAGGGGCAACAGAGCAGCAATACCACTTCCACCCCAACAACATCCCTTGACCTATTCCTCTCAGCTGCCAATGCTGATAAAGTAGTGTTTCTTGAGTGGGTGCCATCCATTAAGAATGTAAAGAACACTCACTAGATTCTTCATCCTTGTTGTTTTAGGCTGTCTTGAGAAGGCACCTTGACAAGGCATATTCAAGTAATATCCCATGGCTCCAGCTGAGGGTGAGACATGGACCACTATTTTGTCTTGCAAAGTTCTCTGGAAGTTATGCATACTGTGACTGCCTCAGTACAAAACTGGTGTCCATCCACTTTGAGAAGCAAAGCATCCCCATAAATAGCTAGCAAGCAAGTAGTCTGGTTGTTTAAAAAAAAAAGCAAGCAAACAACCAGTCCTTAAAAATTGATGCAACAAAGCAGCAGCATTCATCCTCTCATGCCATTATTTGCCCAGTTTAATTTTATCTATGCTAAAAAAAACACAACATTTTCTTGTTACGAGTGTTACAAAATATTTCACCTCTTGGGGTGAGGAAAATAATTTAGCATTTCTTCCTCTTCGCATGTGAGGGTAAAACAAGTGAGGATTTATACCCTTATCTTCCACCTGTGTGGGATGGCATTTCTCATCATCCCAACCAGCATGGCCAATGTAAAAGGAATTTATAACTGAGGTAGATTTGAAAACTGGACACCCATCTTCAGCCATTGCGAGCTAGTGCTAGGACTTACTGGCCAGAATTCAGTTTGTTGCCATGTAACATAAAGTTACTCAAACACAATTTTGCTGGGCATTACACCTAGAAAATGCAGATTATGCAATTTGATGGCACATCTTGTGACTGATTGAACCATGTGCAGGTGGAAGTGCTTCATGGATGGCACTTCCGCCATGGTGCTATTGTAGTTACTGTGGGCATAACATCAATATACGTAGTTATGCAACACAATTTCATCCACTGTGCCCATGTGAAGATGTTTGTATGTGTGTTGTGCTTTAGTGCGCTAAAAGGTAGAGTGAAGAGACTGTGGTGGGTACATGCACCTGTGCCCACATGCCATTTGGAACAAGTCAGAGAATGAAGTTTCTTGTGCCTGTTTCCAGAATCACCTTGCCCAACAGCACTTCTGAACCCTGCCAAGCCCCTGCCTGCCTCACCTCTGTGACATCACAAGGTCCATCCCCTGCCCTGAATTAATTTTTAAAAGGGAATATTGCTGACCTGGTGACCTACTCCTCACATCCTTCACCCAAGTACAATGGCTGACCACATAGCTGAGAAGAACACGTTGTAGTGACTACCCTGTGAGAGAGGCCTCTTTACCACTGCTCACTTACTGAAGAGCTCTAATGCCAGCATATTTATTCTTCCTAAATTTAACTTTCAAAGCTCTATTCCTGAACCCAGTCTCCATTCAGAGAGGGGCTGAACACTTCTGGCAATCCAGAATCATTCAGTTGCATCTGGAGTCATTTTTGAGCCTAGAATCAGACAAGGAAGGAAGGAGGGAAGAGAGTGAGAGAGGAAGGAAGAGGCAGCTGATTCCAAAACTTAGTGAGCATAATGCCTTCTCTTAGGGCCCGTAGGGGACACATCTCCTAGGAAAAGGCCTTGCCTTCTGGTCTGATGTTAATGCCACCACATACAAATGTTTGCACACATCATGCATTTGACTGGGGGTGTATAAGAGACAAGGAAAAGGGAAGAATGAAGGACAGAAAGGACTGTATTTTAGTTGGGACTACCAAGCGCTTCCAACAGATAAACTAGCCTACTCTGAAGTAAGTGAGAACTTACTTTTCTGTGCATTTTGCATGGGCTTGATACAGATATCACCTTAGTATGGATTTTGCAATACAGCAGTAGCCATTCTCATTTTATCCAGTTTGTGCTAAAGTGTTATCTGTCCAATTTTGCTTGTTTTGAACAAAACAAGTTCTTGTTCTTTGATGGGATGTCCCCAAAATGCCTTGCCTTTTTGCAGGGCAAGGAAAATAATGTTGTGTTTCCTAAACAAGGAATAATTTACATCCCTACCTGAGTATAATTAAGGCTAGAATAAGTAAATGAAAAGTACACAGGGCTGGCCTTACCCTTAGATGGAGTGATAACATATCTAATCAAGTCAGGTAGCAGGATGCCAGACGCAGCAAATTGTGCTGCTCCCCAACACCAGCCGAGATCCTGCCACTGCTGCCTGAATGATTATTGTTTGTGCTGTGGCTGCTGCAGGATGGTGAGACTTCCTCTTGTTCTTTCTTGCCTATTCCATCTCATTCAGGCTTGTTCTTATCTCTCTAGCCTTGCAAAAGGTGGTAACTGGACTGAGCGTGGGGTGAGAATTGGCCATTTTCATGGATTTTTGTACAGAAGAGAATATGGGGAGAGGCAGATGCAATGTTGACTCAGATGTTGGTGGTCGTCACATAGTGGAGGAGTTAGCTTTGGTTAGGGGAAGGTTAAAGAAGGTGGCAGGATTCTCAAAACTAGAGAGAGAAGCCAACAACAACACCTAGGGAGATCAAAGAAGGAAGGAGGCAGGGAGAAAGACAGGCAAAGATCAACCTAATGAGAGGCAGCAGGTGGAAAAGTAGCTGAGGAAAGAGTTGTTGATGCCTGCCACTTACATGTGCAACGGTATTCACTCTCTGGAAAGGGTGAAAGAGAGAAAGGTCACGATAGATAGATAGATAGATAGATAGATAGATAGATAGATAGATAGATAGATAGATAGATAGATAGATAGATAGATAGATAGATAGATAGATAGATAGATAGATAGATAGATAGATAGATAGATAGATAGATAGATAGATAGATAGATAGATAGATAGATAGATAGATGTTGATTTTCACTGGGTTGTTAAGTGATGTTGATGGATTTGGACTTGCTTGTTAGGTGGATATTACCAAAGCCCCACCTTTTCCCTTATATCAGGCTAAGATATCTTTTGTCTGTCTTTCAAGTCCCAGTTTTCAAGAGGGCTTGTTTCCAAACAGTCACAAGATCACAGCCTCCCTCATTTGCTCCCTCTTTCCTTTCTCTGTCTCTGTCTCCAGTATCAGATTAGACAAATGAGTCCAGGCTTGTCCCTTTTTTCCCTCAAGTCATTCTCCTCACGGCAGCTGTTCTCACAGGCAGGGCTTTGCTGCATTACATAGCATAGCATTGCCTTGCCATACCTTGCATTGTATCACGTCACATCACAATGTACTGCATCACATCTTTCTTCTTCCCCTCATATGGCTGCAGTGCTTTTCCTCTATTTCAGTGTTTCCCAGCCTTGGGTAACCCAGGTGTTCTTGGACTGCAGCCCCCAGAAAACATAGCCAGCACGGCTGGTGGTGAAGGCTTCTGAGAACTGCAGTTCAAGAACACCTGGGTTACCCAAGGTACCTTCTTCCACCTGTTGATGTTAGCACTGCTGCCACCACCTCTGCCATCATCCATCCTGTAGTACACCTCCTTCTTAATGTGGCTAGTGAGTCTTTCATGAGGGCTGCCCTCCCGTAGGACCAGGGTCACTCTATTTTTCAGAACAGTTCAGAGAGGTGGCAGTGGGTGCACACACAGAGGGATATAGAAAGATGGCAAACCACAGCAGTGCTTCCACTGCTTCAGATAGTGGGAGAGCTTAGGCTACTGCTAACAGTAAGTGTGATGCAATACTTGTAAATACATTATGATATAGGAACACACACACACTCACCTAGAGCCAGGAAATTAATATGTGTCAAAGTTAGACAGACATAGCCTAATGAGATTAATCAACAATAAGCCACTGTAAAAGGGGAGCTAGAAGCACATCTGAGGTGGCTGGGTCTCAATCCTCCCCACCTTCAAGGCTTCAGGCCTGCTCTCAGTTATCCTTAGATACTTATTCTTCATAGAGCTCCTTGTGCAAAAAAGAATCGTCCCTCAAAACTCCAAGACAACTCTCTCTTCTTAACCTTTAAATCTCCATTTAAAACCCTACTTCTTCAACAAAGGTTTCCTTGGATTGCTGTAACATTGCCAAAATGGATCACCAGACTCCTTTAATTGCAGTGAGGTAGTGTGCTAGAGTGGGTTGCATGTGGTGTTTGAGCTAAGCTGCAACAAGCATGTTGAAAAGTGCTATGTGAACAATTAATAATTATTATTTCCTACTTGGTAATCATAGTCTTGGTGCTGGTGGAAATGGTCTGGACTACTTATAGTTCAAAATGGTTTGTTTGTTTGTTTGCATTTAATCTATATTTTGAAGGCCTAGTCCTTCAACTTAATGATAGATTTTACTTCAAGACTACTATAATGACATCCTGTATTAGTTCTACTTGTATTAGCCGTACACTGTTAATGGCAATAGAAGATTTTACACCCACATACAGCACCATAGGTTGAGCTTTTTAATGGTTTGTGTATACACCATTTCTTGAAGAAACATGTCATTAGCACTATTTTCTGGAATTACAGTGTATAACAATCTAATGTTGGATAAAAATAATGTGAATAGACTTAACAATATGAAAGAAACTTCACATTGTAAAGAGTCTATATCCCAACTAGATCTTATTTACGTTTTATATAAGATGTGTACATAATTTCCTCAGAAGCAACATGTTCATTTGAAGAAATATAAATGCAATGACTTCTTTTTGAGGCATGCTGGCATAAAGGGCTGTGTATTTCTACTGTGGTGGGCATAATCTGTTCCTCTCTCTCTCTCTCTCTCTCTCTCTCTCTCTCATATCAGTCTTAGATATCTTATATGTGTGTTTTAAAAATCTAACTAATAAATGGAAAATAAGCTAGTAAGGCACAAACCAAAGGGATTTTTTAAAAAACATTAAAAATTAAAAATACAATTAAAAGATTTATGCCAGCTTTCAGTCAGTTGTGTATGGTGGCATTTCACACCTGCAGTAATTCATGACCTATGTTTGATGTCCAGTTCTTTTGTAGTCTGGTTTTGTAAATATTCCCACAAGTGACAGAAAATTGTGACTAATGTGTGTTAGTACAGAGAATATTAACAGTTTTTACCTTTGAAACTTGTACTGAAAGATGGGTCTGATAGTTCACAACTCAAAGGTAAAAACTGTTAATTAGATATGGAATATTTGTATTCATATCCTGAGGGATACAAATACAAATATCAGCACCACATGTACCTAGGAAAACCTGCCCCTCCTGTCAGAACTGGACGGACCACTTACTGCTAGCCATGTGGCACACTACCCCACCTCCCTGCACAGCTGACCACTCTGGCAAGGAAACAGGATGATGAGTCTCCCTGCTCAGCTGCTGAGCGGTTGGTTGTGAGGAGAGGTGGGGAAGCACCAGCCAGGCTACTTCTGTGATTGTTGCAATGCGAACGACAATGGCTGTGCACACCACGCAGCAAGCCGGTTATGGAGGGAGGGTCCAATTTCCCTAGGCACCAGTGGTGCCGATATTTGTATTCCTATCCCCAGGGATAGGAATGTAAATATCCCATCTCTACTGTTAATATTCTCTGTACTAACACACATAGTTCCTCTGCTGTCTCCTTTAATCATGATGCTGTTCCCAGTTGGTCTTTACATCACCACAACACCCCCCTTCTCCCTCTTTTTTTCTCTTGTCCTGTCTTCTGTTTTCTGTCTCTTGTGGGAATGTTTACAAAACCTGACTCCAAAAGAACTGAAAACCAAGCATAGGTCATAAATAGAGATGGGGGGTATTCGTATATGGATACGAATATCTTCACGCAGCTGGACTTAACAAGTGCTCCATTTCCTGCCTAGCCCCCAATAACATGATGTTTCCACATGCATGTACTCATCAATTCACTCCCCGATCTCCTCTGAATTCCAGCTATTTGATGTGCTGAGGTTGCAGAAGAATAGCACACATAAATAAACACCTTTTTACTGAACCGGTGAGTCTTGGCATCAGCTTAGTATGGGTAGGGACGGATGTTGAGACTTTAATGTCACTTCATACCCCAAACTAAAAATGTTTTGCTCCTCCAGAATTGCTTGTACTGAGGCCTCTCTGCCTAGAGAACCAATTCCCTCAGACTTTGGCCATTGCCTTGAGACCTGGCAACTCTAACAATTTTTTATAAATTAAAAAAATAGGATTGTTAACGTAGCAAAAGATAATAAGGACAAATGCTCTACTATCTTGATATCATGCTTCGTGGTATAAATGTACCAGTTTACAGTGCTGGCCATAGTGGTTGTAAAAGTAACTTTTGAATGCTAGAAAGGGGCAATAGCTAATATTGAAATGGCTGTAAAAGCATGTAAAGCGCTTATAAGTTGCAGGATCCAAACATCATTCAATATTTTTTAATAAATGAAAAATGAACCAAATAGTACTAAAATTTTAACTTCTTGGTTCACTCTCAGGACTAGGTTTCCAAATCAAGTAGAATAAAAACATTTTAACATATCAAAAAACTTTTAATATTATTTTAACATTAATGTTATTATTAAGAACAACATAGTAATGTTGAAAAGGAAGGTCAAAATATTGAGAAATATTAGACATTTTTCCTTCTTCTGACTTGCTTAAATAAATATTTTGGGGAAAGAATGTTGATACCTTTTCAATGCATTCCAGGTGCAGCTTTTACAGGTAGGCAGTAGAGCTCATTAAATTCAGCTTTGAAGATGCACAACACACAGTATTACTGTTATCATATATTCTAAAGGGCTCTTTGAAATCTAAAGTTTATTAATAAAAAAGAGGAAGTAATTTCACAGATGATTTCTAATTGGGATATACTGTGAATGAGGAGAAGTTCACACAGAGATCAAGTAAATGCAGGAAATAACAGGATAAAACTGCACTTGGAAAAACAAAACCCCGCAATTCGATTTACAGTTCTGAAACTGAAATATTAGAATGTCAGCTGGTTTGAAGGCAATTTTTAAAAGGTGGCCAGGAGATAAGAACGTGGGTCAGCCAATTTTTATGAGTAAACATACAAAACACTGGATGTAAAATTTTCTATACGAGGAAGTCACATTTTGGCAAATTAAATTTCATCCAGAACCATCTATTACCCTATCAGTTGCAAGTTTTAAGCAGCAGCAAATGAGAAGAATTAGCAGGAACAGCATGAGTACTTGTGGTATGGTTTTAGTCCTGTAGTCCGACAAGTAACACCACTACTACAATATATATTCAAGGATATACACAATAATTACATTGCAAAGAAAAAAATATATCTGCAGGACAAATTTATATAAGGTACAGTCCATATGCTGCTATATATGTGTGAGGCTCTGCTTTTGCTACAGGAAGGAATGTTTGTGTTTTATGAATTTGTTGGTCTTTTCTCATTGCTTCAGTACTTCTCTGTTGGTCACCCTCTTGGTCCAGGACATGAATGGCATCCTGATGCTAAATCCATATTCAACTTTTTACACACACACACACACACACGTGTCTGTGTGTCTCTCTGTGTGTTAAAGTCTGTGATTTCGTGTCAAACACCAGAATTGAGTAGAACCTGCAGACAGCAGATGCTGGTCAAGGAGTAGCAACAGTCTTGTGGGTGTCTTCCTGGTCTTGTTGGATATGTCTTTCTTATCATGCTCAGGTTGGTCTGAAAAGCCACAGGGCAGTAGGGGAGTTGGAAGATACAGCACCTTGAATAGGTCCTCATGAACCCTTTGCTCCAACGATGGCTGGAGCTGAACTAAGACCACTTATAGTTCTGACACAGAACTACTTCCTTCAGGTTCCACCACTTCCTTCCAAGTAGGTCTTAAAGGGAAAAGTCATATTTATTTCTTATTATTTGCTTGCTTTATTTATGTGCCATCTTTCTCCCCATAAGGGACTTGAGGTCATTTAAAATTAAAACTTCACAATAATTACCATTAAAAACACGCTAAGACACAATATTAAAAACAATTAAACATATAAAAATATTAAAAATCAAGTTGCCTAGAATCCCTGAGGCAGGCTTCTAGGACTGGGAGAGAAGAAACCTGGAGGTGAAAAAGATGTCTTTTGACCTCTATATGGTGCTTCTCTCCATGTGTATCGGCTGGGAAGCAGAAGAGGGTGTCCCCTCAGTCTCACTGCTTCCTGGGAATTGCCACAATGGTCTATGTGAGAGTACTCTAGCCATTAGAATCTATATGGGGGACATCTCACTGAACTACCCTCCCATGGAGCAATGACGCCACTCCCATGAAGCAATGTGACTGAGCGGGCATTCCCTTCTCCTTTCCAGCCAAACCACATGGAGTGAAGCAGACAAGGATAGCAGAAAGACTTCTTCTCTTTTGCCCTCTGGTTTCTCCTCTCCCAGTCCTAAAGGTCTGCCTGGAGGATTCTAGCAGACTTCTGGGACTTAAAATCCTGAAATATGAAAATCCCATCCCTAGTTTAATAGTCATGTCATACGCTCCCAGTAACCAGTGCCAGTCAATGGTCAGGCTTCATCATTTTAAACCAGCTGAAGTTTTTGAACACTCTTAAAGGCAGCCCCACATACATGGCATTCCAGTAATCCAGATGGGAAGTAATTAAGGCATGTGCCACTGTAGCCAGATCTTCAATGTATGTTCTTTTAAATTAAAATGAACAACAAAACAAAACCAGGAACTGATACAAGCACAAAGACTACCTTGGTCTTTAGTCATATAAAATGTGTGGGTGATTAGTTTGCTTTCTAGTGCAGTAGTTCAACCTAAAACATGCATATTTTAGGCTTTTTTCTGTGGGTTTTCTAGCAATCTGCAGAAATGTTTAAACAGTGCTAAAAGAACAATTTGTTTATTCATGACATATTTGTCCGTCCCCCCCCCCAAATTGTTAACCAATAAGCAGGACTAGAGAGGGTTGTGCTTTTTTTAAAAAATCACATCTGTTTCTACTCAGTTCAGCATACAGTCACGTAAAATTCCATCCTCTAGGTCTCATTTTTGGATGTTCACAAAGTCACCCTAGAAGCTATCTGTGAATTCATTCTGAGGTGGGAAACAGAAAGATGTGGAGCGGGGAGCAGAATGTCAAAAAACTGATTTGTCTGCTCTCACAGAGATTCAGATCTTGCACAGAGTGATGAGTATTATATGAAGAGATGCCCACAATGTTAATATTGCACAGCTCTCTCTTTGTGCATAGGAAAAGACCAACAATAGGCAAAGCAGCAACATATCCTATTTCCAGTGGGCAAAAAGTATACAGCTGTATAGTTTGCATTTATGTACTGCAGGGACACGCTTAAATCTCATTAAAAAATGTCACTCAAGACATCTGGTCAGCTGTCCTAATCCATATTGGGGTTTTTAGACTACTGTTATGCCCCCAATATGCTTTGAACACTGCCAATATGCTTTCTCAGCAGTAGCAGCAGTGTGTCCCCTTTGGTTTCACAGCCCATCCCCAGTGTTAGCTTTTATTATGTCACGTACCGAGCAAAATGAAAAACCACATACTGTATCTCGTGTGCCTGGCTAATGATACTGGTAGAACAAACCTTGTGTGATTAGGAACAGGGATGGATTGGCTTGGGGTCTAGTTCATCTCACGGACTGCAAAAGAATCAGCTGTCACTTGTGCCATGCGGCAGATGGACAGTTTGCATCCGATTGACAGTCCAGCGCCAAAGCCTTTAGAAGCTTTGGCAGCCCACTTGCCATCAGGCAGCAGACTTTGATGTCCTGCAGATGGTTGCCTCAGCCATCTTGCATTTGTGTTGTTGTGTGTGGCGCTGTTGTGCCTCGACTCTGAACACAGGAATGTTGACGGTTCTGTCTCACTGCCTTTGGAATGGCTGCAGCACAACTATACTGGAAAGGGGGGAAAAAACCTACAGTGAGGCTGGCATCAGAGTTCAGACACCATCACCCGCTGGTCTGAGTTCCTTGAAATAAACAGATATATAACCCGCTTGTAAAAGCAGAGTGATTTCTTGTTTGTAGCCATCTTTAAAATCCTAATGGTTGCTGTCACAAACCACCCGCTGCCTCTGCAACAAAACAAAACTGTCTTTTACACATTTTTCATCTAGAACCCCGGCAAAATCTGCCTTTCCTTAACCAGAGCAGTTAACACTTTATAAATAATCACCAATCCCCTTTCTGTGAGCATTCGGCTCACCAGCGCAGCTTTCTCTCGATCTGGTTCAAGCCCATCCTAGCTAACGACACAGAACAAAAGAATTTTCTTCATGGTGGTCAGGCTAATCTTGCTCCATGAATAGCCTAGAGTAATCTGTCAGCACTATGAAGCCATGACTGGAGGCCTTCCAGAATTGCTCTTTCACATTTGGTAGAGACAGTTAGGAATTCTGACTGGCACTATTAGGTAGGAGACATGTCAGCGTACCGCAGGAAAAAGGCTGCAGTTGCCTCCACAAGAGCAGGATCATCTCAGAATGCTCTTCCTAGGCTTTGCCATCTAGTGAATTCCATTTGAAAAGAAAATAGCCTGAGAAGGTTTTAGAATCAATCCCACTAAAGGGAAAGAAAGAAAGAAAGAAAGAAAGAAAGAAAGAAAGAAAGAAAGAAAGAAAGAAAGAAAGAAAGAAAGAAAGAAAGAAAGAAAGAAAGATGCAATCAAATGTGATTTTTCAGGTGCTCGTAAGGTAATGGAAAATATTTTGTGGGGGAAAATGTATGTATAAATTGTCAATTAATGCACACTGCTTACAGCCAGCAAACAAGAAAAAAAATTAAACAGTTAATTAGGGGCTTTTTGAATCATTGTTATATATACGATGCATCATTTGCAGGTGCTACAATGGTGAAAGATAACCATTATAATTACCAGTATTCAAAGATTCATATTTTTCCCCATGTAATTGATTTAGGATTATCAGTTTTCTTGTAGTTATACAAAAGGCCTGTCAAGGTGTTTCACACGTGTTTGGCTCATGCGTGTTCCAAAAACAAGTCAAAGTGTTGTTATATTTTCCCAAGCGTAGTTAAAGGTATGCTAGAAAATAGGCCAAGTTTTACCTGGGTTCTTATTTTGATTAAATTACATTACATATTTTTCTTATTTCCCCCCCTCCTGTTCTTTCTTTATCATAATATCTTTTTCTCTGTTTCTCTCCCTTTTTTCTCCCTCTCTCTTTTTTTCTTTGTTAAAATACATCTGTGTTTGTTGACTGCCCCAGATTATATCTAAGTGAGGAGTGGGAGTACTTGCACCTGGTACAGTATATGTAGCTTAACAATACATATCATTACATTATTTACAGCTCATTTTGTGTTATTCAATAGTAAACTGCACATTAACCCTTAGAGATCCTGCATGAAAGTATCCACAAAGCTCCCCACAAAGAGATCAGTGTTTTTCTCTCCGAGTCTCCTTCACATACACACACGTACACACACACACACACACACACACACACAGCCCAGAGAAACAAGAAAGAACGAACATCTATAGCTGGGTTCATAAACAGGGCAGCATGTTCATTACAACCAGGATCGCTACCTGAGCTGGCTAATTCCTCTCCCAGGAAATCTGTTTCATAATGATATTCTTTACCACGCCACACTTGTACTTCTGCTGATAACACAGGTTACAAAAGGGACTTGGCACCAGAGTCAATTAATGTACTCTCTCTTTAACCTCTTTTATTGGAGTATATTCGGCAGCCCAGGGACCTAACTGTTATGTCGCTGGCAGTGTGAAGACCCAAGTGATGCAATTTTATGCCACCTCAGCTTTGCCTTTCGTTCACAGAAATAACACATCATGATCTGGCCTCATTAGGAATTGACTCAGCAGCCTCACTTCCACAGGGCTGGACTGCTGTATAGTTAAAGCAGCAAAATGGATACACCCTCCACACCCCACTCAAAGTGATATATGTTTGTTGGTGTTCACATGTCCAAGACACTCCATGTGCTCATTCCCTATAATGCAATCTGATCTGGATTCTAGTTGTGCATACTTAAAAAAAGGAAAAAAAAAATACAGGGACTATCTTGTACATGTTTCCTAAAATGGGCTTTATTCAACTCAATACGGTGGAAGTTATACATCTTTACAAATTTCTTTTACAAAAAATTTTTTTGAAAGCTTTGTTGTTTTTGCATTGGTGACCAACTATATGACTATGTATTTGCCATCTAGGAAAAAGAAATTAGAAACAGCCTTATTAAAAATGAAGGGATGGTTTTTGTAGTAAAGACTAGTGAAGGAATGACTAACAAAGGTGGATGCAACATCATTCCCACTCACAACTGTGAAAATGTCCTACGTTATTGGGTGTGTCCACATAGAGGGCTCCTAACACAGTGGTGCCTTGATGTACGACCATAATCTGTTCCAGAAGATGGGCATAACTCGAAATGGTCGTAAGTCAAAGCACCATTTCCCATAGGAATGCATTGGAACGCGATTAATCCGTTCCAGAAGAAACAAAAATACAAAAAAAATTAAAATTAAAATAAAACACTGCAAGCCCCATAGGAACGCAATGGGGCTGGGGAAAAACACACAAAAATACCCCCCCACACAGCCAGCCTCATCGGAATGCAATGGGACTGGGGAAAAAAACCACAAAAACACCCCCACACACACAACCAGCCCCATTGGAACGCGATGGGGCTGGGAAAAAACACACAAAAACAACCCCACACACACACACAGCCAGCCCTATCGGAACGCGATGGGGCTGGGGGGAAAAACACACCAAAACACAAAAAACATCACAGCACAGAAACATAACCCCCCCAAACCCAAACCCACCCTGCAAAACAAAGTAAATGTACTTACTCAGGAGCAGAAAGCAGCTCCAGGCAGTCCGAAGCCTCCTCCGACGCACTCACTCTAACCGTTGGGGCGAAAGAGCTACAAAGAAGCAGCCTCTTCGCCTACCAATGGTTAGCAAATTTGAATTCCCCACCTTTTTTCCCTGCCTTTTTCCGGTCACAACTCGAAGCTCCGGCTGCAAGTCGAAGCAAAATTTTGCGGCCGGAGCTGGTCGCAACTCGAAATGGTTGTACGTCGGGACGTTCGTAAGTCGAGGCACCACTGTACTACCAATCCATGTACTGTAGTACTATAATCCCTTAGAGACATTAGAATACTCATTCAAAAAGGGGAGCTTTCTAGCCCCAATACGTCCATCATCACTTCCATTATCCTCCTACACTAAAGGATAGTGAGTCTAAAAACTAAAAATCTTCTGTCCATGAAGGCTCTCCAGATGAGTTGAGACTGAACTCATGTGAAGAGTGTCTACAGTTAACAGAGTTCTCCATCTTCAGATTCCTCAGCCACCATGTGTTAGAACGTGATGAAACCAGTAATGGAGGAGGAGGGCCTAGAGTATAGCCCTCTTTATAAAAGTATTCTGCACAGTTTCTAACTCCTGAATAGGGCTTTTGCTGGACAGCTGTTCTGTCTCTTTCTCCATAACCACATTTACAGTGGAAAGGAAACAGAAGTGGTGAGAAAGTATGAGAGGGTTACCAGTGGAAGGCAATGGTGTCTTTTGAATCCTCCACCTGTAAAAACTCATGAATACTCCAGATAAATTAAACAGCAAAAACCATATCTGCAAGCACGCTGTTCATGTCTGGATATAAGCATTTGGAGTGTCACGATCACTGGCAAGGCCAGCCCTACCATTAGGCAGAATGAGATGACAGTGTCAAGAGGCAAACAGCAGTCACCCAGCTGTTTGTCCCAAGTCTCTTGCTCATTTCCCAGTGCTGGCGGACATAGCTGTGGGTGCCACATGGTCTGTTCAGCACCTCTAAAACAGATTGCTGCTCTCTCATGCTGTGGGGGGGTGCTGTCCCATCACCAGTAGTTAAGAAATCTCCAGTCAACTTCTGTACATGGAAGGCCATCTTGTTATAAACCTTGGGCAGAAAAATGTCTTGGGCCAGGGGACATGGAAATAAAGACAACAAAAATTGCTTAAAAGAGGGACAACCATTATCAGTATGACATACAGAGCATTTCCAAACATTTCCTTAAATATTTGGTATAAAATGACTGATTCTAAAAGTAGCATTCTTTTCATTGATGTGTAGCGGCAACCTCTCTGACTCCAATTATTTCTAAAACACATGGCTCACCATTATATCATTTGTAAAAATTTTGCACAGACTGCACAATACAGAGTGTATTAATGGCATAGCAAGAACAGAAAGAGACAAGGAATCCATATGGCTATTCATAACCTTTAAATACTCACCAATATCTGTGTTGCTGAATTAATCAGTCTCCCGATTATCAGCAATTTAGCTGCATTTTGTTAGTAATTAGCTTGATAAATTAGCATCTGCAATATAAAACTTGACATCTCATTGTTGTCTCCGCTTTATGGTAACTCTGCAAAAAAAAATTGGGTCTACTTGATAATAAAATTATCATTTCTCATATAATATAAATAGATAAAGAAAAAACAAAATTTGACATGCTGGATACTAGAGGAAAAACAAGCTCCATTTATATTCATTGGGCAAAATATCAAAGATTAGTAGTTCATAATACAAACTTCAATTGTGTTGTTTTAAAAAATAGTATCAGGATGTTTTCACTGTGAGCTGCTGTGCCTTGTGAGTAAAATATATGCTCAATTAATTCCTTTTCTCTGGGAGAAACTGGCTAACAGACTTTGAGGCAAAGGGTCTGCATTAATAGGAGTTTTTAGGGATTGTTTTAACAACTCCTTCTCCACAAACTGGGATAGTCTAGTAACAGGTGAAAAATAGAAGCTGTTCATACCAAGCAAGTTGTCTCTGGAATATTCATTTCTCAGATGTATTTGTGTACAAGTGTGCTGAGAATCTTCCTTCCTTCCTTCCTTCTTTTTTTTCTTTTATATTTTTCAAGCAAATTTCAAAAGGCCTGGGGACTCATCTTTCCCAGATGAGCATCTGAAGGCACTCCTGATTAAAATTTCCTGACTTCCCAATTAATGGAAATCAGAGTAGGTATCTTCCTCTAAAAATGCTAAAAATATAGTAATTATCGTGTACAGATGTGCTGCTATAAACACCAGACTCGCTGGCATTTTCATTCAGCCATTATTTCCATTGTAGGAAAACTATACTAATAGAAACATCCCTATTAATCTGAATTTGAGATATTTCCTACAATGTAGATTACCTTTCTGCTGCCTACAACCTTCTGCCAGGATTCTCTCTTCCCCCCCCCCACTTCTTTTTAGGAGGTGCTTTGAGAGGAATATACCATGAGAACAATACACAGCTGCTGCTGTATAGAGATATCTAATTGTCAATATTGTGGAATTTCTACAGCTTATTACTTGCATTCAGTCTAATTCTGGGCAAATTGCCAGTCACTTCAGGGACGTTCAAGTGAGCCATAATACACGTGATACAACATCACAGCATTAAGATACCCGGCTGTTTTGCCTCTGGCCAGAGAATGTTTGTACCAGTGCTACCGAGCGAAAGGGAGGGGTCTGACTACAAATAAAATAAAATTTGTATTTTTTTTTCAAGTGGGCTGCATTTCAAGCCCAGATGTTAGTAATGAAAGATTCAATTTAAGGATTTAAATTACAAATAAATAAAGTATGAAACAGATGTGATTTTTAAGGAAGTTCAAATTATCCAGGAAGAAAAATATCTCTGTGCATGACAAAGTAATAGGGATTGTCTTGAGAGTCTGTTGAAAACAATCTGCTATGCTAGATACACCCTTAGGACAGGATTGGTTTGGAATGGGAAGGACTGGTGGAGCTTGTCATTAAACAAAAATTGTGTTTAATAAAACTTTATAACCGTGATTAATCCTATGAGGCCCTAAAGGAGTTTGCAGTTTCTGATAAACACATTTCCTTGTTTGCAATGGTAATAATATTTTGAATTGAATGGAATCTGAACAACCACCCAAAAAAAAAGGCAAAGGAGGGAAAAGGCGGAAGGATTCACTAGTACAACTTATGAAAAATTGCATCACCACAAAGGAAAAGAAGGAGCCACCTACAAGCAGAACTTCCAACTGTATATTTAACAAGTCCAGAAACACTGGGATAGTGTGTTCAACTGTTTCATTCCTTTAGTAAGGTTCACCTGTAAAAGGAAAAGAAACCATTCAAATGATTTATGATCAAATGAAACATGATGCTGGTAGAGGCATACGTACCTGACTCAAGTCAGCCACCAAATTGTATAAAGCAGTAGAACAGAACAGGGATGGACTCTATGGAGGTGTAAACAGAGAAATATTTCCAGGTGCCTGAGCTTTTTCCCAGAGCTGGAAAGGAAGACATTTATATCCTGGAGGAGCTCTCCAAGTGGTAGTAAACCAACTCTGACAGGAGGGGGGAGGAAACTGCTTTTAAAAGTGGTTTGGAGAAGAAATGGTGAAATAAAGGATGACTTCACCTCCTCTCACCTGCTTACCCATCCTGGACTTTAAATTGCATCCCACCCCCAGCTTTACAGCTAGTTGTCAAAATACTGGGTGCATCTAGCTCATTTCATATGTCAACAGAAAAAAATAAAATACTTCTCATAATATTCAAATATAGAATTGTCCTTCACAAGATGAAGTAGTGGCCACCCATATCAAACCTGATGTTAAGGGAAATATGTATCCCCCTGCTATTAACTCATTTCCCCTCCCACAACAGGTCTTCCTCTGAGATGTTTGTGTCAGCAGTCAGAATAGACAATTAAACCCATGTTTACCTTCTAGCAACCAAGTACAAAACAAAGCACCCTAAATGCAAGATTCTTAGGTGAGGAAGATCGTGTGCCATAATTAACAGACAGACACGTTTAGGATTTAAAAGCTGGTCTCTTCTAGAAATATGCTAAGCATATTGTCTAGTATGATCGTTAGACAGGTTTTAAAAGGAATATTTGATATCTTCCCAGTGGCTATCAGTCATGATGTCTACATCCAGCCACACGATAAGAAGCAGCATGCCTCTCAATGCAAGTTTCTTGAGAATATGAGTGGGAGAATGTGATTGTCCTTGATGTCAGGTTTGAGGCCTTTCCATAGCAATCCATGGGGAATGATAGTTTAAATTTTCCTTATGCCAACTCTCCATTATGATGGATGTGCATTCCCTGTTCTCTATACATACTACACTGGTTTCAATGGAGTACATCAAAAACAAGGTGAAGTACTGACAGGCAAGCTCCCGTGGGTAAGGTTTGGAAAGGGCTTCAGAGAAGTAAGTAATTTTGGCAAAGTCCAATTCAAATCCAGATTAAGACCTAGAGGTTTACACCTCATTTCAGAGTGGCCAGTTGTATATTGCTTAAAAAGGAAACATGCAGTAACAGAAATGAGATAGAGAACCAGTCTATACAGCATTTGATCACACACACAAACGTGCTCACACACATTTCATAGGAGAATTTGGATCTAAATTTGGTGGTCTGGGTTGAGTGAGTTGGGTGGGAAAGTTGATAATATATAATATCATGTTCCGTCAAGTCAGTTTTGACATGGCAACCCTTTTCAGAGTTTTCCAGATAGAGAATACTCAGAAGTGATTTACCATTGCCATACACACGTTTTAATATTTGATTGTTTTAATTTGTGTTTTAAACTGTTTGCTTTTAAATGGTTTTAAGCATTTTATGCTTTAAAATTGTTTTATACAGCTCTGTAACCAACACTGAGAACCTGTGAGATATAGGGATAGTTTTAAGTGTTTTAAATTAATTGAAATAATATACAGTGTCCAGGAAGAATTACCAGGCACCAGAGAAGTAGAGTGACAGCTGAATCCAAAAAGCCCAGGACCTCTCTGAGACATTCTGGCCATTGAGGCACTAGGGAGGGCTCAGACTGAGGCCACTTCACAGTAGAGGTGGCTTGAGGACTGGGATGGGGGGGGGGCGGCACTTTATAGTAAACTTGTAGAAGAGCACCCTTGACCCAGTCATGAGCTACCCTCACCAGGCATTATGTATTTCCATACATCTTGGTCCTCCAACTAAGATTTATGTTCTAGATTTTACGTTTATGTGTTTGTTATCTGTTTCACTTTGCCAGTCTTTACACTACTAGGATTGGGCGTATGTGTGATTGTGGATGAATGTCTGCATTCTTCTTGTATGAACTTTAAGTGCTTAGGTCAGAATTGGTGCTCTAAGATCTGTCTTTCTCTTCTTCTTTTTCCTTCTTTTTATCTGTTGTGATGGTACAAATACCACTGCTCAATGGCGTGTGTCCTATTGCCAGAAGGGTGCCTGTAGGCAAAAATAAAGCCTTCCTGTGTGTGAGTCTCTGGTTTTTTTCAGGGCTATCATGCCCATGAAATTGATGATGTTGAGTATACCCACTCCACCTCACCTCACCCCAAGTCACACCTATCTGTGTTTCCCATTTGGGGGAATCAAGATTTCATATAGATTCAGAAACAAATAAATGCCACCACACACCTGGACAAGGTTTGGAATGGAATGTCACTGGAATGGCACAGTTCAGGATGGGCATCTTCTCTGTCCCCTTATTTGAGCGTACATTAGGTCAGAAGCTCCCTCCCTACTATCTGTTCACTTTGACCTTGTGCTGCAATGGGGGGAGGGAGGTACTTGGGGTTGATGTGGATCACTGAGGGAACAGGGAGCAAAAGCATTGCAGAGATCGCTATTTCTACATTGAGAATGAAAACGCAGAGAGACAGGGAACAGGGTCCTTGATGGATGCTATGCCTATGGAAGGGATGGAAGGGCAAAACAGTCATGTACATTTCACATGAGGCCTTGGGAGCTGGCTTAAACCAGCATTACTTGTTTTAAGGGACATTTGCATTATAAGATTTTTTTTAAAAATCAAAGGCATACTCAGCATCAAGTCTATAAAGAAATATGCCCTGTATGACTGCAAATACGTATTTATTGTTTGGAGTAACGCAACATAGACTGTACTATTCACAAAGTATACTTTGTTGTTTAGTCGTTAAGTCGTGTCCGACTCTTCATGACCCCATGGACCAGAGCACGCCAGGCCCTCCTGTCCTCCACTGCCTCCCGGAGTATACTACATCAGTGCAAAACATATGAGTGCATCTTGGTGAGAACAAATTCATTATTTGTTCAGAACACTGTTCAGAATATTGATAAAAATATACTATAATCCTCCTGCACAAATGGATGGTTTTTGTCCCTGTGAATGATTTTTTGGCCTTGATGTGCTATGGAGGAAAAGATTATGCATTTGATCTTTCTTTTTAACTCCAACTTAGAATACAGCGAACACTGACCCCAGACGAGATGAATAAATAGAATGGGGCATGTACCACTTCAAAGGTTTAAACAGGGTGCTACTACAAAAGTTTAAGTCTCTAAAAGAAATATCATGCTGTCTTGGATATCCCAAAATGAATGTATAGAATAATGTGTCATGTTGAAACATGAGAGGCATGAAAACAGGTCTGGCTCAGACATCTAGCAAGGTAAACCAAAGGGGGAAAAAACCCTATTTTACGTGGCACTGTAAGATAAATGAGTGATCAAGGCAGTCCAAAACTATTGTGTGCATCATGCAGCAAGGCATTTTGAAGTGTTGGCCTCACCAGACAAGGAGCGCTACTTCAGCTCAGTTCAAACAGTAAATTGTTTTGAGTTTGCTCTACATAAAGTTGACCAAGGTAAAGGGAAGGGGGGGGGACTGCAAACAAAAGGGAAGTCATTACTACCCCTGGAACGCTTGTTAACAGCAGAACTTGGAAAGTTTCTTTGGAAAGATAATGAGTCACCCTTATAGTTCCAAACTCCCAAAACATAGTTACTGTTATTATTACAAATTTTGGAAAGTAACTCCCTTCTCAAAAGGAACTAAAATAAATCTTTAAAGTGTTTTTTTAGAAATACCTAAATGCTACAAAGTCAGGTGCCCAACTCACCTGGCTACAAAGTCAGAGGTAGGAAGTTTGTTTCCCTACAGTGATGTGGGGAGAAAAGCCAGATAGCCTTGAACAAGGTGCAGAGCCATCCCCAGGAAAAGAGAATGGAACGCCACTTCCAAGTACTATATACTTAGGAAACCTTGAAAGGGGTCACCATACAGTGAAATTGACTTAACAGCACTTAATTACCAAATTAATAAATGCGACAAGCATCTGAACTGTAGTACATCCTACCCCATTGCTTCCCCAGCACCTACAACAGAAAATGAGGCTGCAACTCACAGCACAGAATAAGCCATTTCTGGATTCTTCTACTATTTAGCATGCCATGCTCTAGCAGCTTGTAAAATGTAACTTAAAGTTACAATTACACCACAAAAGGAGTTACTTTAGTCCCTCATTAAAATTCAGTCATGATGTAATTATCTGGTTCTAACTTCACTACTAGGAAAGGCAACTAATTACAAGCTTGTGGTATTAGGCATTAGTCCATGATCTTCATTTTCTCCTTGGTGGGGATATGTTATAATATTCACACACACACACCTGCTTTATAACATTTTGCAACATTACAGAGCTGCCTTTGCTGGCATGCTATCACACACTATCACAGTTACAAGCTGTACAATGGCAATAAGGAATCTATATTAACAGTATAAAATCCATCAATTGGCAATTAAGGCATCTATTATATTGCTAATTGTCATAGATGCTCCGAATGTGCGACTCTCTCTCTGTCTCCTGTCTATGGCCCCCTTGATATATTGGAGGAAAGAAAAGGGGAGAGAAGAAAAGAGGAGAACCTGCGCCATTTCTGCCTGCACTAAGCCCTTTGTGTGGATTAAATGAGCACCTCCATTTCCAGAGCTGTCAGTCTGGCAGCTTTCATGAGCACTAAATTTGCTTCTTCTTTTTCAACAGAGGAAAAATGGGAATCCCTCAGTGGAATGATAGGGCCTAATTCACTTGCCAGTTATTTATTCCATATTTAATAATCTCTCCCTGTGACACACATTGAAGATACAGGAGGTACTCTCAAACTTTTAAAGATAAACCCCTTTCTTTCCCAGGTGGTTCCAATATGACACAAGCCATTACTGAAGATTGACAGAATACTTTCTGCTAGCCAAGGAACTGTATGAGAAAGGCATATTATATTTAAAGGATTTCTTTGTGGGGAGCTTTTTGAGGAGCAATTTGCCTACAGAGTAACTGATTCTGAAGTCTTCAAAAACGTGTTTGTGTATGTACATGCATATACATACTGTTCCAGTTAGCAAAGGTAGAAACAGGCATAGTTTGTGTTTAACTGCAGACAAAGGAAATTCCTAAATCACCTTACATGCATCAGAAGATTGCCAGCAGGTCATTTTTAATCAGGTTCAAAATTTAGAGGAAAAAACCTTGACGACATGACACCTAAGGACCAGTGTAGAAATGTTCCAAAGATCCATCTTCCTACCACAAAACAAGATAAAAGGGGAAGCTGCACACAGATTAGCACTCAGTACTTCAATACTAGAAGATATTGTTACTACATTCTTTATAGAATTCAGTGGGACATAGTTTTGAGCAGAATTATAGGATTAACACTAGAGATGGGGGTATTCGTATTCGTATACGAATACACCCGCACAGGTGGAGATAATGAAGGTCCAGCCCCATGGGGCCGGACGGTCCACTCACCGATCCACTGCTTCCACGGACTCTGCGCTCCTGTCCTATCACTCTGGATCTTGCAATCAGCAAGCCACTCTTCTACCTGGCAGAGAGGCTTGTCGTCCTGCCTCCTGCCAGGAGTGGCTAGCCAATCGCAAGATCTGGAGCAATAGAACAGGAGCGCAAAGTCCGTGGCAGCAGCAGATCGGTGAGTGGACCATCTGGCCCCATGGGGCTGGACCCTCATTATCTCCACCTGTGCGGGGGCATTCGCATTTGAATACAAATACCCCCATCTCTAATTAACACATAAGAAAATTAAAGTTCCAGGACACCTAGATGTAGCTCTTAATGAATCATTCAGGATTATTACTGGCTGCCTGAAACCTACCCCCATTGAAAAAGTCCATTATTTGGCTGGCATTGCCCCTCCAGAACTACGTTGAAAAGAGCTAGCAAATAATGAACGAAATAAGGCTATACAACACCAAACCCAGCTATTTCATAGACACTGACCTCCTAGACAATGTCTAAAACTGAGGAAAGGTTTTCTGCACACATCTCAAACTCTAAATATGAAACCAGAAGAGGCTAGGCTAAATCTATGGAGAACAAAAGCAACACACCGTGCCAAATGGATGAATGCTGAAAAGTGTCTCCCACCAGGACAAGACTCTAGCTGGACCATCTGGAAGCCACTTAATAGACTTCAAAGCAAAGCAGGAAGATCAAATAATAATCAAATAAAATGGGGCAACTTAGATACAGGATGAATTTTTTTGTGACTGTGGAGAAATTCAATCAAAGCAGCACTTATGTGCATGTAATTTATGTCCCACCATGTGTACAAAAGAAAATTTAGCAAATTACTGAGATAACAGTATGAAAGTAGCCCACTTCTGGTCAAAAACAGTCAAATTATCTTAACATTTTAATTTGTTGTTAATTTTACCTCGTAGGCATCCTTCAGTCTCAAGAGACTATGGTAACGTGCTCTGTATGGAGGACTTGGAACAGCGTCTAGTGTGGCTGAGAAGGCCAATTCGAGAGTGACAATCCCTTCCACACTGAAGACAAATACAATCTGAAGACAAATACAAATTCTAATTTTACCTATATTTCATATAAATCCATATTTTTAAATTGTGCAACATCTGATAGGAAGGAAGGAAGGAAGGAAGGAAGGAAGGAAGGAAGGAAGGAAGGAAGGAAGGAAGGAAGGAAGGAAGGAAGGAAGGAAGGAAGGAAGGAAGGAAGGAAGGAAGGAAGGACTCCTGTCTGATGTCTAGGTAACTAACTAACTAACTAACTAGCTAGCTAGCTAGCTAGCTAGCTAGCTAGCTAGGTACATTTGTCCTTAACAACATGTGCCATCCCATCGCAGACTTCTCAGAAGACTTGAAACTTAAGTCTTGTAGAAGAAAGGAGGGATGTGAATTAAATCAGGCAATAAAATATATTCTCTAGAGATTATTCAAGAAAATAAGAAGATCTAGACAAGAGCAGACCAAAGATTTGTCTTTTTAAGCAGCTTTTTTCACATGGTGGAAAGCTTTCCAGGAAGCTGATAAGCCAGAGCTGAGGAACCTGCATCCCTGCTGAGCTCCACCTCTCATCATCTTCAAATGGTCAATGATCAGAGATTATGAGAGTCTCAATCTAACAACTTCAAGTATGTCACAAATTCTTCAACCCCGTGATAAATAGTATATGAATCTAATAGACCACCCACTCCCAATTATTTGCTACCCAGGAATTGAAATGTTACATTCATGGCTGATGAACCTAAGAGTCAGCGTCTATGGTTATTAATCATTGATGGACCAATCTTTCACAAATTAGTCTAATCCATCTGAATGTCACCTAAGACCATAGTCCACAATGCATTTTATGTAGCAACATCTCGTATAAGCCAGTCATTGAACGTTTGCAGTGGCACTCCAACTTCGTTCATGCTTGAATAAGAGTACATAGATCAGGGCCTCACCTGCCCTTTGTCTTTTTGGAGATAGTCAAGTACCATCATTGTCTGTGTCCATGCCAGTATTTGTGTGTTTCCAGTTTTCTATGAAATGACCCTCTGGGAAAACATAAACTAATGTCCTAAAGTGACATGCCTTATAGTTTTTCAGGCATTCATCTATGGAGAGAGAGAGAAAGGGAGGGAGGGAGGGAGGGAGAGTGAGTCCTAATAGCATAACTGATAAAGTTTGGTTTTTTTAAGAAGAAGAAAAGAAAATCCCAAGCGATATGCCACCCTGGCAAACGACTCTCTCTGCAGCTCAGAATAAAAGCCATGGAGAGCCACTGCTACAGCCTGGTGACATCACCAGTGGTGACATCGCCAGTGACTGCCTTGCAACTCAGCAGCTGGAGCATGCAGAAGAGTACTTGGGCTCTATTGGCATTCCAATCTTCTCCAGCCTTCCTGATACTGTGCATTAGTTTCTGTTGCAGAGTTTGGAATTTCTGGTAAAATTTCCTTTTGCTACACAATGGAAATACAGAGATCCACAGAAGAAAATAGCTACAAGTTCCCCAGATAGTCCACCCCTTTTCCATTAACTGGCACTTAAAGTCTTAATAACTCACTCTGAGACATTTGTAGGAGAAAGGATAAAAAACATTTCTTTACTTACTAGAGTTGCTTGGAATTAAAGACCTGTGTATGCTGCTTTCTTTATTGCACACATACTTAGCAACCAACTGAACAGATCCACAGCAAACAACCCTGCCACCAACCAAGGAAAAAGAGGGGGAAAACACTCAGCAGAGAAGCAAGGCCCTCTTTGAATTTATAGGCTAGAAGGAACAATTGTTTAGTGTTGGAAGACAATCACCCCAGCCTAGAAAAGTCCATCTCAATCTCTCAACATATAGGGAGCATGCAAGGTTGCAAATTTTACATTTTTAATTCGAAGAACACTGGACAGAACATGAGGAACCCATGCAGGATGCAGCTACACTCCATAGGTGATCAGAAACTACCCTGAATTTGTCATGCACACAGTCAGTCCTGATTCAGTCCATATTAGCACATTTGTCCAAAAGACAGTGCACATCCCTAGCAATTAGATTGTGCAGCTTTTTCAGAATCTATTCTCAGTTCTGAAAATTGACAATAGATAGTCATGTTTTGTGTTGTAATCACATTGAATAGATATCACTGTATGCAATGTAGTTAGTATGCCATTTGTAGTCCTGAAGATGACAGGACATGTTTTCCTTGTCAAAAGCTTGATCTTTTATCGTTTTATTAAAGTTTTTACTTGGAAGCTAAACCTGTGAAGCTTTTTGAGCCAATTCAGTCTGTTTGACTGGGGCTGGTCATATTTTTCAATATACAGGCAACATGTATCCCTCCAGATATTAGAGGACTGCAATGCTCATCGTCCTGGCTATGTTGGGAATCATACTCTAACATCTGAGGAGCCACATATTCCCCATATGTTCTCCAGACTATGCATGTTTTTGTAAGCCCCTAGTTTGTCTCCCCTAAGTCATTGTATTTCAACTTCTTCACCCTCCATGTATTATTATACACTGGAGTGTGCCCTCCAAATTTTCCCTGCAAGGAAGATCTGTTGAGTAAAATCATGAATCACTGGTCCCATGGAGTCAGGAGGAAGTCCTGTACTGAGCAGTCTATCCATGCTCCCACTGGTCATATTGTGTGAAGAGGAGCTACTAATTGCTCAGAGGAATTAGAGCAATCCTCAGTGACAGAGTGTATACCTTGTCTGCAGATCATCACTGGTCAATCCTCGGCATCTTTAGATTAAAAAAAAATGATTAGGTACGTGGTGCTTTGAAACATCAAGAGTCCTTGCCCATCAGAAAAGAAAATGCTGAACTATGGGTAGGAAATATTCTGACCTGGTTGGTATAAGGCAATTTCTCATGCTCCTATGTATGAGTTCACTTATCATCAGCAAGATAGGGATTTTGGGACACCACAGCAGGGGCAAATACACCATTTATTTGGCTCTGAGGACAGGACCTAATGGTGGCTTAGGAGTTGGAGGCCACACACACACCCCTGCACAGACAACCATAGGTAGGCCAGCTTGTTCCTTTTCTAGCTACAGCTTCCATGATCCCCCCCCCCCCCCGGTGGCAGCACTGGTTGGAGGAAGAGGAGGTGGTTCTAGCAGATGAACTCCAAAAATGTAACATCACAACCCCTGGTGTGTGTACAGGCACATACAGCAACACATGCAGGTTCCAGCTATTCTCCTTCCCTGGTGGGAGGAAACAGGAAACCTTGATTGATAAATATGAAACTGTGTTTGAACTACTGGAGACAGTGATGGGTAGCGAACTTTGATGGGTGCAGGGCAGGTTCTGCATTCCTGCTGCACAGCCTGCCCTTTTTCACATGCCTTACGAAACCCTGACATTGTTAGTAGAGCTGTGCTCAACCTGAACTGAAAAGAACACTTCCCTCTTTCTGTCAGAGCCTTCCTAGGACCTAATCTATTCCTCCCATCTGTAATGTTACTGTTTTTCTGGGGCTCCAAGATGTACTTGTGCCTTTAACATTTGATTTGGACTCGGAGCGGGAAGAAGTGTTGACAGGGAATCAGTGGAAACGTCCTCCCGCCTCCACAGTTTAGGCATTTTTTTTCCTTCCCATTTTTGCATTGCGCTAACTTGACTTCCTAATCTTTTTTTTTTCTCCCATTAACATCTTGTTAATGCTGGGCAGGTGTTTCCCAGTGCACGGCTTTCCATTAACACAATGTCAGTGGGACAAACACAGATGAGAGGAGGATTATACGGAACTATGGGGAACTGGCACCATATCTGAAGCTGCACCGAGAAGCAGCATGATGTACAAATGTGCCTTTGGAAATGTCTGTTGGAGAACTTGTGGCAGCTCTCTGACTCAATTAAACTTCCCCACAGCCGCTGCCTTATGCAAACATTGGTTTGGAAGTCACTCCTCCTCCTCCTTCCCCCTTATTTTGTTCAGTATCATGTCTGAATCAGCAGATTTTTAAACACTCAATATATCTTTAAATGCCAATGCACAACAAGTATAGCAGGTGTTTAATTGTTGTTTAAATATCCACATTTTTCACATTTTACAATCACAATTAAAATTAAGCAATAACACCAAAGGAGTTCCGGTATGCAGCAATAATACTTACCCATATAGTGAAATTGATAAGGTTCCAGATATAATGATGCCCATTGTGGTAACCCTGTGGTGACTGATTGCTATTCTGCTGTTAGCAAACAACCAAGAAATACTTAATTTTTTTCTGAATTATCAATTTGTTTCTAGTGTATGAGAACAATGAAAGCCTTAAGGGAGGATACAATAGTTAGTGAGGTATTAAAACACTTATAACTAATAAAAACACTAAATCACGTTAGATATGCAGCAGTGTGTCATTTCTGTTTTAATAAAAAAGTACATTATTCTCTCCTCAAAATTACAAAATTTTATTTTTTTCACTCATTGCCAGCATAAACAGAAAATTAAAAAAACTAATAAATCCAGACTTTCTGGCATTGTCACTTATGTAATTTTCTGCTCCTTGTTAAAAAAAAAACGCATACAGAGAAAGAGAGAAAATAAAACAAGCTAAAGATGGTTTAAAAAATACATCTATTGTTTTGTTTTGTTGATAGGGAAGATTGGGGAATTGCAAACAAACAAGATTTGATTTTCATAATATCTCGATGAGTTTATTACTGAGATCTGTACATGAGTAGGCTATCAAGCACTTTATTTTTTAATATGGAGGCAATGATACATACATTACATTCTCTTAGGTAGCTGAGCAACTAGAGGGTTACAAACTGCATTTTATATGGGAATCTAGGGGTCAGACAAACACATTAGTTGAAATCCTTCAATGAAGTTTCTGATATACAAACATACAGTTCCTATCATGCTCAAAGCAATGTTTCAAAATTAAATGTGCCAGAGATCATATTCTTTCTTTCTTTCTTTCTTTCTTTCTTTCTTTCTTTCTTTCTTTCTTTCTTTCTTTCTTTCCACTCATAGTGTCTTAATATTTAACACTCAGAGTTCATTTCTACCTTTCTAAATACACATATTTCCATTCCTCGGGGGGGGGGGTGTGTGTTTAAAACTAGTTTATTAACTGTATAAAAACAATAGAAGCAAATGTGGAGAGAGGTGAAGGCAGCAGTAACTTTGTGTGCTTGACAGAAGGAATTTTCCAGTCTTCTTGGAAATGCTGGCAATTCCAAACATATTTAAATTACTCATCTATGAAACAGGCACATTAGATACTTCAAGCTGTAACATTTTATTTTTTCCCTCTGTCTGCTACACCTTGGTAAATATTAACTCCTTCATGCATGGTGTAGAATCATTGTTGCATAGAAAAGAACATTGCTATCTAGCGGATTTTAAAGTTAGACTTTTGAAGGCTTCTGTTCCACAGACAAACATGACCAGGAATTGTTCAATTGGCATGTTATCCCAGACATTCTGGATAAAATTAGGTGGTAAGCTCTTATTTTCCAATGCACATGCTGGATTTTTCAAATCAGCATGTCTCATTAATGCATATGACAGAAGGACAAAATTTAAACATGCAGACAATCACATATCTCTTGATACAGGGGCAGATTTAATTCTGTCGGAGGCAGACTTGTCATCAGAGGTTAGCAGTGGCCAGCACCCAGAGATGCCTGTGCCTCAGAAGATCTCCACAATGGTCATCAGAAACAGCCTGGCCTTGCTGCTGCTTCTTGTTGTCCATGCTGACTGCTTATTTGCTCTTCATGATAGGAACAAGGAGAAGCTTTTACTGCCTCACTCTTGTTACCCCTGTCTCTTGACACCAGTGTGCAGGTCCTGGATCTAGACAAGTGATTCCTGACCTTGGTTCCTCAGGCGTTGCTGGACTTCAGTTCCCAGAAAGCCTAGCCATCATAACCAATGGTGAGAAGTTCTGTGTCCTCCTCACAATCCCCTAGCCAGCATAGTCAATTGTTGAAGTAGATGTAGTCCACATATGTTACTGTGGCCATGATGGCTGTGGGATTCCAGAAGCTGTAGTCCAAACCCATGAACTTTTTAAAGCTGTGACCTGCACATACTGTACATGTTCCCATATAGACACACATTCCAACAATCTTCCTTTGTATCTGGGTGGGCACACATTTGATAACACTGTCTCATTAATCTAACAAAAGAAAGATCAGCTATTTGTTGTTGTGCTGTCATTTCTTCTCTACAGGTCTTTTCAAAATAGTAATGGGAATAGTGGTGTCAAAACAGAAACATCTGTAAAGCTTTCACTAATATTTAACTCTGGCCTTTATTGTCCTTTGCTTTGCACATGTCCCAGGGGTCTCAATAATAATGGAAGAAACCTAGATTTCTTATGATAATTGAAAACATGTGGCGACAATGAAGAAAATAGAATATGGCACATTGAGCTGTTTGTGTCTGCAGTACCTCACAATTCCATATAGAAAGCTCAACCATTAATATTAGAATGGTAGAACGATGCATCTGTGTTTGGTAGGCAAGCTTTATACATAATCTTGGAAAAGTATTATACATAAAAGCATTGACATGAGCTCATTCTGCCTATGTTTTGCCCAAAATGTAAAGCTATTTACACACCTCTTTGTGGGAGAATGTCCACATTGCGTGTATTTTGGACAGATGCTATTGATGTTTATTCTTGTGTACTGGGGAAAAAATGGGAGAAGAACCCTACTTAACACCACTATATCATTCGCTGGCACTAACAAAGGAACTGAAAGCGGAGCAGTCATGCTTCATCCAGCAAGCCCCGCTGCTAGCCAAATACAGGCTTACAATTGTTGAGATGAGAAAGAGACTACCATCCATTCATTCCTGTGCTAAGCAGATGATGAACTGTGCTGCAGCAGAGCAGGAATCAATCTTTTCAAAAGAATGTGTTTGACTATTTAGCCCAGGAAAATGTGTGGATTTCTCTAGACGAATATTGTAGAGTGGCCAAATAGCCTTCGCACATACACCAGGCAGAAATTCCTAAAGCATTCATCAGCAGAAACCATATTTGGGATTGAAGAGACATACTGTAATGCCACGCAGAATGCTATTTAAATACATATATGGATGAAATAGAACAAAGGAAATCTTCATGCCGCTATACTTTGGGACAACCATAATGCTGATTCTAGCAGGTATGGAAAATGAGATGACCACTTATTTTGTGGTTCCTACTGTCAAATATACAGTATGTTGCGTCACATGAAGTACATGGCCTGTGGAGAGTTACAACACTCCCTTTTCCCGTGCTGGAAACTAGGGTTGTGCACTGCCTCCTAAATCCAATTTGTGTCCAAATAAAGGCTCACAGATGAGGCCCATTTCAATCCATATCCCCTGGAAGACTTCCAATCCAATATGTGTTCACATTGAGGCCAGTATTAGAGCATTCCAGGACCAGCCAGCTGTTTGCTCATTTTTGGGCTTCATTGGAAGGTTGAAGCCGTTGGTCTCCTGCTCCGTTGTCATGATCTCAGAACACCTCTGCAGCTTCCTCATGACGTGTTGCTATTTTCTTTTTATATTTCCCTGGTTTTCATTGCGTTGTATCTTTTTTTGGGGGGAAACCAATTTTCCTAAATGTTA
The DNA here is from genome assembly GCA_037013535.1 of Intellagama lesueurii. Lineage (NCBI taxonomy): Eukaryota > Metazoa > Chordata > Lepidosauria > Squamata > Agamidae > Intellagama > Intellagama lesueurii. The sequence continues at coordinate 86,914,645 of JBAJHW010000006.1, forward strand.
CTAGAGCAACCTGCACCATGTCCAGCTCAGCACTCTTTGCTCCAATCTACAGTGGACTGTGATCAGAACAAATGGCCTAGATGTTGTTAGTAGTCCAACACTTATGTGAATATGGTACCTCACCTTAGTAGAAAGGATGGAGTAACCACTCAATCACTGCATGGCTAAAGCTTACAGTTTTCCAGTCAGCTACACCCATTGTGTAGTATTCCTTCCTGGAGGGAAACTTCAGAAGTAACTTATCCTTCACATCTAAGCATCCCACCAACATTTTGGGTTGTTTGTGACTGCTGTGTATTTATGAGTAATATATACTTATTGACCTGTTTGCTCTCCATTTGTCATGCTCCTCCCAAAAATAATTTTTAAAAAACCCTTGCAGTACCCATCCAGGCACCTGTTCTTTACTTCCTTTTTTAAAAAAAAATTGCCAAAAGCTGTGATTGAAGTTCTCTCTGGCCCACAGAGGGGGCAAGGATAAAGGTTTGGTCCCCAAGTGCCCCAGATTTGCCCACTCCAGCTCAACACTTGTCACCTCTCTGCTACTCCTACACATTTGTCTGCCCCATGACACAGAATAGGCAAGTCCTCTTACCATGTCATAGGACCATGGTAGACTATAGAATACCATGTTGCTGTAGTGACAGCCAATTAATTAATTCACAATATCCAATGAAAAAATATGTGTAGGGTATTACATTGCTGATTCCATCACTCTGCTGTCAAAAAAAGACATCCATGTATGTATTATGGTACTGATGCTTCTACTCATCCATACCTCCAGCTTCTAAATAAATTAAGACAGAGATTATTCATTTACAGTAACCCCCTCTCCTCCAATATGTACACACAAACACACACACACACACACACACAGAGAGAATATTCATTTTATCAATATTGTTAACATCCATTGAGTCCACCTCTGTACTGGCTTGCCTTGATCACACTTTTTTGTATAGGATCATGTCAATTTTCAAGTTACTCTTCAATTCTGCCTCCAATTTAAGGTCTTGTATGAGAAAAAGACTAGATGTTTCACTTCTGAAAGTTTACTGGCAAACTAACTGTAGCGAATAATGAAGAGCCAATTCAGAGGTGGATATTGCTTTTTACCCTCATATGCACTAATTCCATTCCTTAGTTAATAATAACAATAATAATCTGGCATTGTCTGTACTGCATTCATATTCCTAACATCTTGTTAAACCATATCATCCTAATTATTCCAATACACAAGTATCACTCAGTGTATGTGAAGGATTTCTACTCTATTTTAAACAACTTCTATTGTTTATGAGGTTCCTAGAACATTTTGCATGGGAGAAAAGCTCTCTCTCTAAGTCACAACTGCATTATACAACCTGTCAGCTAAGATTATTCTATTTTATTTTACTTTATTTTATTTTACTTTATGAATGCCAGGGACAGCATCATAGTTGTTCCAACCACTGGAGACTCTCTAAAATATCCACTTTTTATGGGCAAGATGTGTTTTCAGGCCTGGACTTCCCTGTTTGCTTCCAACTGAAGTACTGTGCTCCCCTAGCTTTTCAGAAAGCAAGTAACCAAAGCAAAAACAACAACAACAAAAGTCTTGTGGCACATTAAAGGCTTGCCAGTTTTGTTTGGCAGAAACGTTTATGGACCGGAACCTCCTTTTTCATGCATCAGATGCTGTTCTGGGGGATCCCTCTGGGAAATTCATGTTAACCAAAACAGTTTAAAGTAGACTCTGATTCTAAAGTGTCAGCGCAATTTTTAGAAATCATTGTAAAGATAGCTGTTCTTCATGACATCAGAACAGAGTCATAAACTCTTCAGAGATATACCGTATTTTTCTGCATATGTTGTTTAGTCGTTAAGTCGTGTCCAACTCTTCATGACCCCATGGACCAGAGCACGCCAGGCCCTCCTGTCTTCCACTGCCTCCCGGAGTTGGGTCAAATTCATGTTGGTAGCTTCGATGACACTGTCCACCCATCTCGTCCTCTGTCGTCCCCTTCTCCTCTTGCCTTCACACTTTCCCAGCATCAGGGTCTTTTCCAGGGAGTCTTCTCTTCTCATGAGATGGCCAGAGTATTGGAGCCTCAGTTTCAGCATCTATCCTCAGGGTTGATTTCCTTCAAAATAGATAGGTTTGATCACCTTGCAGTCCAGGGGACTCTCAAGAGCCTCCTCCAGCACCACAATTCAAAAGCATCAATTCTTCAGCAGTCAGCTTTCTTTATAGTCCAGCTCTCACTTCCATACATCGCTACTGGAAAAACCATAGCTTTGACTATGCGGACCTTTGTCGGCAAGGTGATGTCTCTGCTTTTTAAGATGTTGTCTAGGTTTGTCATTGCTTTCCTCCCAAGAAGCAGCCGTCTTTTAATTTCGTGGCTGCTGTCACCATCTGCAGTGATCAGGGAGCCCAAGAAAGTAAAATCTGTCACTGCCTATCTTCGCCTTCTATTTTCCAGGAGGTGATGTGACCAGTGGCCATGATTTTAGTTTTTTTAATGTTGAGGTTCAGACCATTTTTTGCACTCTCCTCTTTCACCCTCATTAAGAGGTTCTTTAATTCCTCCTCACTTTCTGCCATCAGAGTGGAATCGTCTGCATATCTGAGGTTACTGATATTTCTTCCGGCAATCTTAATTCCGGTTTGGGATTCCTCCAGTCCAGCCTTTCGCATGATGTATTCTGCATATAAGTTAAATAAGCAGGGAGACAATATATAGCCTTGTCGTACTCCTTTCCCAATTTTGAACCAATCAGTTGTTCCATATCCAGTTCTAACTATTGCGTAGTCAATAAAGCAGAAGTAGATGTTTTTCTGGAACTCTCTGGCTTTCTCCATAATCCAGCACATGTTAGCAATTTGGTCTCTAGTTCCTCTGCCCCTTCGAAATCCAGCTTGTACTTCTGAGGGTTTCTGGTCCACATACTGCTGAAGCCTGCCTTGTAGGATTTTGAGCATAATCTTGCTAGCGTGTGAAATGAGTGCAATTGTACGGTAGTTGGAGCATTCTTTGGCACTGCCCTTCTTTGGGATTGGGATGTAGACTGATCTTTTCCAATCCTCTGGCCACTGCTGAGTTTTCCAAACTTGCTGGCATATTGAGTGTAGCACCTTAACAGCGTCATCTTTTAAGATTTTAAATAGTTCCACTGGAATGCCATCACCTCCACTGGCCTTGTTGTTAGCCATGCTTTCTAAGGCCCACTTGACTTCGCTCTCCAGGATGTCTGGCTCAAGGTCAGCAACCACACTATCTGGGTTGTCCGGGACATCCAGATCTTTCTGGTATAATTCCTCTGTGTATTCTTGCCGCCTCTTCTTGATGTCTTCTGCTTCTGTTAGGTCCCTACCATTTTTGTCCTTTATCATGTCCATCTTTGCACAAAAGGTTCCTTTAATATCTCCAATTTTCTTTCTGGTTTTTCCCTTTCTATTCTTTTCCTCTATTTCTTTGCACTGTTCATTTAAGAAGGCCCTCTTGTCTCTCCTTGCTATTCTTTGGAAGTCAGCATTCAATTTTCTGTATATTTCCCTATCTCCCTTGCATTTTGTTTCCCTTCTCTTCTCTGCTATTTGTAAGGCCTCTTGGACAGCCACTTTGCTTTCTTGCATTTCCTTTTCTTTGGGATGGTTTTTGTTGCTGCCTCCTGTACAATGTTACGAGCCTCCATCCATAGTTCTTCAGGCACTCTGTCCACCAAATCTAGTTCCTCAAATCTGTTCTTCACTTCCACTGTGTATTCAAAAGGGATTTGGTTTAGATTATACCTGACTAGCCCAGTGGCTTTTCCTACTTTCTTCAGTTTAAGCTTGAATGTTGCTATAAGAAGCTGATGATCAGAGCCACAATCAGCTCCAGGTCTTGTTTTTGCTGACTGTATAGAGCTTCTCCATCTTTGGCTGCAGAGAACATAATCAATCTGATTTCGGTATTGCCCATCTGGTGATGTCCATGCATAGAGTCGCCTTTTGTGTTGTTGGAAAAGAGTGTTTGTGATGACCAGCTTGTTCTCTTGACAAAACTCTATTAGCCTTTGCCCTGCTTCATTTTGAACTCCAAGGCCAAACTTACCTGTTGTTCCTTTTATCTCTTGACTCCCTACTTTAGCATTCCAGTCCCCTATAATGAGAAGAACATCTTTCTTTGGTGTCAGTTCTAGAAGGTGTTGTAAATCCTCATAGAATTGGTCAATTTCAGCCTCTTCAGTATCGGTGGTTGGTGCATAAACTTGGATTCCTGTGATGTTGAAAGGTCTGCCTTGGATTTGTATTGAAATCATTCTATCATTTTTGAGATTATATCCCAGTACAGCTTTTCCCACTCTTTTGTTGACTATGAGGGGTACTCCATTTCTTCTACGGGATTCTTGCCCACAATAGTAGATATGATAATCGTCTGAATTGAATTTGCCCATTCCCATCCATTTTAGTTCACTGACGCCCAGGGTGTCAATGTTCATTCTTGCCATCTCCTGTTTGACCACATCCAGCTTACCAAGGTTCATAGATCTTACATTCCAGGTTCCTATGCAGTATTTTTCTTTGCAACATCGGACTTTCCTTTCACTTCCAGGCGCGTCCGCAGCGGAGCGTCCTTTCGGCTTTGGCCCAACCACTTCATTAGCTCTGGAGCTACTTGTATTTGTCCTCCACTCTTCCTCAGTAGCATGTTGGACGCCTTCTGACCTGAGGGGCTCATCTTCCAGCGTCATATCTTTTAGCCTTTTGTTTCTCTCCATGGAGTTTTCTTGGCAAAGATACTGGAGTGGCTTGCCAGTTCCTGCTCCAGGTGGATCGCGTTTAGTCAGAACTCTCCACTATGACCTGTCCGTCTTGGGTGTCCCTGCACGGCATAGCCCATAGCTTTTCTGAATTACTCAAGCCCCTTCGCCACGACAAGGCAGCAATCTGTGAAGGGGGGTTCCCCCTAATGTAAATCTTTAAACTAGAGGTGCGGACTACAATCGGGATGTTGCAAATTTAATTTTTTTTAAAGAGCAGCAAACTTTAAGGGTACAGCTTATACTTGGAACAATACGGTATATACCTGAATAGCTCTCAAGGAGAGCCTTGTTCAGTCATTAGAATTCTCTATCTCAGCAACACTATTAGAGCGGAGCACCCAACTTCAGCTTCTTCCGTAATACATTTTATCCACACAAGGATATAGTCTGATGAACAGTGATCTCTGCTCAAAGAAAACACAGACTCTCACTTGCCCATATGACAGCAGGATCCTCTCCTCTTTAGACTCTTCCCTCATTGTGAGGGCACAGAAAGCAGGGCTAGACGCTCCATTCTAACTAGGCTGATAACAAGGAACTGTAACAACTGAGTAGGATTTAAGTGACTTATTTAATGTATTTAAGACATTTTTACTTAATTGTGTTGGGAGAATTGTGTTTTCTAAAATTTAACAACAGAAGAAATCTCATGGAAAACTGCTTCTGCATATGATATACGTTATCTTCAAGGAGCCCTTTCAAACAAATAATGCTTAATGGCAAAAATCTGTTAAAACCATTCCTTTTCATGCAGAAAGGTTGGGGGTTTAATAGATTTTTGCCATATTAACACTGAATCGTACTTCTGCCTTGCAGTAGCTAATCTTCAAAGAACATTCAATTAGCATACTGTATTTTTCTACTGTATTAGCAAATATTACAAGGACAGTATTATAGTCATTATGAACCTAATAACTGGCACACGACACAAAGCGCTATTATGTTAACACATCCACTAACAGCTGAGAAATAGATGCAACCTCTAAAATACCAGAAATCTTCGTATTATTCTATTTTAATCACTTGAAACAAAAATCACAGGAGATGTATATGTTCAAGTGTGCATACCTCATGGCCCACACACAAAATAGTGCTGTTGTACAATGTTGTGGTGGGGACAGTTTGTTTAAATGTGTCACACACCAAAGTCTTTTGCAGCTTGGAGAATACTCACAAAAGTAAAATTCTTCACGTTTGATTCACCTTTTGAGGTTCTAACAAGCAAACTATTTGTCAGAGTCACACTAAATAAAAAGTTTTACACTCAGGAATGTTTTGAGAAAACATTGAAAACCTGCTGGCTGATTACGTTTCATAAAGCTGGTTGCTGCTTAATCAGATGCTCCGTTGATGTTTCATCAACATGAAAGATGATGGCTGGAAATGATCTGCTCTACTTTCTGATCATAAAAATCACTCTCCACCAATCAGAATGTGGAATGTTTGCACTCATAAACTCAGAGATCTAAAGAAAAGATAGAGGAGGGCCAACGGAATGGAGCAGTCACCTCAGGCAGCACAGCACCAAGGATGTCAAACTCATCACTGTCCCACCTGACCCAGCAGGGCCCCTACTGTTCCACGCAGCTCTCCAGATCAGACTAATTGATTCTTTGTTTGGAGAGTATGGTGGTCCTCCATAAAAGAAAGAAAGAAGATGCTGCAGCAGCGGCACCCATCGTCTCCCCTATCAGAAATGATATCATACCGCAGAAGTGCTTCTACCTTTGTCTTGTGCCCAAGAGGAAGGATATACTAGTACCAGCAACAGAAGAAACACCTTGGCCAGGAAAAGTAAAAGGAAGGTCTAATGTTTCAGCCACTGGGATAAGTGGCTCTGAGGGTCCATAGGAATAGTGATAAGGGAAGACTGTACTATGCAAGAAGCAATTTTTTCATATATATCCCCTCATGCAGTGTGGCCTATCATTTCTGAATGGGACTGGTATCACCACAACGGCATCTTTCTTTCTTTTACAGGGGTGTGTGAGAACCTGAATAATGAAACCTTTAGCCTGCTCTGCTTTTATCATCTCTGGTTGTACAGGACATGGGCACCCATTGCTGCAGCATCCTCATTTTTCTTTCTTTTGTGAAAAACCTTTTCAGGGCAGCTGGATTCTGTACCACATTGGGGGAGGTGGCACTGTGTTTCCGACCTCAGGAATTAGGAGAGCTTGGGCCACTCGGCCTAAAGTCAGTGGTTTCTTTGAACAGTAGTAAAGTAGCCAACAGTGGGTCTACTCTAGTTAGAATTAGGCATAGGATGGGAGTTATCAGGGCCAACCCCTACCATTGAGCAGAGATAACTTATTTCATGTATTACGAAAGGGACACAAATTGTTAGTTCTTTGGTTTTGAATGTTTTACTTTCAGAAAGGAGAGAAGTGCTTGTGGATTTTTCTGCCTTAGGTGCCAAAATAATATGTTGGATGCTATGCCCCATTGCTTGTTCTCTTCAATACTTTAAAAAAGGTTAGGCCAGCCCTGGTCATGATTAGTTTTCTGAAATGCTTTCAAGTGATCTAAATTGTAGTCTAATATATAACAGGATGGTTGCAAATATTTGAAGTTTGATCACCCTGGGAATCCTGCAAAGGGCAGAGGGATTTTAGAGCAAGGTTTTTAAAAGACAAAGGTGAAGGAAACCCACAAAGAAATAAAATATGATGTAAGATTAGATTCATTGACATTCAGAGCCCAGAATGTAGGTTTCTACAGGGCTCATATGTCATTGATAAAGGTGAAAGAAGGAAGTGCAAGACCGGGACTGCAATAGTCAGAAAGGTATCTTCCAACACCTTCTTCTTTGAAAGCAGTTTTAGTTGTTGCTTCCAGGTAGCCATAGTTAGTCCTTATGTAGAAGCCGGCTGAAGGGGGTTTTGTGACAAAGTTCTGGGATTTTTCCTCATGCAATATCTCTTAATGGAATTTCTGAAAGTAATAATGTAAGTTTTCTATTTTTACCTAAATGTGATTTCCCAGAGCAATTACACTTACTCAGCAGCCATAAGCAAAACACTGGATCCCTGCCCCCTGCAAGCATAAAATACCAAACATCCGTACAATTCTATGAGGCTGCAGCAAAGGGAGAAATGGGACATGAGGCTGTTCTGTCTGGTCAGCTGAAAGACTAGCCACATTGCCCATAAGGACTACTAAGTTCATGAAACAGTGTTTGAGGTTGCTTGCTTTCCTGTTCCTTTTTTTCTTCTTCTGTGTCATGTCCTTCTTATTGGAAGCCTCTGGGCAGACACTGCCTTGGGTTTGCGGATCATATACAAATTGCATATGAACTAAGAAGGAAGGATGCAAAGTACAATGGCTAATGTTCCACACAGCAAAGCTCCATGGGCCCAGGAAGGGAGGGAAGCTAAGGGCTAGGAATTATTCTAATTGTAAACCTGAATCTGAATAGATACCTTACTCTTAACAAAACACAGTAACTTGCACAAATATTTCAATTGTATTGTTTCGGTTTTGTATTGCATTCGAACACATGCAATCTGAGGCAATAAAGCAGTAGGGTTGTGTGTAGTTGTTGGGTTTTTTTAATTATGCATTCCTACCAATCAAATAATTGAGATTTTCATTGTGGCAGACCAGTTTTCGAGATTCCCCTCATTGACTACCTAATTCATCTCTAATGACATAATCATTGGTGAAGAATAAATGCGATTTAGGAGGTCAGACTATTAGTCACTAGCTGTCAAAAAGGATATTACTCTTGCGCTATCTATTTCTCTGTACAACTGTGGAAAAGACTGGTGTGAGGTGGTCAAATAGCATGTTTGATTACTGTGGTTTCCACACAGACCCACACAACCATTAGCAAACATAATGAGTTTGCGCTACATGTAAAAGTAAATATGAATTAGTGCTAAGCAAGTGGAACTTACAAGGAAATATTCCAGTATCTGTTTGCAATCTCTAGGGAGTTCACACTTGCAGTACCTAATTCCTCCGCCACAGGCTTTTCTCTGCTTTGCTAAACTGAAGAAAAAAGCTACTATCCCCAAACCAGAGAGAAAAAATGTACAACTACAGTATATCACAGAAGTATGTACACCCCCTCACATTTCATAAATATTTCAGTATATCTTTTCATGTGACAACACTGAAGAAATGACACTTGGCTACAATGTAAAGCAGTGAGTATTAAGCTTGTATAACAATGTAAATGTGTTGTCCCCTCAAAATAATGCAACACACAGCCATTAATGTCTAAACCGCTGGCAACAAAAGTGAGTACACCCCTAAGTGACAATGTCCAAATTGGGCACAAAGTGTCAATATTTTGTGTGGCCACCATTATTTTCCAGCACTGCCTTAACCCTCTCGGGCATAGAGTTCATGAGAGCTTCACAGGTTGCCACTGGAGTCCTCTTCCACTCCTCCATGACAACATCACAGAGCTGGTGGATGTTAGAGACCTTGCACACCTCTACCTTCCGTTTCAGGATGCCCCACAGATGCTCAATAGGGTTTAGGTCTGGAGACATGCTTGGCCAGGCAGTGGTCGTTTTGGAGGTGTGTTGGGTCGTTATCATGTTGGAATACTGCCCTGTGGCCCAGTCTCCGAAGGGAGGGGATCATGCTCTGCTTCAGTATGTCACAGTACATGTTGGCATTCATGGTTCCCTCAATGAACTGTAGCTCCCCAGTGCCGGCAGCACTCATGCAGCCGCAGACCATGACACTCCCACCACCATGCTTGACTGTAGGCACGACACACTTGTCTTTGTACTCCTCGCCTGGTTTCCACCACACACGCTTGACACCATCTGAACCAAATAAGTTTATCTTGGTCTCATCGGACCACAGGACATGGTTCCAGAAATCCATGTCCTTAGTCTGCTTGTCTGCAGCAAACCGTATGCGGGCTTTCTTGTGCATCATCTTTAGAAGAGGCTTCCTTCTGGGACGACAGCCCTGGAGACCAATTTGATGCAGTGTGCGGCGTATGGTCTGAGCACTGACAAGCTGACTCCCACCCCTTCAACCTCTGCAGCAATGCTGACAGCACTCCTATGTCTATTTCCCAAAGCCAACCTCTGGATATGATGCTGAGCACAGGCACTCAACTTCTTTGGTCGACCATGGCAAGGCCTGTTCTGAGTGGAACCTGTCCTGTTAAACCACTGTATGGTCTTGGCCACCGTGCTGCAGCTCAGTTTCAGGGTTTTGGCAATCTTCTTATAGCCTAGGCCATCTTTATATAGAGCAACAATTCATTTTTTCAGATCCTCAGATAGTTCATTACCATGAGGTGCCATGTAGAACTTCCAGTGACCAGTCTGAGAGAGTGAGCGCGATAACACCTGCTCCCCCTTCACACCTGAGACTTGTGAAACCAGGGAGGGAAAACGGCTACTTGGGCCCAATTTGGACATTGTCACTTAGGGGTGTACTCACTTTTGTTGCCAGCGGTTTAGACATTAATGGCTGTGTGTTGCGTTATTTTGAGGGGACAGCACTTTTACACTGTTATACAAGCTGTATACTCACTGCTTTACATTGTAGCCAAGTGTCATTTCTTCAGTGTTGTCACATGAAAAGATATACTAAAATATTTATGAAATGTGAGGGGGTGTACTCACTTCTGTGATATACTGTATATAGTTCTAGGAATCCCCAGTGTGGTGTAGTGGATAGAGTAATGGACTAGGACTCTGGAGAACACGGTTTGAATCCCCACTTGATGATGGAAACTCACTGGGGAGCAGAACTGGTAAAACCACTCCTTAAATATCCCACTTACCTTGAAAACCCTATTAGGGTTTGAGGGACCCTGCTGAGTAGCCAGGTGAAGATGCATCCACCCTCTTCAGGAGTAACAAGCATGTCAGCAGAAGTAATTTTTCAAACCACAGATACCTAGATCCTTCATCATACTTACATATTTATGTCACCTAAGTTGTCCTGTTCAGCAGCCACTATGCTATCTTTGAATTTTGTTTTCCAAAATGATAGGACTCTTCCAAATAAAGTGGTAGGCACTCATTTACCTTAGTAGTTGATAAAAGGATGAACATATTTTATGCTTTTACCATCATAATGTATGCATCAAAAGCTTGCCTTTGTATATTAGGATTCAGCCAGAAAAGCAGGTCTCTCTCTTTTTTCTTTTTCTTTTGTGGTGTGTGGGGGGGAATCAATCATCAGGTCCCAGTAGTGTACTTTGGTAATATGCTGATGGCTGCTTCCAATCCTAACATTTCCAGAACAAGCACCAAATGCCCACCCCACATCTTCTCAGCACCATCATTGTGTCATCTTAATGGCTTGTACAGGTCTCAAAAATAAATCCTATTGGTTGGACTTTGTAATGCGTGAAAGCACCCAAATAAAATCAGGTGATAGATTTGTTATTGCCTTATAGAAAACGAGTGAAAGCAACTGTTGTGGTAAGCAATCAATATTTTATTGCCTTTCCATAGTTAATTTTACAAGTGCTTCTAAAATGTTCTTTTCTTCTAGGCATGCATTCTACTGCAATACTCTGGCCATAACTCATTGCCTGATTCAGGTAAATTAATTATTTTCTAACATACACCACGAAAAAGAATCTCAATTTTGTCTTCTTATTACTTCCTTTTTTTACTTTTTTCACTCTCCAGTCACTATGATATTTTGTGTTAATAAAGGCGTCATCTTGATAAACCCAAACGGGGTGCATGTTGAGCTTGTTCCCACTCTCCAGCAGTTGTAGTGTTGGTGCCTCAGGACTAAAGGAGCCAACAAATAGAGTGAGGAGAAAGAATGTCACCAGGAGTGACTACAGTCCTGCAACAAGTATGACAAGGCCTCCATTCTCCACCCCAAAATAGGTTTTAAGCAGACTTAGGGTGCTCAATTATCCTGTATCATTTCAGATGATCCTTGCACTCACATGCAAGGATCAACCATACCATTCTTGCTTCTTTTGCCTTTTCCCCCCTGATTTATTGGTGGATTTTTCCCCTCCCCCATTTCTTTGAATTATTTTTGCTGCTCCTTCCAGGAAATCTGCCTGTGCCAATTTATCTGAGGTGGTTGCAATTACATCATATACAACAGGTTAACATCCTGGACAAGAAATGTGGGGAACTGCACTGTTCTCTCTGATCATTGATTGGAGAGAGAAAAAGCAGCATTCCTCCATGAATGACTTGCTGGAAAGTAGGCTATACACTGGGAAATTTCCCTCCTATGGATGGTGGGTCTTCAAGAAGAGGGAGGGGTATCCCTGAACTCTCCATGGCCCAGCACTGCAGTCCAGATTAGGTCCACAAGTTGGAATTCCCATTCACTGTTATAACACATCTTTAAAGAGTCTCTAATGGCCCTTGTTACTATTTCTCCTCATTCCTTCTATGTACTCTCAGTTGACCAGTGAGACAAAGTACCTGGCTGAAGAGTCACAGGTTGAGAGTTTGACCCTCATCTATGTTTCCCAGGAGAAGAACCAGCCCATGTACCCTTGGCCAAACTACAGAGTCCCAGAGCACACCCCCATAAGAAGGACTGGTAGATATTTTCTGAGTACTTTACACCTAGGAAACCCTGGAAAGGATCACCATCAGTCAGAATCATATTGATGGCATAAAAATAATATAGTAGAGCCAGCTTGTGTGGCCTTGGGCAAGCTGCACTGGCCCAGGGTGCCCCAAAAATGTATTCTCTACCTAGAAAACCCTGAAAAGCGCTGCCATAAGTCAGAACTGACTTGATGGCACGCGCACACATACATACTTGCAGTGTATGAAACAGAAGCCAGATGTGCTCCCTATCTCACGAAGGCCTATATTATTAGAAAAAAGCATGTTACACAATTCAGACACTAATCTCTACTTCTATTTAAACTCCTTTTCCACCTACTGTTGTGGTACAGCCTAAAGACAGCCCTGTTGACCAGTTAACATTTCAGCAGCCAAGACTAACATCTCTCTCTCTCTCTCTCTCTCTCTCTCGATCTCTCTCTCTCTCTCTCACACACACACACACACACACACACACACACACACACACACACACACACGAGTCTTCTTTGTACAAGAGTATGAATAACTCTCCTTCAGACTCTGTAAACTGTACTAGTCTTAAAACTACAGTGTCAACAATCGTCCTGCTGGCATGACCGTGAGAATTGCTACCTATGTGATTGCTACTTGTTCATACAGCATGAAGGTGGTCCATGCTTTACCTATTGTGGCTGGAGATGGGCATGAACTGCCAGTTTGGCCTGGTTCATTTACTGCCACAAATGGTATTTGGCGTACAGTGTCCTGCCACCTCACTCAGAAGCAGCATTCCGGCTTCCCTGCCCACCTTCTCTGGGCACCGCTTGAGTGAGCACCCTCCAGAGAGGGCAAGGCATCAAACCGCTGAATACCTGTTGTGGTAGTAAATGAACCACGCTGAACCACTTAACTGCCAGTTCATGTCCATCTCTAATTGTGGCCTTTGTAGATTGCTGCCAATGTATAGCTGCCCAGTGCACAGCTGCAAATACCCCTTTTCCATCTTAGCTACATTCATATTAAAAAGTTTTACAATGCTTCTAAAAACAATGCCTAGACAGGGATGGCAGCGGGCTTCAAGAGACAGTAAGATTTGTTTCTACTGAGAACTGGAAAGTACCGATCAAATGCCCTCTGTGCCTTGCTTTTTTATTCTTCCTTGGCAAAGAGGCACTGATCATTTAGTCAGATGTAGAAATAATACTAATTGAAATGTCTTTCTGTCTATCCTTCAGTAAAGTGATCTCAGTGTGTACTTGCTACTTATTTTTGTAAATGTGTTACTTATTTTTGTGATCTATGGCTCATTTGAAGCATAACACTGTGTTTTTGAAGAACTCATTTTGCAAATCTCCCTGTAATTTTCCAAAAAGCATTAGTTCTAAACCATTAGTTCTAAAAGGTAAAAAAAAAAATTAAACTGTAGAATAGAAAGAGATAATGCATAGTGTTGATTGTGACTTTTTTATTGTTAACTGTGTGTGTGCATGCATACATGCAAAAGTGTGCATGTATGTGTAAAGCTTAAGGAAAGTAAACAAAAGGGAACATTGCATAGACTTTGTTTGAAACCTTATATGTTTTAAAAACAGATACATTTAGCTAAACCAGGTTGCCAGACAAATAGGTAGAAGACAGACTGAATCCACCACCTAAGAATCAAATCACACATTAAAGGAAATCTGTATTTCCTGCTACTACAAAATGTTGCCTTCATGTATGCCATTACTTCAAAACACAGACTTGCAAATGAAGCTTGTGTTTACCTCCTCATGATGGATCACAAAACAAAAGCGAGCTAAGTTGCAAAATGTGGAGCAAGGTCATGCTACGACACCCAGGGCTAAACAAAGGTCAGGCTGAGAAAATTACAGCCAGGCCGTCTGGAAGCTCAAATGAGGCTCAGGCCAGAATCACATTGTGAGGCCCCTTCATTCATAATCACAAAAAGGTCATTTTAGGATTGTAGGGCTGGAAGGGACCCCATGGACCACCAAATCCACCTCCTGTCAAGGAAGCACAAGAACTTCCAACCTCTGGCTCTGCAGTTAGATACCCAGACCACTGAGCTAGCAGTTCCTTGTTGGGCAAGAGAGTTAAAAAAATATTTTATTGTGAAGAATGGCAGGGGGGGATCTTTTTATTCATAAAATACATGGCAGTCATGCACTCCTGGCTGAGATGAAGCCCCCCATGAGGTGAGTCCTGAGCTAAAGGACCCTGCTATCCCCTCCTGCTGATCACAGCCAAACTACACTTTACAAAGAACATGTTGCTGTAGATAAAATCACATTAATATTCTAGAAGCATGATTCTGACAGGACTTCACCTCTGAGAAATCAGACATACAAATGAAACACTAGTTTGCATCTGGAAAACAAATCAAACACATACAAAAAATCACAAGCTAATTTCCTAGCTAGAGAAGGTGTGAAAAGCTTCTGTTGTGACTATCACATACTTTCCACACTTCAGGAATTCCTTTGAATAGCATGTTCTCTGTAAGGCACCATTTCACTCTCATTTATGTTCAGGCATCTCTAATGTTTCTAATGACCTGCCAATTATATTATCTAGTTTGAGTTAAAGACACACAGTGCAACCTATTGAAGCCACTAGTTACTTCACTAGCAACTTCTTTGTTCCCAAGAAGAGGAGGTGTCACTGGCAAAAAGAGGGTTAATTCATTCCCTGTAGATTGTGAGGGCAGTGCATGGTAACTGAATTGGCCTGGACCTCCCGTCCAGGGGAAGCATCTCCCAATTAGAAGAATTGGCCATGGCTTATCTTCAAACTTCAAGGCTAAAAGATTGCTGTGAGAACCATCACTTCTTGGTGTCTCATGGTACCTTAATTAGTGACACCTGCCTTGTCTCATCAATTACTTTTGCAGAAGTTACCTACTAAAAGGTTCAGGGAGGAACACAACCTGATTGGTACAAAGGGTTGAAGCATCCAGAGAGGAGATGATGGGACATAAGTAGGAGCAGAAGAATGAAGCATTCTAACTTATGCCTAGCTAGATTTTGAAAAGCTCTACTTGCTTAGCTACATCCCTCAGGAGAATGTAATCTATGCCTGATTACCTCTGTATATGTACTGGAAGTATGCTACAGCTATACTTTGTGAGTATAGATGTAGGTAGGTAGGTTTATTATTTTCTGTGGGTCTTAACTGCCTAAGCCTCTGAACATTTTGCTTTTTAATATGGAACTGCTTCACATCATTTTGATTCTTTTTGGAAGCTTTAAACCTACTTTTGAACATGTACATATGTCTTTTTGAAATACCTTCAATAAAAATAATAATATTTTACCACTATGTAATCACTCAGGCAGACCAAGGGAAGGGTGATATTGAAGAAGGTGCACTCAGATGTTTTGAGTACTTAGTGGGGTTTTGGCATTCCTACTTTGCAGGTAAAAAGCAACAACCTGTACGTTTTAGTCTCTCACTGTAGCACTAAAAGAGAAATCAGGCTCAGTAGTGTTGTGAGAGGAGCCATGTAGGAAGCTTTTCCCAATACTAGCAAACTGGACCCTCCTGGCAATTCCCCCACCAGGAAAAGCAAGGGTAGTGTGGCTAAGTGGTCAGTGGATCCTCTCTGTGGTGACAAGTATGGTGATGGGGAAATGTTCATGGATGAATAAATTCTATTTTTGAATATTGTTTTAAAAGCATTTATCCATAGGATTTATTCCACTAGAATTGTGATTGGTTCCCACATTCTTGGCTTTTGGGGCAAAAAAGGGTTAAGAAGATATATCTAACTAAAGTCTTTTCAACTGTTTTTAGTGTGATAGGACACCTTCCAACTCCATTATTCTATGATTCTATGTTGTTAATAGTTTTATTAATTATGTTTTTAAAAAATGGATTGATTGTTTAATGTTAAAGGTACTGGGCAGCCAATGGCTTTTAGGCAAACAGGGCAATATAGAAGTATTTAAAATAAAAAAATTAATAGAGGGGGGAAAGCCACCCAAACTATACTAATAACATGATAAAAAATTAAGCATTTCATACTTAAATTAAAGATTTTACAATCTTTACTTCCTCACTGAACTACAAAACTTCCTGAATGAACTTCAGTCACTTATTCTCTTTTAGCTTGGCCTACTTCATAAAGCTGAGGTGGGTAGAGGAGATCTAGGTATACCACACTGAGCTCATTTGAGCAATGAATGAATGAATGAATAGCATTTCCCACTATTCTATACCTAAATTTCACAGATACTTAGATACCCTGAAACAATTTGATTATGGCTTTTTCAATCAATTTTTAATCTGAGCCCAATTTTTTATGATGATGATGCACTGTCAAGTTGATTCAGACTTATGGTTTTTCCAGGCATAAAGTGCTTAAGGTTTTGGTGCTTACTTGTAAAGCCCTCCACAGTTTGGGACCGTGTTACTTGTTGGAGCACCTCTCTCTAAGAACATCAACCCACACCACCAGATCTTCTCAGGCCATACTCCTCCAGGTTGCCACACTGAGGGAGGCCAGAAAAACATCTACTAGAAGTCAGGCCTTATTGGTTGAGGCACCAGCCCTTTGGAATGGGCTCCTGGTCAACTTGTGCCTGGCCCCCTCCCTGTCTACCTTTAAGAGGTTGCTCAAGATGCTGCTCTTTACAGAGACTTTTGACAGCAACCTCACATGAACTTGGCATCTACCCTGCCTGTCCAATCATGGGTTGATGTTCTTGGCTTGCTCAGCTTGTGACACTGGCTTTATTGTTGCCTTTTTATTATGATTATTACTGTTTGATTTATTGTTGCTCTTTGTTTGACCTTATTGATTGTTAACCACCCACAATAGTGCTTTGCATTAATTGGTGGTATAAACGGCTAGTAAATAAATAAATACTGAGATACGTATGGTTTACCAGTCCTATCTTCTGGTACTATTCTGGGACCATGTAGCTTTTCCAAGGCTCCATAGCAAGAAGTCAGGCAATCTTAGCTAGCATCTCTTCTGGGAGGAACAGTGTGGATTTGAACTCCTGCCTTCTCACTCCACAGCTGGCCATTCTAGCCCACAGAGCTATACCCATTCTGACCTGTAGATAGGCAGCTATGAACCTGAAGATTTCTATTACTGACATTTCAGAGGTTAAAAAATCATGACTGCTAAATTTTATCTGGTAGCTATGAAATGATCCCCTGTTATAAAAGAGATATAAAAACATGGCACACAGGGAAAAAGTTATTTTATATAGTGCCTTTAATTTCTTGTGTATATTCAAGGATAGTGACTTGAGTTATGCATGCATGCTTTAGTTTGAAAACCATGTAGGCTTCTATATCCATGAAGTACTGTGCTTCATGATGGAATATTAAATATACATGAAAGGTATTAAGCCTGCATAGATCACTGGAATATTTTCCACAGAACAAAGAAGCTTCAAGCCTTGTTGTTGTCATTTTATTTCCTTACGCGATTAAAAAAAAATGTATGGCCTCTGTTGATTTCTCCTGTTCGACCTTTTTGTGTATTTGCCCTCTTTATTTTGTGAGATAGGGATGGGATTTTGAGGGAAGGGGGTTAGTGAGTGCTGAGGGAAGGAGTAGACATTATGATCACTTTTTAATTTAGGTGTACCGGTGGGGGGGAGCCCTAAATTACTGTGTGTTATATTTTCAAGTCAGGATACTCATGCAGCTGGACCCACAAGCAGTACCACCTATCCAAAAGTGGTTATGTGGATCTATGCAAACTGCTGTGCAAATTAAAATGCTCTCACCCGGCCACCTGCCAGAATATTTTAGTGCTTAAATTGCAAAGGAGTCAAAAAAAATCATGGTTTGGCCTACTCTTTTGCATTTCACCACGATGTAAACAGAAGAAACAAGTAGTATTAATGGCTGCTGGAACTAGAACCAGGAACCTTCCATTCTATGTGTAGCTTCCTCATGTGTTATCAGAACTGCAGCTATGCGGGCCACAGGTCCTCATTTTGGAAGGACGGTCCTCTATTTGAAGTGCTTGACAGAGAACAACACATCTTTAGAAGATGGCTTTCATTTGAAAAGTTGTGTAGTGCCAGTCTGGTTGAAACTTAAAGAACCATAAAGTGGAAAATCAGGGATCTTGATGGTGCCAATACACAGTGAGCACCAGAGGCCACCTGGCCCCAGTCTTCGCCATTCAAGTAAGATACATGGGGAAGTCTGTTTCAGTTATTAAAAATATTTTCTGATTGAGCAATGCCTAGGAAAAATAAACCAAATGCACAGTTACATGATAGGGGATACTTAGCTCAGTAATACTACAAGTGAGAAGGATCTTGGATTTATGGTAGACCACAAAGTGAATATGAGCTTGCACTTTAAAAAGGACACCGACAAACTGGATCAAGTTCAGAGGAGGGCAACAAAGATGATCAGAGGACTGGAAATCAAGCCTTCTGAGCAAAGACTGGAAGAACAGGGCATGTTTAGCTTAAGAAAAGAAGACTGGTAAGACATATGATAGCACTCTTCAGATACTTGAAAGATTGTTATATAGAGGAGAGACAGGAACTATTTTCAGCCATCCCAAAGTGCAGGACACATGATAATGGGCTCAAGTTGTAGGAAGCCAGATTTCAGTTGAATATTGTTAATATTTAATTTTCAGCCTCACAAGGTATCTGTAGTTTGAGTGACAAGCAGAGAGTTTTCTGGGCTGGGTAGTCTGTAAGTGACTTCCTGTAGGATCTTGTCCTAGGATGCCTTCCCTGACTTTGATTCCTGGCTCCACTTTGACAGCTGCTGAAGATTTTCAGGAATGGAGACTACCATTGTCACTGGCTAAGGTGCTCAAATTATCATACTATTGAGAAGAGCAGGGAGTGGCTGGTACAAGAGTTAGCAACCCTACCCAGCATGGCCCTGTGAAGACTTTATAACAGTACAGTGGTGCCTCGCTAGACGATGTTAATCCGTTCCGCGAAGATCGCTGTCTTGCGAAAACATCGTCTAGCGAAGCACGTTTCCGCATTGGAATGCATTGAAATCTCTTCAATGCGTTCCAAGGGAAAACTCGTCGTCTTGCGAAAATCTCCCATAGGGAAACCTCGTCTAGCGAGCGCGGGTCCCCGTTGGAATGCACTGACAGCTTTTGACCACTAGTCGGTGCATTCCAATGGGGAAACCTCGTCGTCTAGCGAAAATCCCCCATAGGAGACCATTGTTTTGCGAAGCGTATTGGCGATCGCAAAAAGCCATCGTCTAGCAATTTCCTCG
This sequence comes from Intellagama lesueurii, assembly GCA_037013535.1. Lineage (NCBI taxonomy): Eukaryota > Metazoa > Chordata > Lepidosauria > Squamata > Agamidae > Intellagama > Intellagama lesueurii. The sequence goes on from JBAJHW010000006.1 coordinate 86,934,168, forward strand.
TCCTACGAGGCAATCGTCTAGCGAGGCACCACTGTAGATTAATGTCCCCCAAAGCACTTCTGAATGGAGCACCACTGATCAACTGTTTGACAATGAGCACTTATCCCTTAACAGAGATCCTCATGCTGATTCTGCATCTAGCAGCAATGCAGCCTTAAGAGAAAAGACAACCTGTTCATTCTAAAGCAAGCTTGCCTCAATTTGCAGTTAGGAAATTAACTTGGTCAACTGGGTTCAGGGGATACCATGGCTTTTTGTTCACATATCTGAAGTCTCAGGCCCTCGACCCTCTGATTTGCATGCCTGGAAGGATAACATTGCAAGAGGAGAAAATATGACTTTGACTTAACCTACGTACTGTACTGATCTTGAGGCTGGAGGCTGATATTGAATTGGACTGTGAAACTCTCCATCAGTGCTGATCTACTGTTCCCAGTAGTATCCAATTATAATGAAAAACTACAGAGATGATTGCTTGCAGTTCTTGAAATAACACAAAATGAAGCCAATAGGTTAAAACAGCCATGTTACAACTAAAGAAATTCTGGCAATGCCAATGTTTAGCTGGAGCAGGCTCCCCTTTCCCCTTCTCATTTTTTACACCAAAGACAATCTTCTTGTTATGAGATGTTACATACTCTTTGCTGCCAGTTCCCTTTAAAGGGGAACGCTGATAGATTCTCTGCCTCCTTTAAGTTGTTTGTCATTTGCCATGGTATTTTGGATTGAATTAATCTTCTAAAAACAGATTACACTCTAAAGTGTTTTACAGCTAAAAGCACCATCATGACTTTTTCACAACTTGTTAATGGAACAACAACAAAAACAAAAAAAAACAGGTTAGATACTGTGTTCTAGGTGCCGTAATGGGTCCTTGCGATGGTGTTTGCCAAATCCATCAGTGGTGCTCACAGACATCCAGGAAATCTCTTTGCTTCATAAATCATTGATGCTCTTCAGGACCTTTGTATAAACAAGAAGTGTTCTTGAAGTGTTTAGCATCAATAATAATGAAAACTGGCACAATGGCATCTTAAGCAGTCTAAAATGCAACGTGCCGTGGGGTTTCACTTGACTTTCACTGAAAGATTACTTATAACAAAAATACATCATTGGCTGTCCATGACAAGAAGTAGCATCGCTAGAAAACTAACTTGCTGAAAACTTTACTCTGTCACAAGGGTATGTTAGAGAAAGAGTTTCTCTTTCCAGACTGCCAGGAATTTGTGTTCTCTGACTTGGAAATCCTTATTGCAGATTCCAGATAAGGGATGGGAGGTTCTAATTTCTGGTCCTCAACATAGGGGAATATTTTTTTTCTTAGACTCAAATCTAATTTCTTCTCATCCAGTTCTTATGCTCTCTTCTCTGGAAGTAATAAATTGCAAAGAATTACTTTTTCATCAGTGTCATCAGTGTCGGCTAGAATCCTGTTGTGCAGCTACGCTTGCATAATTCAACATTACACAAGCAGTAACTCTAACCACGCCAAGGTGGAAGTGTTTCCTCAGGTGCATTGTGCAACAGGCAGCCAGGGTTTCGGGGCTAAAGCTTGTCAAAAAGATATGCTTCCTCTTCTGCTGGACTGCCCTCCCCCATCTCGTCCTTTTCCTTAGATTAAATTAGAAATGGGGGTGGGGTAAGGATAACAGAATGCAGCATTTTTATAACCAGGTATTGTCTCTCCCACCTGTTTACGCTTCTTAATACTCCCAAGAGGGAGGTTTCTAAGAGATGCACAGCCACCAGCCCCTCTGGGTCTCGCAGCATGGTCAGCCGGACAGAGGAAGACACAAAGCTGAGCAAGCATACATGCAGAAACACCACCACAAAAAAATGTTTCTCCTTTCCTGCCCCTTCCCAGCTCAGCCATCAGATCCCCCAAGAATCAGCTTCTCAAGAACCAGCTACCACTCTTGCTCTGCATGCTTGCTCTCTCCCTCCCTCCCTCAAAAACAATCATGCAGTTGAATTGCACAATCTGTGTTGCCTAGAAGTGACGCCCGGCAAATTTATGCAAACATAACTTTACGTGATGCTTAGACAAATAGAATTCCAGCCAATGTGTTTCTTTCCACAGTATAACAAGCAATCATAACAAATTAATTTATAGAAGTAACATACTAAACTCTGTGTTTCCCATAACTCAAATACAGTTTCTTGTCAACCACTTCCTATATTCTGCTCCATGTTCTGTCTTGGTTTTTCTCCCTGGATTTATACAGACATTGCTAGTGTTTTCTTGAAGTAAGATACAATGGCCCCATTAAAATCCTCACATGATTAGGGAAAAACAAGGATGGGCTTGTTGGTGCACAGGGCTGGCCCAAGACATTTTGCTGCCTGAGGCAAGGGACACGTTGGTGCCCCTACATTCCATATATATCTCCACTAGAGGTTGAACCTTTCTTTCACATTGCCCTCTGAGGGCAGCAAGTTGGTGTGTGTGTGTGTGTGTGTGTGTGTGTGTGTGTGTGTGTGTGTGTGTGTAAAAAATGACATGTGACACAAAGATCCAGCTCTGCCCAGTGATAGAGGAATGGTCAGGAGGAATGGTTGGAGGACCCCTCCTGCTGCCCCTCCCCCTGGCATCTGATGATGCAGTTGCCTCACTCTGCCTTATGGTAGGGCTGACCCTGCTGATCACAGCTTTCTTTACATCTTCATTTCCTGGCTTTGCCTCCCTTCACGTATGGCAGGACAGAAATTGGATATGAGGCGCTGCTGTACTTGTGTAAATTCCCCATGTGATTCTGAAGATTTTGGTAGATTCTCCCTAAACAAACTGAAAATAAATGCTCACCAATTTGCACTGACAAAATGCTAAAGGTAATGCTACTCTCAGCAAATGAAGAATCATGTTGCATCTGCTTGCTGTAAAAGTGTGTTAAAGATGAGGAGCCTCACAGAAAAAAAAACAGGTGGCAACACTAACTTAGCACTAACATGGAAAAATATGCTTTACTGTATTTTGTCAGGGTGCTTAATTCTTAGACTTCTAAAAGTTAAATACTCAAAGTTCTAGGGCCTGACAGACAAATCTGCCCCTTCCTTTCTTCCCTCCTTGTCTCTCTCATACACACACACGCGCACGAACACACAAACACACACAGAGAGAAATATACATATAAGTTATTTCTGTTCCAGATACAAAGTTATTTGTCAATTTTGGAAAGTTCATACTAAAAAAACCAAACTAAAACTGAATTCTTACTTATCCATAGACTCAATAGTCAGTAATCTTTTGGTTTTTACCATTTGTAAAGGGAACTCACAGAAGTGAGTTGTAACTAATCAACAAAGTGCTGGTTACATGTCAGTTGCACAGTTGATTTTGCACCCAGTTATACAGCCAGCATGCCCACTTCCATAATTCCCCTTTGAATAATCATAATCATCATGTGCTGTCAAGTCAATTCTGACTTGTGACGACCCTTGTCAAGCTTTTCCAGGTTGAGAATACTCAGAAATGGTTTACCATTCTCTTCTTCTAGGGGTGCCCTGCAAATGTGCAGCTTGCCCAAGGCCATACAGACTTGCTCTACTTGCAGGAGGCACAGTGGGGATCTGAATTCCCAACTCCGGATTCACAGCCAGATCCCTCAACCCCAGAGATATCCAGCCAGCTAATAATGTCCCTTTTACACACAGTAAAAAACAACAATATGTCCACTGCAGGGAATAGCCTATGCTCAAGCCTATTTTTGAGCACAGACTTTCTATGACAAGGTTTATACTACATTATTTCAACTGAGTACTGTATATCAATTTAACTGAGTATCTTACATCGACCAAGCATGGTTTACTGGCAGATTGTTTCATTTACTATACCAAAAATCTCAGGTAGATGGTGATATATGCTTTATGTCTGAGAGCCGTCTGGAATCCATTGAGGAGAAATAATAAAGTAGTGGCTGTGATGTTAAGAATCCTGAAAGAAAATGCTAAAAATAGACACAGCAAAGGATGAGAGACTGCAAAAGGTGAAGCTCCTGCAATAAAGAGTCAGGGGTTGAACGCAACACAAAGTCCTTTCTCTATTAACTAATGCCAACATCCCTTCACTTGCGCGTTATTTCAGCAAAATGGCTTGCCCCAACGGAATTACGGTGCATTCATGGCGAAGCTGTTTACAATAGGGTTAAAGCTGAATAAATAACTGGAAATGGCTGTGCAGTACAGGTGACTGCCAGCCAAAATCAGGAAGGAGCTGATCTATAGGGCCAAAACTGGCAGCCACTGCGGAGTATAGAAAGTGCTCTGACAAGGCAATCACAAACCTACTGCAAAATCTGGTCCTGGGAGTTACAAAAGGAAAAATACCAAGAATAAGGAGCACTGATATCTGTGTTTAGCAAGCAAAGGCAGAAGAGAAACTCTAGTATGGTTTTAAAAATTCCTTCACTTCTTCACATTTACTGAGCATGAGTAAATGTTGAATAGTAAACTGAGAATATTTTGTTCAACCAAAAATTTCAGCAGCAGTGTTTGCTCAGACTAGTTTTAAGCAAGCTGTAAAAGGGTACAGGCAGTCTTGCAACCCAGGCAGTACATCCTACAGGCTATCCAAAACTGGTTTGAAATAGCGATCCCAGAGATTGAACCTGGGAACAGCTTCATGGAAGGTGCATGGTCTGCCACTGAGCTATGGTAGAGCACCTCTCCTCCACTATGATGGTAATCATGCAATGAGGGAATCACAGAACTATGAAATTCAGTATAATAACATGGGGAATAAAGAGATGGGTAAAATGTAGATTTGGGGGCACTAACTATGCTGATTGGAGTGTTCTGGAGGTTGTAGGTCCCACAAGTCAGAACTCAGAACATTACATTCAGCAACCAGATTATAGTTAGTTTATATGCCATAAGTACTTCATTGCATTGAATTTCAATGTCATGTGCTATTGTTCTCAACCGAACAGAAACATACAAAGAAATACCTTCTGGCTCCCTCTAGAAACCAATTTTGATATTGTACTTTGGAAATATTTAGAACAAACAAAACCTAAAGAATACTTCTCTTATCTCTTGGGAATGAGAATGACATTTTAAAAATGCCCCTAAAAATAACTTTTGGAGGAAGGTATTTGTTAGTGCACCTCGTGGCGCAGTGCTTAAACTGCTGTACTGCAGCCAAAACTGTGCTCACAACCCGGGGTTCAATCCCAGGTAGCCGGCTCAAGGTTGACTCAGCCTTCTGTCCTTTCAAGGTCAGTAAAATGAGTGCCCAGCTCGCTGGGGAGGCAATGTGTAGCCTGTATTATTAACTTGTGAACCACCCAGAGAGTGCTTTAAGTGCTATGGGGCAGTATATAAGCAGCACACTTTTTCTTTTTCTTTCTTACTCATTGCACCAAAGTAAACTGTTACACCCAAAAAGTAACTTCATAAATTCTAGTTACATAACTAGACCATCTTTCCTTAATGTCATCTGCCTGACCCACAAGATCATCCCAGTCGAGGCTCCTCCAGGTGGCCACCCTGAGGGAGGCCCATAAATCCTCTACAAGAGGTAGGGCCTTCTTTGTAGTGGCTCCAACTTTATGGAACCAGCTTCTGGAGGAGCTCCATCTAGTCTAGCTCCCTCCCTGTGGACATTTAGGAAGCAATTAAAGACACTACTTTTCAGGGAGGCTTTCCACTCTGACCCTAGCTGACCACCTTTTTCCCCCTCCCTCCTTTCCTCTGTCCGCTCTGGGTTTATATGATTAGTCTGTGTCATCTGTTTTTAGGGTTATTGTTGTTGTTTTTAATGTTACTATCTTTATTTTTGTTCTCTATTATACGTGTTGTAACTGCCCAGAGTAGTGCCTCGGCACTAATGGGAGCAGGATACAAATTAAATAAATAATAAATATAAATAACTTAATATCAGAAAGTAACTAATAATAATAATAATCTTAGAACTGCAGAACTGAAAGGGATCCTATGGATCATCAAGTCCCTGTCAAGGAGACACAGTGGGGAATTGATCTCCTAGCTTCTGGCTCCATATTTAGCCCTATAGCTAAACCACAGAGCTCTCCAGCAGTTCACTAGCGACAAAAAGTCATGTTTCCCATATTTTTAAAAGAAATATGGGTGGCACAATAGAAAAAACTCAAGGAAATAGTCAGCAAGCCATTTGCTGTCGGGCACACAGAGATACACTGATTCATCAAAGCAATCAACAACAATGCAACACTAAGAACAATAAGAGAGAAATGTCTGAAACTGTGCCTAGCCAACAACAAATACCACCCACACAACCAAGTGACACACTGGTAGTCACAAAGGTCACTCTTCTAGCCTACCCATCCCCAAAGGAGCAAACAAAACAGTATCAGGGGAAAAAAAACATTGAAACACATCACTAACAAACAAATGCACAATAAATTAATCAAAAAATAATTCTTTAAAAATCAGTCAAACAGGGAAAGCATCTTCCAACACATACAAAAAAATCCCACAGCCCCCTTTACCACAGTCCAAGAAAAACAAGCAAGCAAATAATTGCAACTCCCCCCCCAACCCCACAACCACCCCAAAAAATGCTAGAATAAGAGGAGATGCCGCTTGATACCTTTTCTTATATTCTCTTCCTTGAATCTAGCAAGCAGCATCAGGAAGGCCAGGTCCTGGCAGGAAAATAATCCAAGTGAGGAAAGGGTCAAACAAACAAACCAAAGAGAAGATAAAATCTGCAAAGAAATTCGAGGAAGAAATTTTAAAAATAATCCCAAGGAGGGATTATGGCACAGTTAGGCTGGCACAGTTAGGCTGCCTGGCAGCAAAAAAAAAAATTATTTTAAAAAATGAGGGGTAATTCCTCCCCAAAAAATCAATGCTAAAAAGGAAAGTTTCCAAGGTGGAATCACAGCAGGCAGGCAGCAAGAGGGAGAGTACCAGGAGTTCAGCACACTTTAATCCCACGAGGAATGACTGAAGCGAGGAGCTCACGGGGTCCCAGGTCCTTTTACAGATTCAAAATTCATACTCCCTCAGACATTCTGGTAGGCTACTGACAGCCCTTGCAATGCTATTGGATGAAACATTTCTCAGACCATTTGACAGAAAAAGGGTGACAGGGCATTGAAAGGGTACATGAAAAAGGGAACATGAAAGAAACATGAAACTTTCGTGTACTTCCTTTTTGTGGACAAGAATCATTTGTTGAAAGAACACACATTACATGAAAGAGAGCCTCTTCAGTGTTCTGGGTCTTTTGTATAGACACAAAAAGGCTATCTCTAAGTGGGATCTGCAACAAAATGTCTCCCCGCCCCCCGTCATTACTTCCACGCAGGACATTCAATCTCATTTTTATTTTCTTGGTCTTGGCGACCATTTTATTTAAGACCTGTTATTTTACTAAGCATTTTCAGTAGGCCAGTGTTTCCCAACCCGGGGGTCCCAAACCCCTAGGGGGTCACAAAGTGTTGCCTAGGGGTTCACAAGTCACCTTATATGCATTATAGCTCTTGTTAAATAATTTCTTCTTTGACCTTTTGGAGAGGGATATTAAAGTTGTGTATGTATGAGAAAAAGATCCTTTTGGGAAGAAAGAAGACTCTACTTTCTGAGAATGGATTACTTTACCACATTAAAAATGCCTTTTTATGCAAACGGGAGGGGGGGAGGTCACAGGTTACTTAGCTATTATAAAAGGGGATTGTGATCCAAAAAAGGGTGGGAACCACGGCAGTAGACAATTGGAAAATAAAAATGAGAGAGTAGCTCTACAACATACCAGGATGTGAATCTAGTTGCTAGTCCAACTAGACTAGACTATTGAATCAAAGTTGATTGTACATAAAAGCTGAATCACCAGTCATCAATTGATTTAATTGGTTTCCTGTAGTTGAAACTAGGAATTGGATTCAGACTCATATGATTATCTCCCACCAAAAGCTCTCTGTTATTGAGCATTTAACAGGCATTGCTGGCGTATGTTCAAACTTTAATCCTCACTAGATTTACAGGATTCCAGATTGCACACAGATGTCCAGAATGAGCAGAATTTTATTTATTTTGAAAACCAAGAGCTATGATGAGTCTTGAAATGGTTAGTAAGTGATCACTTTGTTAAAATGATTCTTGCTCTAAGTCAAACATTCACTTTATATTTAAGTTGTACTAATTCCTCATCAAGGACATTTCAAAAACAGGTGAAAGAGAAACACATTCTTATTATCATCCAACAGAAAGGTTAAAATATTTCACTATAATACTTGGTGGCACAAGCAACTCATAGATCAGGACAGATAGTACAGGCGGGGTCCTCACCCCAAAATAAAGGGGCACCCCCTGCCTCAGTCACAAGCCATCTATGCTTTATGGGGTGGGAAGTTTAATAGGAAATGCAATTAGGTCTTTTAGACTCAGTCACTAGTAGGGCTCACTGGAAGAGCACATGCTTTGTAGGCAGAAGATCAGAAGTTCAGTTCCTGGAATGCGGTTAGGGCTAAGGCTAGGGGGAAAATCTGCCTCAAACCCTGGAGATCCGCTGTCGGTAAGAGTTCACAATACTCAGCTTGACAGACTGAAGGTCTCACTCAGTATTAGGCAACTTCCCATGTTGGTATGAACATCTCATAGTTGGCACCCCATTAAACGATAGGACATTTGGAACCCTTGTGCTGCACACAATGACTGGATGGAATGCTATTCCTGGAAAGGGTGCAAAGAGTGCCAGAAATAGCATGGGAATTCTATGCATCTGCTAAAGTCACACAGTATATAATGTATATAATTGTCTATGAAGTCAGGAAAGGTCTACAACAAGTGGCTTATGGCAGCCGTCTCATCCATCCTTATATATGAGCAGCTGCACTGAATCCAATAAGGTTTACTTCTCTGTGAAGATATGTAGAACTGGGCTGAGTGACTTTGAAATAAACAGTCAGCAGTAGACCCAACTCAATCAACAGAAGTCCTCCAGTAAAAATGCTGTTTTCCATCAAATCAATAGGAAAGAAAACCAAACCAGGCCTATTTTAATCCATCTGAATAATGTATTGAATGTATCAAAAACCTAGAAAAAGGTGTCATGGAAGCATTTCCAAAATGAAATTTGAAAGATAGCCACAACTGTACCATGGCAAAGCACTGAGGCTGAACAAATACCTCAAATCATTGCAAATGCTAACAAAACAGGCATTTTACCTCTCATTTTCAATCATAGCTTTCCCGCAACACAGAATTTTTCATCTAATTAATGATTTCCTGAGATATTTTTAAATGTCCTTAAATATACTAAAAGTAACAGACGTCTCTGGAAGATTAGTATTATTAGTGTTCTTTGTCATAAAAGCTGCATTTATTTATTTAAAATATTTTGTAACACCTCTCCAGCAATGAAAGAATTTGTCAAAGGTGGGCTACTCCCCAAACATACTCTAATAATGAGCTCAGGTTTCTTGTGCATAGGAAACGTTAGGGTGTCTTTCTCAGGTAAGAGTGAGACAAATGTTCTCACACAAGAACTTCCTTGTTTTACTTTTTTAACCCATAGGTGCCATACTTTTTTTCTCATAGAAGTTATACCATGTGCAGAATGTGTTAGAAAAAAACACAGCCTTTGCTTGTAAAAAGCACCATTGTTGCCAGACTGCACCTCAGAGAGAGATAAATATTTTTAAATAAAAAACAACCACCACAATGAAAAAAAATCTTGTGAATGCCAAAATTCAAAAGCTGTGAATGGGCAGTGAATTCAGAGGGTAATTTTGCCATAGCCCTGTTCCAGGGTTTCTTTATCCATATTTGTCCAGGGAAACCATTGCATATCACTCACAACAAACCTGTAGCTAATTTCAGTTGAGTTACAGTGACTGGCTGCAAAATTCTCAGTGAGTAAGGACATGTATTCCAGGTTCTTTACTACTAGAACAGGGTTAGCCCACTTTGCTATAGCAACAAATGCAACAATGATAATAATGGTTGTTGTTTTTTAAAGCCCATGATCTTGTTGAGTGCCTGTACTGTGGAACACCTGATCAAGATTAAGGTCTCATAGAAATCAATGCGGAACTCAATGTGAAAAGTGAGCCACAATGAACTTTGATCCAATTTAGTTCAATAAGCCTTAAGTACAACTGCTTTAATCTGCATACAGCCCACTGTCTTTTATTATACATGTTATGGCCCAATGCCTAATACACTAATAATCAGTAGTCTCAGATACGGCTCTGCAGTCTGCATTGATATTCAGTCAGCTTATTAAGACTCAGATGACCATTGAAAGACAGAAATATGCAAGTCTAGAACAAGGTGCCCAAAATGTGACCCCTGCGCAACATCCAGCACCCAGCACCCAGGGTACAGAACTCAACCCCTGATGCCTTAAATAATTTTGTGGGGCAGGAAGGGAACTATGAATTTCTGCAGCTGGAAGGAACACACCCATGGATCAAAACAAGATGCATCCCTCCTCCAAAGAAATCCAGAAGCAGGTGTTTGAATTCTGGGAATTGTGGTTTGGAAAAGTAATGTTACAAGTATGTTAGATTATTTTCCCCCCTTAAACAGGAAAGGTTTTGAATAGTGAAGGCAAGTTGCTATGGACTAATGTGGAGCGGGAGGACGGGTTGCAGATATGTAATTTGGAAAGGAGCTTAATCCACAAAAATACAACCATGGCATGATCCATTTTTACATCATTAGGTGACGTCCATCATAATATTTAATGTTGCATCCTCTTCGTTATCGTGTGAACTTCAATTTTACAGAGTTGATGCAGGATGGAAAGTCCTCTGGGATTAATCAGAATATATAAAAAAAGAGGCTTCATTATATCTTTGTTCTTTGTATCTTGGCTTTTGTTACCGCATTTTTAATTAGGATCTGGTATCTGCAATAAACAGTAAACATAAAGAGCTTTGCAAAAATGTATTAGACTGTTTGTTTTCACACTCTAATGCATATTTGCACAATTTTACCATGAAAAAAGGAAAACATGCTAAGCTCTTGGGCTCTGTCCCAAATGTCCTGGAATAGAATCTGGAAATGACTAAGAATGCAGCCATACCACATCACATTTCAGCAATTAACCTAAGAAAAGAGGTACATTCTCTATGAGAGAAGCCATCTGAGAAGCAAAAGAAACTGTAGGGGAAACAGTTTATTCACCAAATCTATTTCTGGTTTTTCTGTCATTTTCATTAATGGAGCAAGTGCTTAAATTTTTTTTTTAAGATGGAAACTTTTGTTGACTTAATTAAAGAGAAAAAATATTGCTACTATTTAGCCTAGAAAATACAGATGTTGATACACATACAGACATTTTATAGTAATCAAAATAATGGCCATTGGTGACTGAAATTAACACTAAGGGTTGTATGCTTTTTAGATAGTTTTATAAATCACCTTAAATAAAGAATGAGCACATATGTGTTCAATAAACACACACAAGACTGTGGCTGGTTGACTTGTTTCCATACATTAGAGATTATGAAATGACCCAATGATGGGTCTATGTAGATTGCAATGGTGTGGAGAAATCAACTGCCTAACGTTTGAAAGACAATTGTGGGAATTGGGATAGTTTCCATAATAAAATAAGGTGCAGTGTTGAAGTAGTTTCAGAAATAGTAAAATAATTGAAAATGCTCTTTGCCAAAGAGAAATGTGCTTTTATTTTAAAGCATTCCTATTAAGCACCACTAGAAAATTGTAAAGGTTTAAAATGTGGCTCTTGTGAACACTAGTTCTTGATATGACACCTTGATGCTCTTTGAACGTGACACCAAAATCATAAAGTATATAAGCAATTCTAAGGTGTTAAAGTGAAATTTTCCTACTGAGCTAGGCTTTAATGTGTTTCCAAATAAAACACAAGATTAAGTAATTTATTTTGTCATATGATTTATTTATGGGCCGAAACACTGTAAGCAACAGATAAAAGATAAAGTCTCAGATGTCAAAATAAAAGATGAAAATCATTACATTTTATTAGCAGACAATATATAAAAATGCCAAAACAAACTCTAAAGAGAGGGATAGTGTTCTGCTCAGAGGTCCAACATCTGAGCTGTATATGTTTTTCCCACCTCCCCTAAAGGGGAATAATAGTCCTGAATTTAATTAGAAGTCTATTTTTTTAAGATTAAAGTCATGAAGAAGTTAAAAGACTCAGACACAAAGAAGAGCAACTGTAAGGGTCTTGGGGAATTTAAAGTGATGAACTTGCTGATATTTTATTTCCTCTTGACTATTAGTGGGAGGATCACAACGGCTGGCAATGGATTGTTAAAACAAGGTTTTTATAAAGCTATTAATGTTGCCTTAATGTACTCAAACAGTGGCCATAATAACTGCAATCAGCTTTAGAGGGTGAAGTTGGTGAGCTTATTTAGTTGTTTTGGTGAATTTTTGCTATAGTTCCTAGCTAACTTAGTGCTCAGTTTCAGCCAAGCAGCCTCTACTGATCACACTTGATAACAAACATGGTTATATTAGAACATCTTGAAAATAGCCTAAGAGATGTGTCTGGATAGGGCACTGTTTCCAGTTTGAGCTAGAATCATTTAGCCCAGTCGTGAGAATGGCTGATGGTCGGATTTCAAAAGATCTCCTGTATGGAGAGTTTGTGCAGGGAAAGCGCGCCAGAGGGAGACCACAGCTGCGAGACAAGGATATCTCCAAGCGGGATCTGAAGGTCTTAGGAATGGACCTCAACAGATGGGAAACTTTGACATCTGAGCATTCAGCCTGGAGGCAGGCGGTGCACCATGGCCTCTCCCAATTTGAAGAGACACTTGTTCAGTAGGCCGAGGTAAAGAGGCAGTCCCGAAACCAGCAAAATCAGGGAGCTGGACAGGGGACAGATTGTATTTGTCTTCAGTGTGGAAGGAACACTCTCAAATTGGCCTTCTCAGCCACACTAGACGCTGTTCCAAGATCTCTATTCAGAGCACGTTACCATAGTCTCTTGAGACTGAAGGATGCCTACAATTTAGCCCAGTGGTTCCCAGAAGACTTCACCACCAGCTGTGCTGGTGAGGGTTTCTGGGAGTTGCAGTACAAGAACACCTGGGTTACCCAAGGTTAGGAACCACTGATCTAGCCCACCAAAGTTTGGGAAAGTTACTTCTTGGGACTACCACTCTCAGAATATTCCAACTGAAATGGCAGGTGTCCCTTAATTCTGCTTCTACTGTTTTCTTCCTTCAGCCTGCATTTTCTAATGACCTCTATGGTGTAATAAGTTGTTGTTTGTTGTTGTTGTTGTTGTTAAAAACCACGAGGCACAGCTAATCAAAATGATAGAAACATTGACTGTGTGCAGGGTGTTATCTGCTTCTAGTATTCCACGGTATTTATAATTTTCATCACTTGATAGTGATTTTATAATTTTGGTATTTTTTAACTCTGTTCCATCTAGGTTTTCGAATTTGCCATGTTGTATAGACACAACTGAACATTGGTCAATTCCAATTTTTGTTTAAGTATCTTCACTAAATATTCGCACTATGTTTAGCAGTGATTCTATTTCAGTGGAACTTTTTGCATATAGTTTTAGGCTAATCAAGTACAACACATGATTGATTTTTCCTGCCTATTCGGAAATATGGTACCTCCATCCAGTTTTATTTAAAGTTATTGACATGGTGTTACAGAAAGGCAGCTCCATGGGCAGCCAGGAAACAGCCCAGCCCACCCACAACGAAGCAGCCAGGGCAGCACCAGCCCCAGCAGCCCCAGCCAGGGTGGCTGGGCAAGGCAAGAGCAACAAAGCCCAAGGAGGTGGCCGGGATGGGAACCACCAGGCACTGAGGAGGAGCTGTAGCTGAAGGGTAGAGACATTGCTCTGTGTTCCCTTCCCTTCCCCACCACACCCCTTGGGAGGCTCAGCAGCACACCCACGCATCGTGGTGCACACTTTGGAAAAGACTGCCTTAAGCTATAAGCTATAAAGACAGTTTTCCATTATTTTCTTGAGGAACTTCTGAATATTTTTACTAATCCCACTCATCATCATCGTCATGATCATCATCATTTCTCAGCATTGCTAGAAGTGCTAAAAATGTGTGGGTGAGATGAAATGTTGGCAAAATCACTGATTTTTTTAATTTCAGGAAGCAAATTAGCAGCTATTGGTAGTTGTTTTAAATTGATAATCAAAGTTTTGAAATGATTCCAGTTGTTGAAATTAGCATGGAGAGGAAGATGACCTCATACTAGGGGTGGGGCAGGTTCTGGGTGTTAGCCGTTACAATAAATGCAGTTAGATTGGAGTGGAACCTCTCCATTGCAATGTTGTACACTCTTTGTGTGGCGAGTGATATATGCACGAAAGATCTCAGGAGGGCTAGATAAATTCACCTACTTTGAATGTCCTGTTAATATTAATTATTATGTGCCAACAAGTAAACTCTGACTTATAAAGACCCATTCCAGGGCGTTCTAGTTACAGAGTACTCAGAATTTTCTCACTTTCCCTTCTCTTGGGTGCATTCTGTTCTGCTTGGCCAAGATTATAAGACTACTGTGCAGCTTGTCCAGCCTGGCCCTTCTCCCAGAAGGCACAGTGGGGAACTGAACTCCCAATCTTTGGCTTTACAGTCAGGCATCCAACTCACTGAGCTATTGAGCTAGTGAACATCTTGTTTGAAAAAGTATATTCCCCAGTAATATTTGAATCCTACGTATCTTCTTTGTGGTGTGCCTCAAACAAGATATTTATTGGAACATGTGTGGAGATCTCCCTCATGGCAACTTTTAAATAATATCATATATATTAGGATTTAGTAATTATATAAAAATAGCCAATGATTTTTATATGTATAGCAAAAGTCCAATAATAGTGTTCCTCAATGAACCACGGGAAAACAGCCATTGGCTGAGAAGCGCAGAGATGCATCTTCCCTGCTTTTAGCAAAGGTATGTAAAAACAATAAAATACTGTACTTAGGCTCCTTCCTGAGAGAAGATCAAAGGAATATCCTGAAAAAAGGAGCATCCTGAGAATACCTTGGGAAAGGAACTCAAAGGAATACCAAGGTAAACTAACTTTTATGACTCTTTGTGTGTGTCTTCTATATACAGTATTTACTCTGTATTCTGTGTTGTCTTGGACTTTTCCTGACATGCATTTCATTATGGTGTACGTATGTTTGAAAACGCCTTGGCTAGCCAGCCCAATAAATGCTTTCCTGATAAGAAACTTCACAATACGCCTCTTTGGCAGTATTTTTAAGAAGAAAAGTTCTCCACATATCATTAACACACTTTCCTTTCAACAGTTGAATTTCCACAGAGATGTATGTATCAGCAATCAGAGTTATAAATTCACGATACATTTACCTGCCAATGACCAATCACAAAAAAGCACAGTAAATGTAAAATACAGAGATGAAGGAAAGCATGTGCTCGGACAGGGTGTTGTGTTTTTTCTGTCATTTGCTTGACACAATTTAAGCACTATTTGAAGAAACCAATTTAATCTCCAATCCTGACCGAGTAACCACTAAATCCAGTTTTAGATAGCAAGGGGAAAATGCATATATGTTTGTTTAAGTCAAGAAAAATGTCAGTCTCTTGAAACTGTCAAACCCTGAAATGAAGATTCTATGAGATACCTAAGTTGTGAAAGAAGAAAATAACCCAACAGTCATTTGACATCTTAAATAATCAGACATGCCATTGTAACTTCAGACATTATTTTTCTGATAATCCCTCAGTGTGTGGATATCTCAATATATATATTAAAATATATAATTACTGTATCACCCATCTATAATTGCTAATAAACTCCCATCAGTTTTCATGGTATTTTTCTTTCAATCACAATTGGGTGACTATACTTATGTGTGGTTGTTTATAGTCCTGCATCTTACCACTGCCAAATGAAAATGACTCTATCTTCTTATGTGGTGTGATTAACCATTTTCTTGATCCAGACTTCAGTGGAAGAGCTGTGTGTGGAGTGATGACAAGATTGGGCCCTCAGGCAACAGCTCTGTAGGAATGGAACTGACAGAATTTTTAAGGAACCATTTCTCAAAATGTTGGCCAAACACAGTATCCTTCTGTCAGACATGGAGCCAATGTTACGATAAAATAAGTTTAGTGTATTGGGAGCTATTTGCATACATGGAAATAGAGACGAATTTTATATTTCTTTCATAACCCTAATTAATTTCAGCTATTGGTCTGGTTGGAGCTGGTCTAGCTAAGCTGTCAGGTATTTCCATCTGCACTGTGCCTCCTGGAAGAGGGGCTAGCTGAAATCACCCAGTGTGTGTGTGTGTGTGACTGAGGGGATTCTGTGCCCTTCCACCTGTGCAGCCCTGGACAATGTACACAAAACCAGAGTACCACCAAAAGGAGAGATTGGTAAGCCACCATGAATACTTTTTACCTAGAAAACCCTGGGACGGTGTCCACATGTTGGAATCAACTGGATGGCACATAGTTCTTGGAATTGTATTATTGGCTTAGTTTAAATGTCTTCTGGATCCTCATTTTTAAAGTAAAGTTTCTGTCCACTACTAAAACAGGTTAAACACAGGAGAAACAGGAAAGGTTCAGCCAAGATTTGGTCTTTAGATGCTGAAATGTTTTCTACAGACACTTTAAAAATGATATATGTCCTAAGCACGAAAATCAAATTTGAGTAGAATTGTGGCCATGTTCAGACATTATCAAACTAAGGGTGCTGACAAACTTTTGTTTCCCTTTAAATATCTGGTTCTCTGCTGGTGTTATTGGTGTGTTCTCCAACAGCCTTCTTATCTTGCTTTGTACAGTATTTTTTTCCTTGATTTCCCTCTCCTTTTAAAACCTTCTGAAGGCATTGTTTATTTTTAGTATTGCTTTATATGCCACGGTGTTGGGGAAGCATGTGCTCTGGAAGAACAGGAGAGATGGGATCCATAGGGAAAGACTTTGGACACAAAGATGTGCATTCCTTGCCTTCCTGTAGCAGACGGACAACCGGTCAGGCTTAGAAGCTGAAGCCTGATGTTTTATAAAGAAATTTACCATTTTTATAAACCGTTATTGAAAATTATATCCACCTGTTGTTAGTGTAGCGTTAAGATTCATCCACCAGAAGGCAGGTGGGGGGGCATTTTTCCCTTAGACACTGGTAGCCAATTTTCTTAGGCTGATCCCATCTGTTCTTTCTCCACCCAGGTGAGGCAAACTTCTCCTTCACTGGTCAAAGTATAAGGACTGGGCTGAGTTCCTCCCCTTAACATGACATTATTTCTGAGAAGAATGAAATGTACTTTCCCATCTTCCCTTAGCATAGGCAGAGGCAAAAAAAATGCTTCCTTTCTGCTTGCTGGGCCCACATCAACTATCATTTGACAACCAACTGCTCCTCTTCACAAACAGAGAAGAATCAAACTCCCTGTTTCTGCTCCATTCCATCCAAATGGTCAGGCTGATCTTTGCCTTGCTCTGATGTTCTTGTTCTGAGTCAAGAATATAACCTTCAAGCGGTCCTTGGTCTCTTTGCTGGAGGCTTGAATGTTACCAGAGACTGGTCCATTTTATTTTTAGTCCTGAGCTTGGGAGGATACTTTGGGCTACAACTACCAGAATCCACCAGCCGGAGGCCACATTGCCTGAGGGATTCTGGGAGTTGGTCCAAAAAAACTAACAACTCCTAGCTGTGCTTTAGTCCTATGCCAATCAAATGCATCGGACCAAACTCAAATGTTCTTTTTTAAAAGCAGCACACTTTGCTTTTATACGTAGTTAGATATGTTCAACAATAGGTCTCAGAAATAAGTACCATTTCATGATACCCATGAGTATTAGCTACCATCTTTTATTTGACATTTTCTTCTCCAGTTTGTTGTGCCATTTTGCTCTGCTACTGTTTGTGTAAATAAAACTTGTAGATTTAATTTCTGTAACCCAGCTTTCACTGGTGTTCCAATTTAATAACTGGAGGATTATTTATCCTGTTGGTTTAATGAGACCCTGGTTTGCACTGCAGTAGCTCAACACAGCTTAGCATCAGGTGTATCAGCAGCTATACTAGCACCACATCACAAAGCATGGCACTACACGGCACTACATATGTGCATATGTATTAGGCTCTGATGTGGTGCTGGGATCACAGCCTAATAAACATGCAATCTAAGTTTATTCCAACAAATACAAAATAAAAATAATCAGGAAAACATGTTGCAGGTTTTTTAAATAAAAAACATTTGAATATTTATAAGACTTACATTGGAAAGCTTGGTAAGAGAAGCTTCCTATTTAAATGCATCCTCTGTTTGCCAAATGTTTAAATTATATGTTTTCCTAGCGTTAAGGAAACCAACTTGGTTTAATCTTCTACTTAGATTTCTACATATCAAATTAATATTCCTACCAATGCCTACAGGAGCTATGTCAGTAGCAATGTGTAGAGCTCTGGAAAAGAAGTCAAGTTATATTCTATTAATAGCCATATAGTCTTCTAGACCAGTGGTTTTCAGCCACTAACCCACCTGATGTTTTGGACTCCATTTCCCACATTCCCATGCTACTGGCCACACTGTCTGGGGCTTCTGGAATCTAAATTCTGAAACCTCTTGTGGGCCAAAGATTAAGAACCATGGAATTCTAAAAAGCATGTTGTATGTACACCTCATAATACAGTACACCAGGATCCAAGAAAAACAATGGCATGTAGTGTAAGTGAGGTATTGTCAGTGAGGTATTGGACAGGGAAGAGCTGAGTTCAAATCCTGATCAGCCATTACTCTGAAATTGTGGTTTCAGGCAAACCATATTCTTAGCGTAACCTATTTCATAGGATTCTTATTTATGATGTCACAAATTTATGGAAAGTGAGGGGTGCTGTGGGAACAATTTTCTGAGAAGGGAGCTAGATGTTCAAAGTGTGAAAAGAGAGGCAACAGCATACCAAACAAATTAATTCTCATGCGATTTAGATATGCTCTGAAAAATCTTCCTTTTCCATTACTTTGCATCAGCAGAGGTGGGTGGCTCTGATGTCATTAAAGAAGTGAATCCAGGTTTTAATCTGAACGTGGCAGGGAGATATCCAAGCTGCTCAATCTTATCCTCAAAATATGCTCAGTGCTTTGGAGAACTTTTTTAAAGTTTCGATTAAAACCTGGATCGGATTTACTGCCCTGGTGAAAATGGAGTCAGTAGCCTTTACCGCCTTGCATGTTTTACAGCTGGTGGTGGTGCCAAAATTCACATCTTAGTCTTTAAATTCAGTATATTCTTATTACTATTTATGTGCCATCAAGTTTATTCTGATGGATTTTCTAGGTACAGTGTACATTCTCTTCTTCTGGGACTGTGCAGCTTGCCAAAAGCGATACAGGCTGGCTGCTCTCCAGAGACATGAACTCCCAAACTGCACAGCCAGATGGTCAACTTACAGAACTATCCAACTAGTAAATTCATCATAGAGCCTTACATTTTCTGTCTGTCATACATACAAGAGCTACTAACTATTAATGGCATATCCACTTGTGACATCACAAAGATCTGCTTCATGACATCACATGGGTCTGCCCCTCGGTCTCAGGCTTTGGTCCTAAAATTTCAGGGAGTAACATGCTGCTGTCCTGGCAACCCTATAAGCAGCATCTTTTCCTGTATCAACCTTCCCTCATACTACAGTCATTGATTGATATCTTTCTGCAAATATTACCTCTAGTAAAGGTGAAATTTGTTAAGAGAGAGAGAGAGAGATGTTTCCATAATGATGCCCCAGCTTAGAAATTTCCTTTCCAGATGCCAGTTTTGTTTTCTTTTAAATATCAGTCAAAAAATATCAATTCACCCAGACATTAAAAAACGTTAGTGGTTGAAATCCTGTTGCTTAGCATAGTAAACTGCTCTAGAGTACGCCACTGAATCACTGAGGATTTGGTGAGGCAACTCCTCTGTATGTTCCACTGCCTCAAAGGGGCCTACTCTATTTGCAACTTACTTTATCATAGTAAGTGGCAACCACGGTAGGCCCATTTAAATCAATGGAACCTATAGAGTAGTTGACTCACTAAATCCCTACCAATTCAGTGGACCTACTCTAATGCAACTTATTATGCTAAGCAACAGGATTTCAGCCAATATCTGAATTCCAATAACATGGAGTTACCATGTTAGTTGTAGCAAAGGTAGCTGATTGGCCATACAGATTACAATCTCCTACCCACAAGAATTCATCAATCTCTTGTAATTTGAATCATAGATTATAATCATCATCATCATCATCTCAGAACTGCAGAGCTGGAAGGGACCCCATGGATCATCAAGTCCAGTCCCTGTCAAGGAGACACAGTGGGGAATCAAACTCCCAGCTTCTGGCTCCACAGCCAGATACAGTATTTAAACCACCGAAATGAAGGGTTTTCATTACAATATGTTAATAAGCTGGTATGGTAGGACATCCATATCAGTATCCAACTACTACTTATCACAGGGATTTGTATATGAATTTTTTGAACTCCTAAAATTTCCCTGGTAAAATAACCAGTGGATAAGCTGTCTGGGGAATTCTTGGACCAGAAATCCAAAACCATAGAGACACACACCTCTAATGCTTAACCACTATTGCTAAGTTTGGGCCTATCACATTTCAAACCATCTACCCTTTAACTTCCCAAATACCTATACAAGTATCAGTCACAGTTCATGTATCAGATGAAGCAATCTACAATCCAGAAGCACATTTGCCAAGTAGAACTTGTTTGTTCTGTTTGGCCTACGTCAAATAGACTTTGTAGTTTGTGTTACCCTATGAATTTCCTCCTGATTTTTTTAATTGCACTTTTACATGGTGGTTGTTCTGAGTGTAGTTATTGTTGTTGTTTTTACTTGCTTTGATTTTTGTATATTGTCTTGAAATCGTTGATAAAAGGCTGTGTTTTGAATAAATAAAAATAATTAATAATTGACTTCCCCATTCCAAGCATATTTTCTCTGAAGTTAAGTCCTACTGATTTTAATAGAGTTCCTTCTTGTTATTGTTACCTTAATTATTAATATTCCACCTTTCAGGATATACAACAAAGAGACTTGTGAGGAATCTTAAAGGCTGACAAATTAATTATGACATCAGCTTTCAGGATATAAAATCCTTCCAAGGTGGTTTACAAACAATATCAAAATACATTAATAAAATTGTAATAAGCAAGAAAACAAACTCAAGAACTTACAAAATTACCAAGATCTTTGAAAGACCCTTGAAAGAACTATGGGATAGAAATATAAAAAATACGCTTACCTCCATTGTTCTGTAGCAGAAAAGGCCTTTATGCTGAGAAGGGTACACGCAGGGCAAGCCCAAGACATTTTGTCCCCTGATGCAAAGGAAAAAATGCTGCCAAGTGACACCAATTTCCCACATACAGAAGCCACTGAGACTGGTAATTCAGTTGCACTGGCAATGAGATCACAACACCAGGCTCAAAGGCAGGAGTCTACCTTGGGGGCATCGGTGTCCTCTAGCACTAGCCCTCAGCCTCTGCCGCGTGAGGTGACTGCTTCAATGTGCACATTCTTGATATATTCCAGTTTTTCAAGCTGCTTCTGCATTCTGGTTCTAAAGATGCCTCACTGTGTTCAACACAATGTTTTGGAAGATCTCATCCTTGGTTGACTTGCCAGGTTGGGTGAGGGAGGTGGTCAATGTGGTTTCAAATGTTGAAAAAGTGCAGTAATGCTCCCTCCCTTTCTGTTTCTGTTTACATAACCTCATTTTAAAATGGTTCTAAATGATTTCCAAGCACAGGCTGAAAATTGTTAGCACAGAAGTATGCAATGAGCGCATCAGAGACATGATTCCAATTATACCAAAAACAAAGCAGAAGCAAGGGGTTAGAAACCTATTTGTTTCATCAAAGTTAAGGAACAGCCTGTGAAATAAAGTAGAAAGATCATTACGTAAAGCACTTTCAGCTGCAATCTTCTAGACACTTACACAGGAGTAAGCTCATTGGCCTCAAGTAAACATACCATTCAGTATACTTGCACAGGATTGTACTCTTAAAAAGTAAAGTTCCTTTATTTGAGTGATTTTGCAAATACTAAAAAAAAAAGGTAATATTCTTCCACCACATTAATGAATGACAGAATCACTGAATATGATGACATGATTCCCTATAACAGGATGGGAATCTACTTTTATTCTTTTAGGCGTCAGGTTAAAATATTTCTATTTGCCTGGGCACTCTAAACTCAACTGTACTTCATTCTAATTGTGTGGGGTTTTTCAGCTGGCTAGTAGGCTCTGCTTTAATTATTTCACTTTTATGTACAGATATTTTATTACATTTTTTCCTATGCTGTATGCAGAATGCCTGTTTGTATAACATAACTCACTTTGTTATGTTATATAAAAGTAGTGTTACATTGCAATAGCATAAGCCAATTTGGTAGGTGAAGGGTAGTCTAGACATCTTGACGGCATTAAATAAACTGATACAACTTTGTTGATAACTACAACCACTAGGTCCACCAACGTGAGCCAGGTGTGAAACAGTGGCTTGGCAAGGGTGTGCAACAGCCTGGTTTTCAGAACAGATAATGTGTATCCAGCTTGCTGGATAGGTCAGTGATTTAGGTATCACTCTGGAAAGCCACAGATTGGGAGTTTGATTCCCCACTGTGACTCCCACAAGTAAAGCCAGCCTATAAGGTCTTGGGCAAGCTGCACAGACCCAGGGTGCTCCCAGAAGAAGAGAATGGGAAACCACTTGTGAATACTCTGTATCTGGAAAACCCAGAAAAGGGTTGCCATAAGTCAGAATCAACTTGATGGCACATGATTATTATTAATATGCATCTAAGCTCATTCACAGCCCTGACATTTGTTTGTGGCACCAGATTTGAACCATTCAGCCCATTCATGCCACAAACTACCCCTGGTTTACTCTGGCTTTTTTAATTTAGGGGGGACAAAGTAAAGAGAGTGGGAAAGAGAGGGAGTTGTGAGGGTTTTTTCACCCCTTTTGTTCCTCTGGGCTGCCATATTATCAGGTCAACCTGATTTGCCCAGATTCTAGATCAATTTGCCTGAATAACTTTTGTGCCCAT
The DNA here is from genome assembly GCA_037013535.1 of Intellagama lesueurii. Taxonomy (NCBI): domain Eukaryota; kingdom Metazoa; phylum Chordata; class Lepidosauria; order Squamata; family Agamidae; genus Intellagama; species Intellagama lesueurii. The sequence goes on from JBAJHW010000006.1 coordinate 86,957,178, forward strand.
TACCACAATCAGGTGCCCTGGAAAAGTGCCTGGCCTCCTCGCAACCTTTACCTAGCTTACCTCTGTGACATCAGAATGATCTAGCCTTCTGATAGCACAAGGAAAAACTCCTTAGTCTTAGACTTTCATCCTGAACATCCAGGGAATGTGATGCTGCTGACTTGGGAACCCTGCTAGCTGTGGGACATGACCCCCCCCCCCACCTTTCATGCTCTCCAGCAAGTAATATCCTGTTGGAATAGCAACTTGCATATTGTGCCTTTAAGAGGTTTACATGGGAGGAACTTTGGGTGAATGTCAGTTGTTTCCCTCTCTATCTCAGATTCCTTCCCCCCTCCTGCCTTGCTTTTTAAAAATTTCAGTCATGGTTCTGAGTTTGATTAGTAATGTGAGTGTTAGATTCTATGTCTGTTAGAGCATTTAGCAATGTGTCTGATATAGATTAATGTCAGTGTTCTGAGTAAAAATCAGAAAAGGGTCGTGTGGTCTCCAAAACAATACAAATGCAGGAGCATTTATTAGACCACTAAAAAATCAAGCAAACAACAGACAGAAAGCTTTCAATTATAATTCACCTTCCTCAGGCTGTTCTTGCATGTAATTTAGAAAATTATATATTTTTATTAAAGTCCCAAAGTTCCGTGGTCATTGTTGGGGCCAGGTTAGCTTCTTGAGATGCATCAATCAATCAATTTTTTATTTATGGTCAAAGACCAGCAATATATTACAATTCAAATATAATTTCCATAACCTCTAAAAACAGGTGATCCATTATAAAACATTAACTTCCATGTTAACATCTTCTTTTAAGACATCTAATAACATAGTAAACAAGCACAGATAAAACACAGGCCAAAAGCCATTATTGCAGCATTGAAGGTTCATTGTCATAACGTTAGGCCGGGGCAACCAGTAGCCTCACAAGGACAGGAGGCTACAGTATGATATTACAGCAGCACAATATTTAGCCACTTTGAGAGTGATATCTGGGACTTTGTCTGAAAGCAGCAAAGTTATATAGAAATTTGTATTTCTCCCAGGAAATTTCTGTAGAATGGACAGTAGGAGAGATCGTCGCAGACCTTGATAAAATGAGCAGTGTAACAAAACATGTCCCACAGATTCAATCTCTTCCCCATTGCAGGGACATAAACGTTCAGTGTAGGGGATACCTTGAAATCTTCCTTCTAAAAGTTTAGAGGGCAGGAGATTGAATTTCGCTAGAGTAAAGGCTCTTCTAAACTTAGGGAGTGTTTTTACAGTCTGCAAAAGTTTTGAGTGGTTTTGTAACCGGTCAGTTAGTGATGTAAATAATGAAGGTAGCCAATTAAGATACTATGTAACAAGTGAATGTTTTCGTTTGTATTCTGACATGAAGATTTTGTAAGTAAAAGAAACTTTAAAAAAAATTCTGAGCACCAGATTCTGACTGAATATGTTGAGACTATGCTATACCTTTGACTGTGTGGACCACAGCAAACTATGGCAAGTTCTTAAAGAAATGGGAGTGTCTGACCACCTTATCTATCTCCTGAGAAATCTATATGTGGGACAGGAAGCAACAGTTAGAACTGGATATGGAACAATTGATTGGTTCAAAATTGGGAAAGGAGTACAACAAGGCTGCATATTGTCTCCCTGCTTATTTAACTTATAGGCAGAATACATCATGCGAAAGGCTGGACTGGGTGAATCCCCTGCTGGTGACAGCAGCCACGAAATTAAAAGATGCCTGCTTCTTGGGAGGAAAGCGATGACAAACCTAGACAGCATCTTAAAAAGCAGAGACCTCACCTTGCCGACAAAGGTCCGCATAGTCAAAGCTATGGTTTTTCCAGTAGCGATGTACGGAAGTGAGAGCTAGACCATAAAGAAGGCTGACCACAGAAGAATTGATGCTTTTGAATTGTGGTGCTGGAGGAGGCTCTTGAGAGTCCCCTGGACTGCAAGGAGAACAAACCTATCCATTCTGAAGGAAATCAACCCCGAGTGCTCACTGGAAGGACAGATCCTGAAGCTGAGGCTCCAATACTTTGGCCATCTCATGAGAAGAGAAGACTCCCTGGAAAAGACCCTGATGTTGGGAAAGTGTGAAGGCAAGAGGAGAAGGGGACGATAGAGGACAAGATGGTTGGACAGTGTCATCGAAGCTACCAACATGAATTTGATCAAACTCTGGGAGGCAGTGGAAGACAGGAGGGCCTGGCGTTCTCTGGTCCATGGGGTCACGAAGAGTCGGACATGACTTAACTACTAAACAACAACAACAACAACATGCTATACCAGTTAAAGTAAATTGAGGTAAACCTAACTACACTAACCAAACAATAAAGGGATGTCTATTTGAGTGAGACTTGTAATATACTTGTAATATATTAATAAATTGAAACTCAATCCAGACAAGACGGAAGTGCTGTTAGTGGGTGCTTCGCCGGACAGGCTGGAGGGCCATTTCCCTGCCCTGAATGGGGTTACACTCCCCCTAAGGGACAGGGTCCGCAGCTTGGGGGTGCTCCTGGACCCCAGTCTAACACTGGAAGCCCAGGTGGACTCGGTGGCCAGGGGCGCCTTCCTTCAGCTGTGGAAATTATACCAGCTACGGCCCTACCTGGACGAGCGGAGTCTCATGACAGTTACACATGCACTGGTAACATCTCGCATAGATTACTGCAATGCGCTCTACGTGGGGCTGCCTTTGAAGACGGTCCGGCGACTGCAACTGGTCCAGAATCGAGCTGCGCGGCTGGTGAGTGGTGGGGCCGCTAGGGAACACATCAAGCCGATTCTGTTTAAATTACATTGGCTACCAGTTGCTGCCTGGGCCCAATTCAAAGTGCTTGTTTTGACATATAAAGCCCTAAACGGCTTGGGCCCTGGATACCTGAAGGACCGCCTCCTTCCATATGAACCTACCCGGCAGTTAAGATCTAGCCAGGGGGGCCTTTTGAAAGAGCCGTCCCTCAAGGAGGTAAGAGGGATGGCTTGTAGAGAAAGGGCCTTTTCGGCAGCTGCCCCCAGACTATGGAATGCCCTCCTGACTGGGATTCATCTGGCGCCGACGCTGATGACATTTCGGCGCCAGGTCAAAACCTTCCTGTTCCAGAAGGCTTTTAATTGAAATAATATCAACTGTGGGTCCTGATGGCAATTTTTAGAGTATATATTTTAATTGCATTTTAATTGTTTTGTCTTTTTATTGTATTTTAACTGTTGTAAGCCGCCCAGAGACCTTTGGGTAGTGTGGGCGGCATATAAGTTAAATAAATAAATAAATAAATAAATAAATAAATAAATAAATAAATACTAATCAGCTCTGTGAGTCTATGTCTGGACTTTTCTCTGCTATACAACTGGAAGTTTTATTTTTAAACCAGCATTTTCCACATACTTTGTGCAATATATACTGCTTTTACTCCCTTCACCGGGAAAAAGGAGGCATAACAAAACAATAATTAAAAAATTATGGATAAATAAAAACCACAGCGGTATACTCCACCTGCTGCTGAAGATATTTTTCTTTTCTCTGTCATGACTGGTAACTGTTGGTAGCTTTATCTTCCATGAGTCTGTGCCTTCTAAGCCAAACCAGTTGGCTATACCTTGTGATCATGAATCCCATAGTTTAACTGTGTGAAGAATTATACCACCATAAATCCTTCTGTACACCTCAAAATCCTGGAGCTTCCCTCCAAGCCTGCTGATGCTTCCCTTGTGTGTGGGGACATGTGTACCTATCATTTTAGATGTATACATAATAGAATTCATGCCTAAACATCAGAAACAAATGAAATACTGAGTTCTTAGTTGTTGGTTTTTAGGGTTGTTTTTTTTACATGTCATTACGTGACAGAATTTCCCTTTAGTGGTCAACTTAAGGTAAAATAAATATTCCACATGTTTTTCTCCATATTGTTCCTAGAACTATTCAAAGTAGCCTGTGGGGTTTGCATGAGGGACACAGGTTTTGTTTTTTCAAGAATAAGATATAGAGCAGTGGTGTCAAGTATTTTAGATGTCTGAAGTGATTGTATCCAATGGTGTCTACTTTTTTAAAAAAGGTCTACTAGACAGCAGAGAAAAATACAGAAAACCTGTCATTGCTGCAAGAAACCCCAATAATATAGAGATACACTCAGAGAATAACAACATAAGAATGCTCATCATTCTTGGAAATAGATCTTGAAAGCATACCAAGCATCTTATCCTTCACTTGTCATCAGAGACATCCGTTTAAATAAAATGAGATGACAGAATAATGTTGACTAGAAAAAAAATTGCTATACGTTTGGACAGACTTAGTGTGCTGCTTGCCGACATTACCCCAGATAGCTTCACTAAATTAAAACATATTAGCAAGCAAAATGCTATCATAAAATATAATCTTGGTACATAATGATTAATGGGCCAAAATAAGAGAATTCATTTGGAGGTTTGAATTTAGTTGCACCAGAGATACATACATGGAGCAGACATGGGGAAGGATGTTGTATGATGTATTAAAGCACCTGCTGTACGTGCACCATGGGGATTGGTATCTGTTGTGAGTTTCATGTTCTGCCATAATGACTTACAACTGTGGTTCTCAGCCAGTGGGTCACATACCAGCAGTGGGTCACAGAAGAAGGCTAGATGGGATATAGGGCTTCCATAGTGATGACTAAGAATTCACTCTTCCTCAATCCCCATCTCCTCCTGCAAGTGTGATGTCTCATCTGACAACCACGGGTCATCCATCTGAGACCTTTTAGCATGTTAGCAGAAACTCTGGACATTGTTTTTTCCCAATCCCACATTCCTGATGACCTCCAATTTACCAAAGATGATAAATACAGTAACAGGATGCTGGTAAATACATAAATGTCCTTCTCAGAAAAAGTGGGCATTTTGGTTTTTTAGGGGAACTCAGGGTCCAAATGCAAGTTAAGTAAAATGTGCATTTCCTGCTCTTACAACCCTTTCCCATGTAGATCATTCAAAGGTAAGTTCCTAAGAAATGAGACATCCAAAAGAAGCCTGATATGTCTTGAGGGCCAGTTAAAAAACAAAAGCAAACTATTTTGCAAAATGCACATTAAAGCTGTTAGAACTGTCTCTTAGGTTTTATTCTTTGATAGATCAGTCAGTGGGATGTATGATACAGAAGGCTGAGTACCATTGATGTAGAATGATTCACTGAAGAGCTAGATCAACTGGCTAACACCAATGATTGGATTCACTAATGGTAAGTCCTTAAGACAGCTAAGAATCTATTTGTTGTTGTTTAGTCGTTAAGTCGTGTCCGACTCTTTGTGACCCCATGGACCAGAGAACGCCAGGCCCTCCTGTCTTCCACTGCCTCCCAGAGTTGGGTCAAATTCATGTTGGTAGCTTCAATGACACTGTCCACCCATCTCGTCCTCTGTCGTCCCCTTCTCCTCTTGCCTTCACACTTTCCAGACATCAGGGTCTTTTCCAGGGAGTCTTCTCTTCTCATGAGATGGCCAAAGTATTGGAGCCTCAGCTTCAGGATCTGTCCTTCCAGTGAGCACTCGGGGTTGATTTCCTTCAAAATGGATAGGTTTGTTCTCTTTGCAGTCCAGGGGACTCTCAAGAGTCTCCTCCAGCACCACAATTCAAAAGCATCAATTCTTCGGCGGTCAGCCTTCTTTATGGTCCAGCTCTCACTTCCATACATAGCTACTGGAAAAACCATAGCTTTGACTATGCGGACCTTTGTCGGCAAGGTGATGTCTCTGCTTTTTAAGATGCTGTCTAGGTTTGTCATCGCTTTCCTCCCTAGAAGCAGGCGTCTTTTAATTTCGTGGCTGCTGTCACCATCTGCAGTGATCATGGAGCCCAAGAAGGTAAAATCTGTCACTGCCTCCATATCTTTCCCTTCTATTTGCCAGGAGGTGATGGGACCAGTGGCCATGATCTTAGTTTTTTTGATGTTGAGCTTCAGACCGTTTTTTGCACTCTCCTCTTTCACCCTCATTAAGAGGTTCTTTAATTCCTCCTCACTTTCTGCCATCAGAGTGGTATCTTCTGCATATCTGAGGTTGTTGATATTTCTTCCGGCAATCTTAGTTCCGGCTTGGGATTCATCCAGTCCAGCCTTTCGCATGATGTATTCTGCATATAAGTTAAATAAGCAGGGAGACAATATACAGCCTTGTTGTACTCCTTTCCCAATTTTGAACCAATCAGTTGTTCCATATCCAGTTCTAACTGTTGCTTCCTGTCCCACATATAGATTTCTCAGGAGGTAGATAAGGTGGTCAGAAACTCCCATTTCTTTAAGGACTTGCCATAGTTTGCTGTGGTCCACACAGTCAAAGGCTTTTGCGTAGTCAATGAAGCAGAAGTAGATGTTTTTCTGGAACTCTCTGGCTTTCTCCATAATCCAGCGCATGTTAGCAATTTGGTCTCTGGTTCCTCTGCCCCTTTGAAATCCAGCTTGTACTTCTGGGAGTTCTCGGTCCACATACTGCTGAAGCTTACCTTGTAGGATTTTGAGCATAACCTTGCTAGCGTGTGAAATGAGTGCAATTGTACGGTAGTTGGAGCATTCTTTGGCACTGCCCTTCTTTGGGATTGGGATGTAGACTGATCTTTTCCAATCCTCTGGCCACTGCTGAGTTTTCCAAACTTGCTGGCATATTGAGTGTAGCACCTTAACAGCCTCATCTTTTAAGATTTTAAATAGTTCCACTGGAATGCCATCACCTCCACTGGCCTTGTTGTTAGCCATGCTTTCTAAGGCCCACTTGACTTCACTCTCCAGGATGTCTGGCTCAAGGTCAGCAACCACACTATCTGGGTTGTCCGGGACATCCAGATCTTTCTGGTATAATTCCTCTGTGTATTCTTGCCACCTCTTCTTGATGTCTTCTGCTTCTGTGAGGTCCCTACCATTTTTGTCCTTTATCATGTCCATCTTTGCACAAAAGGTTCCTTTAATATCTCCAATTTTCTTGAACAGATCTCTGGTTTTTCCCTATTCTTTTCCTCTATTTCTTTGCACTGTTCATTAAGAAGGCCCTCTTGTCTCTCCTTGCTATTCTTTGGAAGTCAGCATTCAATTTTCTGTATATTTCCCTATCTCCCTTGCATTTTGTTTCCCTTCTCTTCTCTGCTATTTGTAAGGCCTCTTGGACAGCCACTTTGCTTTCTTGCATTTCCTTTTCTTTGGGATGGTTTTTGTTGCTGCCTCCTGTACAATGTTACGAGCCTCCATCCATAGTTCTTCAGGCACTCTGTCCACCAAATCTAGTTCCTTAAATCTGTTCTTCACTTCCACTGTGTATTCATAAGGGATTTGGTTTAGATTATACCTGACTAGCCCAGTGGTTTTTCCTACTTTCTTCAGTTTAAGCTTGAATTTTGCTATAAGAAGCTGATGATCAGAGCCACAATCAGCTCCAGGTCTTGTTTTTGCTGACTGTAAAGAGCTTCTCCATCTTTGGCTGCAGAGAATATAATCAATCTGATTTCGGTATTGCCCATCTCGTGGTGTCCATGTGTAGAGTCGCCTCTTGTGTTGTTGGAAAAGAGTGTTTGTGATGACCAGCTTGTTCTCTTGACAAAACTCTTAGCCTTTGCCCTGCTTCGTTTTGAACTCCAAGGCCAAACTTACCTGTTGTTCCTTTTATCTCTTGACTCCCTACTTTAGCATTCCAGTCCCCTATAATGAGAAGAACATCTTTCTTTGGTGTCAGTTCTAGAAGGTGTTGTAAATCCTCATAGAATTGGTGAATTTCAGCCTCTTCAGCATCGGTGGTTGGTTCATAAACTTGGATTACTGTGATGTTGAAAGGTCTGCCTTGGATTTGTATTGAAATCATTCTATCATTTTTGAGATTGTATCCCAGTACAGCTTTTCCCACTCTTTTGTTGACTATCAGGGCTACTCCATTTCTTCTACGGGATTCTTGCCCACAATAGTAGATATGATAATCGTCTGAATTGAATTCGCCCATTCCTGTCCATTTTAGTTCACTGATGCCCAGGATGTCAATGTTTATTCTTGCCATCTCCTGTTTGACCACATCCAGCTTACCAAGGTTCATAGACCTTACATTCCAGGTTCCTATGCAGTATTTTTCTTTGCAGCATCGGACTTTCCTTTCACTTCCAGGCGCGTCCACAGCTGAGCGTCCTTTCGGCTTTGGCCCAACCACTTCATTAGCTCTGGAGCTACTTGTATTTGTCCTCCGCTCTTCCTCAGTAGCATGTTGGACGCCTTCCGACCTGAGGGGCTGAACTTCCAGTGTCGTATCTTTTAGCCTTTTGTTTCTGTTCATGGAGTTTTATTGGCAAAGATACTGGAGTGGCTTGCCAGTTCCTGCTCCAGGTGGATCGCATTTAGTCAGAACTCTCCACTATGACCTGTCCGTCTTGGGTGTCCCTGCACGGCATAGCCCATAGCTTATCTGAATTACTCAAGCCCCTTCACCATGACAAGGCAGCAATCCGTGAAGGGGTAAGAATCTATAGGCAATTATAACTAACACATTGGCACTGCAATCACAAGAGGCTTTTTTCTTTACATACATATGACACACGTTGCATCAAAAGTGAAAAAAAGTGCTCTTCCCATCCACAACTTTAAGTGCTAGGTCTTTTTTTATTTGCTCATATGCCAAACACATGCTAGAGATAATATGATGAAGATAAAATAAGAGAGGTATGTAGCTGAGATTTAGTGCTTTATTACTTAAGGATAAAGAATTTCTAATAGGTATTAAAATGAAAACCAAGTAGCATATACATTTTAATTTGAGCTTTGTATCATATCGTAAGATATTGGGAGGGTTTTTCAGTGACTTTCAGAAGGTGGATTTTTAGGAAATGCTGAGGGCAAGAATAATCAGAGCGATTAACAAAGATGACAATAAAAAAAATTAGAACATCAAAATTCCACAGTAAAAAGCGTATATAGATTAAGGTACTATTGAATAATATTGCTGTTAAAGGAGCCAATTATTTTTATGGGGCAAATAATTTTTTCTGTGATAATTCAAATAAAACACATAAATAGTTAACAGCCTTAATAAAAAGGGAATAAGAATTTCAACATTGTAACAATCTGTGTAAAATAAGGAATGAGCAAACAATGAGCAATATCCTCAAAGAATACTATGAGTCTACATAAATTCAGATCTGAAGCTACTAAAGGTGATGGCTTTGGTGGCACAGACTTCAGAACATAAACAACAGGATGGCTCCAAAATAATCTTTATCTCATTTCCCCCGTCTAGATTTTGCAGATCCCAAATTATTAAATCTTGTCTCTGATGTGGAATCTATTAGGAATTCTACACTGTTCTATTTACAAAAAAATATTTCTGAATTTGGTACACCATTTCATGATACATCAGCATTTCGTATTATTTTCTTTCCCTTCATCTTTTCCCTCACCACCATATATACAGTACACATTACTGTTTTACATGTGAATAAAATACTGCAGATATGCAAACTTGGGTGTGGTTGCATAAATATAATCCAGAGTGTTTTTCTGTGGAATTTTAGTGGTACAACTGCAGTTGAGAACTTGGAGGAAAGGCACTGTGTTGTTGTTCCAGGTTATTTTGGAGTGTGATGATTCTCAGAATCCTCAGTAAGTATACATACATACATACATACATACATACATACATACAGTCAGTATTCAATGGCTTCTGAACACTTTTCATCTTAGTTCTCACTGAGCTATCTTCCCCTACTAGATACCTTCCTCCCTTCCCAAAAACAATTGTGTAGCTCTTCAAACTCTGAAATTCCTCCAAACCTGCTGATGTTTCCCTGCGGTGCATAGATGCTGTCTGGACTATGTGTGAATATCAGAAAGAGAAGAAATTATTAAAAACATCATGAATTTCCCCCAAAATGCAGGAATGCACATGCACTACTAAAAACACTGCACGAGCAGAATCTCAATTCTGTCATATGTGCAATCACGTGAATATTGCACAGAGGTAACTGAGTTAAGTCTATCAGGCAATAAATAAATAAATAAAACAAAAATCTTGTGGCACTTTAAATTCTGGTATATTTTAATCTGAGCTTTCATGGACGAGTCCACTTCCTGAGCCCTGAATATAGCAATTAGTTTTTAAGGTGCCACAAGGTTTTTGTCTTATTTTATTGTATTTTTTTATTTTTACCTAATATGAATACTGCACATACTATTTTACATACGTACACAGAGTGTTTTATCATACAGGTGAGTGCATTAAGCTTTCTGATCACAAGCTCTACTCTCTACTTGAAGCTTCACTGTAATTTCACAGCATGACTTCCCACCAGCAGATAAAGGTATTCTTATCAGATGGAATTATTAAGGTACTCGATATAGTAGACTTTAATCTAGATCGAACAGGCAAAATGCACTAGATTGGTCTGTTTCCATTCTGATTCAAGCTCTTTCCCCAATGTAACATCTCACTGTGCATTGTAGTAATCATAGGATGTTTCCAGTAAAGTATTTTATTGTGCAGTTGCTCTGCGTCATTCCCAGATTTTTATAAGGGATCCAGGTGATACTGTCTTCCACTTGTATCCCTCCCATGCTTCCCGCTGCTTGATTCTTTTTCTGTTGACAAAAAGCCTGTTCAAGTGGAAAAATAAAATAGCTGTACAATGTCGCAGTTGTACTACCAATGGTGTCTAGTAGTGCTATGAACTCTCCCCTTTAAACACTAATTTAATCCCACGTGTCCAGAACCACACAGCTTGTCCAGGTCCATTTTAAACTCCATAACTGAGCTTTCAGCCACAGTTCTTATGATTTTCTGCCATTTCCTCCACCACTTTGTTTGCAGTTGGACACAAATTAACACTGAAGGGAAGAAAAGCACCAGCAATCATTTAGTAGAGTCTAAATTTATTCATGTATATCTGAAAGATATATTAAAAATGTAAAGGCCAAATCAATCACATCAGACCCAATACTATATAAAGCCTCCAGATGGTATGCTTGTTTAATATATGCAAACTTGTGTTCCTAATACTGTCACTCTTATCTACTCTCACCCCCATACCCTAAATTTACCTATTAAGTCTCTTCCTGATAGAAGACCTTCTGTAACTTGTTAAACCTGCTGACATCATGGAAACTTTGTGTGGGTTGAAGACTCCGTCAATACACATCTTATAATTCTGGAATGAGACTCAAAACCCTTTTAATCTAGCTGTGCCCAGTATAACAGACTAACAGCTTTCATGAATGTTTAAAATGCAGTTAATTGTCTCCTCCACCCAAGACTCAGAAAGGGTACTGTATAACAATTTGAGAACTATGTGATAAAATGTATCTCACATACTCATCCCTTTTTCATGCTTGGCCACTGAACACATGATTTACCTTTAAAATGTCTAAATCCAATCTGCAGAATCTCTACATAGGACTGGAAAAGACCACGGAGAGTCAGGAGAGACTGTAATGGGCAAAACAGACTGATGTTCTGACTTGGTATAAGGCAGTTTCCTATGATCCTTTTTCCAGATTAAGAGATATTATACAGGTTCCAGTCATGCTCAAGTTTTGATGGCTCTCTGCATCTGTTGCTTTTCCAGTAACAGACCCCAAGGCAGTCAAACAGGAGTGTATTAGAATAAACAAGTCATGATTACACAGTTCAGATAAAGTTTATTGTGGTCATACGATCCATTGAAAACAACACAACACAAACAAAACGACAGAGAGCAACAAAAGAGGGGAAAAAGAGATAACATATCCCACTTAGCTAGTACAATTAGAACAACTGAGGTTCTGGCATGGCAATACAAAAGAATTTAGCACCTCCAGTGATGTAAGGGGCCTTATCTGATAAACAAGTGCATGGTCAGTTTCTCATCCGATTGTAGTGGTAAACTGTTCAGAAGAGAGTAAATAAACCAGCATCTCTGATCAAAATACAAACTACAGTGAAGAATTACAGGGGGGAGATTTTCTGAGACTCCTATCTTACATGGGCAGTTTACGTTGAAATGGGACTCACAAAAATCTGCTGTGAAGAACTGCTGTGGGCTAAGCATTGAATCTCACAAGAGTGACAAATACTTTATGCTGTTGCATGTTTTCAAGAGAGATCAGAGAAGAGTGATATGCCATAACTGCGTCCCTATCTTGAGGTTGGGGCCCTCACCACTCTGGTCCATGTGCTTGTAGTCTCAAGATTAGACTACTGTAATGCGCTCTACGTGGGGCTACCTTTGAGATTGATGCGGAAGCTTCAAATGGTGCAGAATGCGGTGGCCAGGCTTCTTACTGGGGTGAGAAAACATCAACATATCTCCCCACCTCTGGCGGCCTTGCATTGGCTACCTGTTCGTTTCCGCATTGATTTCAAAGTATTAATGATGACATATAAAGCCCGAAACGGTTTAGGACCTCAATATCTGGCGGAACGCCTTTTCCCAGCTAGATCTACCCGTATCACTCGCTCTAGCCAGGAGGGGCGGCTGAGGGGCCTAACGCCGAGGGAGGCCCGAAGAGAAAGAACAAGAAAGCGGGCCTTCTCGGCAGTGTCCCCTCGGCTCTGGAACAATCTCCCCTCAGAAATTTGTCTGGCTCCCTCGCTGGGTGTTTTAAAGAGCCAACTTAAGACCTGGCTCTTCAGACAGGCCTTCCCTCCTGTCAATACCTAACTTATTTCGCCATCCTCTAGTGTAGTAATATTGTTGTTTTATTTTATTTTAATACCGTTGTTAGCCGCCCAGAGTAGACTTCAGTCTAAATGGGCGGGATATAAAATAAATAAATAAATAAATAATAATAACCAGGTAAAATTCCATGATCAGATTATAGGATTATGAATGGCAGTTGCTAGGTTCCCAACTGAAAGTCTTGTTGCTAAACAGTGCTAGCAAAAAATAAAATAAAATAAAATAAAAAATTCTAGTGACTGCTGCTATTTATAGGTTACATTCAGAACATGCCAAGTTGGGGAAATTACTTTCGCAAAGCAAGTGGTTACAGTTATGGTAGTTTGTTATTCTTATAGTTATTCTTTTTTAAAGGAGTAACTCTATTTTTGCTACTTCTCACAAATAATTACAAACACTATATTTTTAAGAAGTATCTGAATGCTACAAGTCACTGAATTGTGGTACAATATACACTCTCTTCTTACTTACCTAGTTGTCACCTAAATAGCAACAACATAGCACAAGGCAGCAGGACAGGGCAACACACAGGCCAGCCATGTTCTATCAACCACCCGATACTGACCATGGGACAGGCACCATTTGGCGAGACCCACACCCTCATAACTGTACATGTAATTAGAAGTTATAGTTGCACTGAATGTATGAAGTTGTCCTTCTTATGTTATGGTCATGATATAACATTGACCATCCCAGTAATGAAGTAGAACAACTTCATTACTGGGATTATGAATTAACTAAAAGTAAATGATTATTTTAACTAGCTACTTCCAAGCTCCGAGAACACAGTAGATATCCATTATACCTGAAGTGTCATTCTGGAGTGTACAGGGACTAGGGACATAAGGAATACCAGCTAAATACGCCCATCTGGTCTCTTTAGGCCAGAATGGGTGACCTCAGAGGAGCCAAGAGCCATTGAATTTTCTAGCAGCTCTATAGGCAAAGCGATGTGACCAAACAGGCTAGTTTTTCATATATAATTTTTTACAATTGGTAAATATTTCTGCAATGGGTAAAGAAATGAGAAATGGGTTTAAAATTAAGTTTTAATTCCCTTTGTGCCCTCTGGTGGACATAGTTAAAATAATAATAAAATATATATTTTTAGGTGTGTGTGGGAGCTGGGGGACTCACAGGTGTTGGGGGCTGCAAAATGCCCTTGGGGGTCACATCTGGCACTAAGACTCCATTTTGCCTATCCCTGATTCAAGCTGTCTCAACTCACTATGACTCCTGGAAGCAAGGACCAAGATCTCAATTTTTTCTTGTCAATGTTTTCGCAATTTGTGCAGTGTCCCTCTGCAAAACTAGCCTTTTTTTTTTTCTTGGACAAATACAAATACACAGTAGGCACAAAAGGACAGTCTGATTGTTTTAAAAAAGGCAAACAATACCTTAAAAGGCTTGTGATTCTTGAAAGTCCATGAGGAAAGGGCATTATGACTTTGCACAATTTGAATTGTATTAAAGTGTTATGTGCACTGTTTTGCACAAAAATTTTTATCATCACTTCTCATCCAGAGAGTGCCACAAAGTATCTCACCCTATTCCAGGGAAGGAGAAAAATTCTGCAGTTCTCCTGGAAGAATGAGACTAATGAGGAGCTACCTCCCAAATAGGGGCATACACACGTGTCCATGTTTCCAATCACATGACTAAGTGCTGCTGCTGACCCTCTAGGAAATGGAATCGCTAATAATACAGTATAATTTATTCTTATTTATGTCCCAGTTTTTGCAACTAATCCCGAGGATGTCTCAGCAGTGTATAATGAAATAGCCAAAATTAATAAGTCATTATAGCAATGAAAATGCCAAACCTTCAGTGGAGTTAGGTACGCTAGAAGCATTAAAACACTTAATCATAATCATACAATCATGATCTGATAGGCCACTGCTCTATGCAAAACTGATTTACCAGGTTCCTAAAAGCTATTTATACACTTGTTATCATAAAAGCTCACGAATCAGGACAGAAGACTATGACCAGGCAATTGTTGACAACACATCCTTGTGTAATCAAATTAGAGCTTGCAGTTTGAGAGGCAGATAGATTTGTGCTTCAATATAGGACATGTTCTCTCAGCAACTTCCAGTTCCCAGTGTTTCTTCACAAGCAGAAGAAATATACAACTGGTAGGAGGTGCAAAGCACCAAAATAATCCAGGATATTGATCCCAAGGATTGCAGCAGACAATGCTGCAGTATCAGCACCTGGAGAATAGGCTAAGCACAGTCTACCCATGGCCACAGTCTTCCCCATGTATGGTATTTCTATTTACATTGTTTCGAAATGGCATGTAGACATGAGCTTGGACAATTACTTTTTTCAGAGTAATTTCTGTCACTTAGTACCTTGTTTGAAAAGTAACTATTTGCTGTACCCTCAACTCACTTCATGTTGAGAGACTAATCCATCCCATAACTTGTGCTACTATAATTTTCCACTAACATGCTCATTACAAAAAAAAAGTAGCTGATAGCAGGTAGCTATCTTGTAACCTGTTACTTTCAAGCTCTGATCTACGCATATACATCCACTCATGTAAATATGCAGTTTTGTAGAGTCCCTCCCCCTCTCCTACCAATGCTTAAAAGGCTTATCCAGTGGAAGCTGGTCTAAGACATGCAGTTGCTGAAAAACTGCAGCTGCAGGCAGAAAGAAAAGGGAGAAGGCTGGAATCCTGTTACGGACCAATGGTGCATAAAGCCCTGCTTGCATAGCAACACAAAATCTCCTCCTTTGCCCTGAAGGAAGCAGGGTACTGAGTTTACTCTTATACAAGCAAGTCCTGGATACCTTTAGGCATTCAATACATAGAAATAAAACTATCTGTGTTACATGCATTGTGTGGTATAGCTCTATAAATTAGGTATCTGGCCCGAGTCAGGAAATTGGGCATTCAGTACCCCACTGTGCCCCCAGAACAGCCAGTCTGTGTGACCTTGGGCAAGCTGCACAGTCCCTGAATGCCACCAGAAGAAGGGAATGGTAAACCACTTCTGAGTACTCAACCTAGAAGACCCTGAAAAGGATCATCATCATAAATACTGTATACACTATGAAACAAACATATGAGGAAGGAGACTAAACATGTGAAATACAGTAAATATGTGGGGTGGAGAAAATTGCCCCACTCCATGATCATTTTAATCAACATCCTTACATGGGCAGTGACTTTCTGATGAATGCTTCCTCTTTTTATGATTCACAGGATCTATAAGACTGGAAAATCAGCATAAGTTTTACTGAGAGCTGTTGTAGATAAAAGTAACTTGTTTTCAGAAAGCTGCTCTCCACTTTTGGACAGTGAAAGTAACAGGCAGGGCTAGCACAGCTCCCTTAATTACATATTTATTTCTCAAGGTCTGTGTCGGATTACTGACTTCATGTGCTCCCAGTTATGCTATACATCTGCAAGCTCTCCTGCATGCTCCAAGAAGTGATCACTTGAAAGGCATACTTTTGTGAAGTAACTGTGAAAACCTAGCTTGGTTACCTACTCAAATGCCTATGGCTATTACTGCTGAAGAACATCCACTTCTAGGCATTAGGTTCCATTGTTCAAATGCTCTTTCTAAAAAAGGAGTTTCTCTCAATGTTCAGCCAAAATCTACCCCCCTCTAACAAGCTTATCAGCTCCAGAACAACCTTCTGGGGCAATGAGTGTTTGAGGAATACCATCATGTTCCTTTAATCTATTCTCCAGGCTAAATATTTCCACCTCCTCCCA
Source organism: Intellagama lesueurii (assembly GCA_037013535.1). Classification (NCBI taxonomy): domain Eukaryota; kingdom Metazoa; phylum Chordata; class Lepidosauria; order Squamata; family Agamidae; genus Intellagama; species Intellagama lesueurii. Next base: position 86,973,565 of record JBAJHW010000006.1, read on the forward strand.
ACATTCCTCACAGCTTGTTTTACATATCCTAGACCAGTGGTTCTCAACCTTGAGTAACTCAGGTGGTTTTGGACTGCAACTCCCAGAAACCCCAGCCAGGAAAGCTGGTGGTGAAGGTTTCTGAGAGTTGCAGTCAAAGAACACCTGGGTTATACCCAAGGTTGAGAACCACTGCTCTAGACCACTGTCCTTCAATGGATCCATTCCACAATGGGTGCAATGTAGATGTGGCACTCAGTACTAGGCACTGTACTCCAAATGGGTTTATTTAAACTAGCATGGAATAAAGTAGGTCTGTTACTCCTTCTAACTTGGAAACTATGATTTTCTTAAAATAGCTTAAATTGCATTGGCCTCCCCCCACCACTCTTACCACTGTTAACTTACAATTAGATGTAACCCCATGACCTTTTCCACCTGTCCTACTGCCAAGCTGTGTATCTCTTATTCCATGTCTGAGTCTTGATCTCTCCCCACTCCAAGATATACAACAGATTTTGTTGGGAGTTTTTACATTGCATGCCTAGAGAAGGTGTGGTTGGTAGACACCTTTCTGGGCTGGGGTGACTGTCAAACTACCCTGTTTTCCCAAAAATAAGACAGGGTCTTATACTAATTTTTGCTCCAAAAAACGCATCAGGGCTTATTTTCAGGGGATGTTTTATTTTTTTCATGTACAACCATCTACATTTATTCAGATACAGTCATCTCATCTTCTTCTGGTTGCTGCACAATGGTGGAGGGCGGGGTTTCACTTAACTGGGGCTTATTTTTGGGGTAGGGCTTATATTTCGAGCATCCTGAAAAATCATACTAGGGCTTATTTTCAGATTAGGTCTTATTTTCAGAGAAACAGGGTATCCAGCACTAAGCAATTGTTCCTTCCTGCCTCTGAATTGAAAGAGAGCCCTGCCTCTCTGCTTTGTCTCTCTTTCCTTCTGTTGATGTCTGTTGTTGAAGGCAGTCACATTTATCAATGTTTCTTTTATTCACAACAGTAAGAAATAGTACGGTTTTAATTTTTTTCTACTATTAATGTCTCAGAGTGAGTTGAGACTGTGAGTGCCAATTAATGAGAAAAGGGGTGGACTACTCTGAGAAACTTGAAGCTATTTTGCTCTGTGAGTCCCTGCACTTCTGCAGAGAAATGTAATGAAAAGTTCAACACTCTGGAATAGATTTATCTCTAATTTTTTACTATTAGTTTCAGCCCATCATTCCATTCTATCACAATCATTTTTAATTCTATTTCCATCCTCTGAGATGTTAGCTATCCCTCCCAGTTTTGTGTCATCCAAAATTGTGGCAAAGATTCCAATGCCTTCATCTAACTCAGAGGTCTCCAAACTATAGTCTGCAGGCCACATCCGGCCCGCCTTGCCTTTTTCTCTGGCACGGTGGGCGGGTGGGCATGCAGGAGTGCAGGTGTGCATGTGCACATCTTCCTTCGGCCCTAAAAAATGTGGAGCATATATGATGTGACCCTCCCGCTGAAAAGTTTGGAGACCCCTGATCATTGATAAAATATTGAAGGGTATGGGGTCATGGACAGCCCTATGACACCACCACCCCGAAAACCCTTTATAGTTTCATGAAGAACTATTGATGATCATGGTTTTCTAGTTCTGGATCTATCTGATCATAACTATTACTTATTCTATGGAAATAAATCTATGGTAGTCTATTTATGCTTGACCTTCCTATGATATTGGTCTGATACTCATATTTCTTATCTCTTACAACTGAACATAAAACTTTTGATTTTAGTTGGCAAAAATCAGCTCTGTAGCAGTTCTGTAACAAAAGCAAAACTCTGGGTGCCAATTATCCATGTTTTCATTAAAATGCTCATCCTACATACCGAATACGTGCCAATACAGAGCTTGTAGATCACTTATTCTAAAACTTCTAGTCTCTGACTCCATGTATTGATTATATGTGTGTATGCAGTTATGTGTCAAGTGCACATACACTCATTAACCTGAATCATAGTAACAGTTTAATTAATCTTCAGTATTATAATGCTCAATTGTATTCTAAAAATAAAAACAAGCTTTCATTATACATTATTTTACAAAATGCAAAGCCCCAGCAGCTATAATGCTGTTATTACTAGCCATGGTGGCAGACAGGAAAGGTGTGCAGTAACAATATGAATGTTCTGAAATATTGTTGCTTATAACCTACACAAATGAGACACTGCAAACCAATTAATATGCATATGTTACTACACTGGTATATGTTCTCTGAAATCCAAAAACATTCTTCAGAAAGTGTTTCATACAGCAAGGTAATATTTCTTCTAAACCTAATTTAAAATATGAATAGCCCCTGAATATGTCACGCTATAAGTTCACGAGTAGCAAAATCTGCACTTAACATTGCAGTGACCCTGTAAATCTTTATAAACAGGAGAGTAGTCAGTGAGACCATGTAGGGCTCAACTTGTGCCAAAGTCAACCATCTGTGGCACAGATCTCTTTAAAAAGACAATGGGTGACAAACAGTGTGGTAAATCTAAGCTGCCTCTGGAATCATAGATAAATTCTGCCCATAGAGATGTGTTTGCTACCTACCTTGTTGACAAGCACAGCCTATTCAGCATGACCCGAGGATCACTAGCCAGACTGCAAAGTCTGAATTCAGGATACATAAGGTCAACCTGCTTGTTCTATTTTTATGGATCATTTCCAATTAGTATCACTCACTGATTGTGTCCTTCAGGGAACATGGCAACTAACTGCAGATTAAAACTGTCACTCTCATGTAGTGAATATTAGAAGGGAAATATTAAAACAGCTACAAAACAGTATGGGCTCTGTGTGTGTCTCTCTCTCTGTGAGCGTGCGCGCGTGCGTGCACACGTACATGTGTGCATGTGCGTATATAAACAACCCAGGGAAAACCTTGCTCATTAACACCACAATCTTTGCAACAGTGTGTGTACATAAACAACTGTTTAAGGTTCATATGACGTATCAGAAGTAGCATATGAACACTAAAGATGCAATTCAATATTTACTCCTAAATGTCATACTCCTCCAATATACCCAGATATTAAAGCCACACATTCTTTTTCCCATTTTTTTAAAAAGCAAGAAATATTATTTGAGCACTGCTCCATGCACCTAGAATCTCAAATAGGCAGCCACATCCATAGTCTCCTGCTGTACAAGTTAAAGTCAAACCAGTAATAATGGATGTGGATATGCCAGCCCTTTCTTTAGGTAGCCTCTGCAGGAAGAATATGTGAGAGGGGAAGCCAGAAGTCCTCTCCATGTTTCTTCTGAGCCCCCTGGTTGGAAGAGAGTGCTGTGCCACACAGCATGTCCCACACAGCTTGGCCTATGCTCCCTAAGCAAGCTTGCTGTCCTCAGGTGTGGAAGGGACAACTGTTTCATTGCAAGCATAAACGTAACCTTCCAATTCAGCTTCTGCACATGGAACAGCGCAAGGGCATCTTGTTCCTTTGTCAGAGGCAGTGTACCTTTGGGACTAGCTCTGGCTTGTGTCTACAACTGAGAAATGCACACAGGCACACAGTGTTTCTATTAGAATCAGAATAGACTGCAACATGTCAGAAAGATAGTAAAGAATCCTTCAGAAGAAAGAGAAAGCTCCTCAAACGTGGAGGAGTTACTGCTCAACAACCATACTGTGTGCACGCAAATATGTCTACTAACTAGATATAGTGCTTGCTCAGTAGATTGTATATTTTCAAGATCATTTATTTTATCCATTAAAAATTTGGACCACATGGACTATAAACCCTGCACACTTTATTACTCTTAGGTTTAAATCAGATATAGACAATGTGCAGCACCTAGGACCTAAAATACGGCCCTGAGCACCCTAGGGATCCAGAGAATGTGGAAGATCATCCACACATTTAAATTTTAGACATAAAAAACTCCATCCAGTTAGGATGGTATTTTCAGTGAAATTTCTATCCATTTGCAAACTGACAGATACTTACATATTACATAACTCTATCAGCTAATTATTATTCTAGTTTTGTATTCGGGGAATTGAGATTGAGGTTTGTGAAAAATGCCCTTAGCAAATGCTATCATCATCCCTGGAACAGAAAATAAAGTATTTACTTCTTCATTTCTTACCTCAGAACCTTACCTATTTATACTGTGTATAGGACTGGAAGCTTAAAAATTACTTACACTTTGCCACTGTCTCATTTCCCCATTAGCAGGTTCTAATTTAAGAAGAAGGTGATTGGGTGATTTTAAAATAAGTAGTCTTAATTAAAACAGTATTTTGCAGAGTGATTCCACAACTACCTAGGACGTTTCTTGTTCTGTTACATGCTTGATCGCACTGAAATTTTGTGCACCAAGGCAGCCATTCTTCTATGACCATTTAAGCTGAAGTAGGCAAGGAAATTAGAACTCCCTATTGCATAGGAAAAAGCGGCCGTGAATTTGTTATATTGTCAATGGAACACTGTTGGGGAAAGAACAGAATCTCAAACTGGTGTTACTGAGCAGACTGCAAGTTACAAGAGCAAAGCAGTAGCAAAAGCTAGAAGAAATATTTTCTCCATTTGCAGGTTTCTTCCATGCCCATATATCATTAGGATATATGGACCCACACTATGTTATGCTTAAAGTACACCAATTGAAACTAATAAGATTTCAATATGTATCATGACTAGAATAATGCATCCTAGCTGCTACAGGACTCTCCCACAACCAATCCATGAAATACTGCCAGACTTCTTTCTTCTGGATTTGAATTGTATGATCAGGGCCTCTGTAGTTGGCTATATTCCCCACCCCCACCCCCAGAACTGGCTAAAAGGATTATAGCACAGCAAGAAGGTACCTAAATGCACAACAGTTTGCTACCTGCACAATTTCTCTCTTAAAAATATGTGGCCAGTATCCTGTTGCATGCCTCTGCCCACACAATGGAAGTTATGCCACCACCAGCAATCAGATTGGCACTAATTAAAGGATTTCTTTTTTTATTCTGATGTGTGCATGATTTGCACTCAACAATACAAAGTCATTCACATTATAAAACTGAAAAAAGAACTTTTTAAATTGCCACAATTCGCTACTGCCAGTAGTGTAACTCTCATTGTAGTGGCTGAGATATGCAACAGCATTTTGGCCACAATTTTTTAGAATGTTTATGTATAAATAAAATTAAAAGCCTTATTAGAAGACAAGAAAATAAAATTTAATATTCATCTTAAGAAGTGATTCATCTAACCCATTGTGGAGTACTGGTCAAAATTATAGACAAGGGCTGAGGAGACAAAGCCCTCTGGGTGACTTTCTACTAGTCATTACCACTGAGTCTGACCACAGTCTTGTTGGAAGAGAAAATCATGTTAATATGTGCCAAACTGAACATCTCACCTTTCTAAAAGGCGTCATAAGAAGCAATTTGTACTCAATCCGCAACAGTTGTATAAAGACAAAATGCAAAGAAAACACTATACTAGCTCTCCCCAATTTTAATCTAAGCACATACTTTCACTCAGTAAAATCCTGCAATTTCAACCACAGTCTCTAGGCTGCTAGTGCATCAATGTGTCCCCTGTACCCCATTTTAAGAGAAAAGCAAGCAAACATACACCTCAAGGATTGCACCAAATGACATACTGGACCTCCTAGTGACACTATTTAGCCTGATTCAGCCTGTTCCAAAGAGACCATGTAGACAAACCCTTAATTGCACACTTTAAAAAATAACATTATTTAACAGCCACTTCCATCCTACAGAAATACAGACATTCCTTGAATAAAAAACACACCCATGGAATATAAGAATTCTGCATATGTATCCATTTTCAATTGAGTGTAAGTAGTGAATTAGTATATGAAACATAATACAAACTGTAATGTTATAGACTACAAAAGCAGATACCTACTTCACACACTGTCATGTGTGAAGTGACCTCACAGTAGCTAATGAGTGTACCTAAATGGCACACAGATTGGTTAATAATATTCATTAAAAACCATACACCTAAGAATCATAGCATTTGAAGTGGTGGAAAATATTTAACTTGCTTAAAATTTCTGCATGTTTGTTTTTAGGATTTATGGAACTCTTACTTGATAATCAATAAAATTTAGGTATACATATCTTTAATGCACAAACCAGCATGGGACTAATGTTTTAATTTATTTTTTAAAAAATATTATTTTAAGTACTTTAAGACTTCAGAAATATGAAGTCGTTTCCACAATGCTAGACATATTTTAATTAATTATTCTAAGATCATTTACATTTTTCAATATTCAAGTAAGAAATTTTATAGTCAGTCAAATAAAAATGGTCAGTCTTTGTGTGTTTTTTAATGTAGGATATGCTGTTATACTATGCAAATGAATGGATGGCGTCTGATTTCTTTCAGGAAGCAGACTGCTTGGAGTGAAATTACAGTGTCCCAATATTGAGGAAATCTTGTACATATTCAGCAGTTGGTAACAACTTTAAATTGCTGTAACTAGACAGAAGTCTAAAACTTCACTTAGTTTACATTAAAACTGAATGTTTAAATGTGCTGCCATAAAAGACCATTGTCTTGATTCCACAGCTATTTCATTTTTATATCAGAAAAGGCAGAAATCAAAAACAGTGATACACTGATCAGGAAAGTAATAAGAATTTCTTTGAATAAAAACAGTTACAAAGCCGAAGGTCCGTGTAAATGTGAGACCTGGCAAAGGAGAAGCTACTTCCTTTTCAAATAAATGTCTCTTGAACATGGGTAGTATCTATAAGGTACTATTTTGCAAATGGTTCTAAGCCAATATTGTGCTTCAAAGTCTACCCTTAAGGTAAAATGTAAAATATATAAAAGATAGATGTGTATTCACACTATCATATGCAACTGATCAATTTCGAGACATGCCCTTCTTTAACAACCCTTTTCTCTCGGTCAGATCATAGCAACAACTGTTTCGTGACTAACAAGGCACTGAGTCTTTGCTAAAATAAGGTAATAAGTTTCAGAGGATCTTGTTCACAAGCAGAATCAACAGGTGTCGCTTGAAATGCGCCTTTGCTACAAGTCCTGTCCCCGTTTGCATCTGGGCACCTTAAACTGGGGAGGGATGCAAACCAAGACTGAGGCACAGATTCGGGGGGGGGGGGGCGCGTGTTTGTAGGCAAATTAACCACTTCAAAACCAACGCATCATACCCGCCTTTTTAGAAGACATTCTCAAGATTTCCGCCAACGACCTGCTTTTCTGGAGTTTGTTTTAAGGATTTTGGCTGGCGGGGGGGGGGGGGAGGGAGATGGGGAGAAGGCGAAGGTTAAGTCTCAAGACACGTAACAGAGAACCACCCCCTGAAAAGAACCCGCCCGTCGCCTCGATGGTCCATTAAGTCACCCAGGAGGACTACACGAGTCTATTCTTCCCCCGCCCCTTTGTCAAAGTATCGGTCTCACAGTTGTTGCGGACGCCGACTTGAGCGCTTGCTCGAGCGTCGGCAAGAGAACAAGCGACAAACCCCCTGCGCCGACCTTCCTTTCCCGGCGCCCCAAACAAGCACGCCGGCCGCCCCGTCCCCTCGCCTCGGGCCCGCTTGCGCTAGCGGCGCGCACGCCTTTCCTTTCCCTTTACGGAAGCTCGCTTCCCTCCCGCCCTCCTGCAGGCCGCTGTCACACCGGGCAGCCCCGAGCCGAGCCGAGCCGAGCCGCTCGCTCGTCAGAGGAGCGACGGCGTGTTGTCCTCAGCCAGCGCGCCGTCGCTCCGGCGCGTGGGGGGCGGCCTCCGCTTTGCCTGGCAGCCGGGCGCCTGCGTGCAAGAGGCGAGGAGGCGGCGGCGCTCGGCAACCCGTGTCGGCTGCGCGAAGCTTGGCGTAGGGACGGAGGAGGGAGGGCCGTTTCCCCTCCTTTCCCTCTCTTGCTCCCCCCGCCCCGCGCTCCTCAACTCCACCCAGTCCGCCTTTTCCTTTGCGGGTCGTTGGACTCTCTGAGCGAGGGAGGGACGCAGGCAGGCGGGGAGGAGGGAGGCTGAGCCACCCTCTGCAGTGCCATTGCACCAACAAGGAGCAGGTAAAGCCCGACTGTGGAACCCCGGGAAGCTCCCCTCCGGGACCCACCCGCTCCTCGCAATATCGAGCCGCTGCCTTCTGCTCCACACCGGCCCTTTGCTCTCTGCACTCCCCCCCACCCGCCCCAGCCCCGGCGCCGCCGCCGCCGCTTCTTCCACTCCTCCTCCCTCGTCCCCATTGCCGGCTGTCACTGAAGAGGAAGTGGCTGTGAGGCCTGTAATGTGGAGGGAAGGCTGCTTGCCTGCCACCTCTGGCGCGCCAGTTTCTGGCAGCAATACTGGAGGAGGTGCTTTCTGAGCATTTGCTGCTGTGGTTCTTCAGAAGAAGAGGAGAGTTTCCTTTCTCACCTCTAGACAGGGCAGGCAAAAAGGAAACAGTACCGCTTATTGTGGGTTCGGCTTCCCTCCTGTCTGCCTTATAAATGAAACCAGAAATGTTCCTTCCCCACTTCTCTCCTCCTTGTCTTTTTACTTCTCTGAATCAAGCTGCTCTAAGGTTTTGGTTTGGCTTGTTTTTTAAAATTTCCTTTGCCTCCTGAATTTTAGTTCTGGCCTTTTGTAGCATCCAGTTTTAAAGTCCTCATTTTAAACCTACATTCTATACAGGGCCTGCTGAAAAATTAATCCCATTTAGTTCTGTGGGGTTTGTTGCCACTTAATGGGTGCAGGAAGCTTACTTACTCTGAATCTCCAGTTGTTTTGGTTATTTCTGCTAGTTTTCATTTCTGTAGTTCCTGTTTATGTTTGAGGGTTAAAAAAAACCAATAGAAACTATTTCTCAAGTATGGTGAAAAACCTGTAGTTTATTTACATGTTGGTTACCGTGTTTCCCCGAAAATAAGACAGGTTCTTATATTAATTTTTGCTCCAAAAACACATTAGGGCTTATTTTCAGGGGATGTTTTATTTTTTCCATGTACATTCTACACTTATTCACATCTAGTCATGTCATCTTCTTCTGGTTGCTGCACAATGGTGGAGGGTGGGGTTTCACTTAACTAGGGCTTATTTTTGGGGGTAGGGCTTATATTACAAGCACCCTGAAAAATCATGCTAGGGCTTATTTTCAGGTTAGGTCTTATTTTTGGGGAAACAGGGTAGTACCAGTCAATGCACATTTGGTTTACAATGTGGTGAATGGTGGAGGACTATCTCAAGACCAGGAGCTGTCACATGATGAGTGAAGTCACCTAGATGACTGGTGGTGTGGAGGAGATGACAGTCTGCTGATCTTTCTGTCTTCTCCCATTTGCGAGGATGGAACCTGAGCAGGAGATTACAGGCAGGACCCTTTTCTTCTCCACCTGTGAAGCAGGCAGGCTGGAGAAGGTTGGGTGAGCAAAAATTGAGATTAGATGCAAGAGTGCTCCAATTTGCCGTGTTGGACTAGCCAACATTGTTTTAAAATCATTTTTATTACAACTGTTAGCCTAAAAGGTGATGACAAAGTGGAACTGTGTTTATAATTTATAATTACTTTATAATTATTTATATACTTTATAATTATTTATTATACTTCTGTAAGGCATTTTATTTCTCAATAATTTTGTTTCATGAATTATTATCAATATGTACAGACAGTCCAGAAACAGTATTCTCAATAACAGAATTAAGCAAGCTCTAGTTCAGTGGCGGCGAACCTTTTTGGGCCTGAGTGCCCAAACTGGGGGGGGGGGGGGGAATCCAGCGGGCAGCATGCTGTGGTGGTGGTGGCGGCAGCGGAAGTGGCGGTGACGGAACTGGAAGTGGCGGTGGAAGGGGGAATCCTGGGCACTGAGGTGCCTCGAGACCCCACTCCGGATCTGCTGCCAGTGCCAGCTGCTCCGTTTGAACCGCCAGCACCGCAGCTGCAGCCGCCTCCTGAGGTTTGGCTGCGGGGGGGGGGGAGTAGCGATCCGGCGACTTATGGCTCACGTGCCCACAGAAAGAGCTCTGCGTGCCAGCTGTGGCACACGTGCCATTGGTTCGCCATCACTGGTCTAGTTGATAAGCTGACTGAATAGATGTGGAGTTTGATTCCCTGCTCTTCCTCCTGGGAGAAGAGTCAGCCTGTGTAACTTTGGGCAAGCAAATACTGTCTCAGAGTGCCTCCAGAAGAAGGGAATAGTAAACCACTTTTGAGTTTCAGTATCAAAGTTCTTTCAGTGTATGAAAGCTCCAGTTCATTTGTGGTATAACTGCAGTATAAACTAGAGGTGTTCAGATTTGTGTTTTTGGACAACAACTCCTGGATATCCCCAGACAGCTCTGGGAATTGTGAGAGTTGTAATCCAAAAATATAAATGGGCACATCTCTATTCCAAACACTGAAAAATATAAAATATTATTGACATTGAAGGCTGGAATTCTATAGACCAGTATAAGAGGTCTTTCACTCAGTTCAACTGTATATACTTCTTAATAAACATACATAAGATAAAGATTGCCCCCCCCCCCCCATCCTTTCAGCAACAGTTAAGAAACCTGTGGCTCCATCCTGTGAGGCGCTTAGAATTCTCTGCAGTAGTTCAGGGCAGTACACTAGCAGAGAATTCTACATATCTCACCAAACTTCAAATCCTAATAAGGCAGTTAGAATAATGTTAATCTGCTATAACTCTGTTGTATAGATACACTGTTGGTCTCACACAGTCAAGGCTAAGAATTGGAAATTGTAATATAACTGGAAATGTCTGCTGTGAGTTACACATCAAAAAAGAAAACCAAGGAAATTCTTTATGCTTTCCCCCTCACCTTTACAGTATTTTAAATCTGAAATTAGACTAACAAAAAATAAGATAATTATTCCCCCGTGTCCCAAATGTTTTCGCAGAGTGGCTTGCCTAGTTTCCTCCACTTCCACATCTTTAGAAAAATGTTTGTTTGCAGTTCTGAGAAAGCCCACAAAAGAACCTGTGTGTTTCACTCACAGCTATTGCAGATACATGATACTGTTGCCTTTGCAGGAAAGGGAGTTTTTATCTTTCCCCCTTCCTTGTGGGCTTTTCTAGAGGTCATGTGATAACTGCATGACTATTTGACTCACAAAGCTCGTTCTTCCAACCTGAGACTTTGAATGCATTTCTCCGAGGCTGGAAGCACCTGGTCATTTGGACTTCTACGGCTTTTTCCTCTTATCCCCATTTTAAATAACTTTCTAGCTAGCCTGACAAAAAGTTCTGTAGAGGTTGAAATCATGTGTAGTTTGTGCATTTACATTTGACTCTAGATGAAGGTATTTCTCACATGTAGATTTCAGTTTGGATCTTTAGGAGTGATAGTAATTGTGCTGATAAACTTTAAAGCCTGCCTGAGTGTCATATTATCAGCTTATTGGTTTAAGTCAAAGAGCATGGAAGGGAACAACAAGAACAGTGCATGTCAGTTGTCACTGTGACTGGTGGCAAGTGCATTTGTGGATTGACATCTTCATATATGACATAACTATATATGACATCACATATAGCTTGTGCCCAGAAAAAAACCTAAGCAGAAAACATTCAAGACATGAGTATTTATCTGTGTGTGAAAGAGAGAGTTCTTGTAGTGATATTTGAAGTGATATTTTGTCTGTAGAGTGTCAAACCTCATCCTGTATTGATGGCATTTGGTGTAAAAAAATCATTTTTTAAACCTGTTTGCTTCCCTGTAATGTAACAACGTTAAGTATGAAAAAAATTGGGATATTTTTGTAGATTGTACTTTCTTAGCGGAACTGGAAAGTTTCATGCTCTTATAAATCTAATGCTGGGGCATCATGTTGAATGGTTCAGTTTTGTTTCTTAAGAGTATCCTTGGTTTTGTGTATCTCAATACAGTGAATATGCAAAAATCATGCTGGGCCAAATCAGACAAAGTGGGCATCTGGACTAATCCAGTTCCCTGTTTCCAACAAAAGCCAAAGAAATGCCGATGGGATGGCCACAAAAGTATCCCTAGCTTTTACCCTCATTCCTCAGTGGCCACTCCAGAAAATACACTCCTATGAACTTGAGGTTCTGTTAAGCAGTCATAGTTAATACTTGTTGATAGACTGAAGTCACATAAATTGGTATAATGAAATCAGATTTTAAATTAGTGGGCAGTGGGCACCTCCAAATCGTCTGGAAGCATAAATTATTACCACACTTTTTGCATATCTATTCTGTGTCTATTGGCTGTCAGTTTCATTGTTTCACTCCTGAGTTCATATTCTATTATAATATATGAGAGAATAAAAGGTTCGACTTTCTTCATACCTCACATATTTTTATGACATATATAACTATTATACACCCCTTCATGCCTTACGTATTTCTTGCAGGGAAGATATTCTAGATAAAGTTACTCTCTTTTGTATGTGTCCTACCTCTGTGTTCTTTTTGAAATGCGGAATTAGAACTGCACAAAAATTGGGCCACACCATGGTTTTGTATGTTGTTTTCTTTCCAAAACCATTTTCCCCCTTCAGTGTCCCAGTGGTTAATTTATTGAACCATCCACTACAACTCTGAGATCTCTTTCTAGTCAGTCACCCTCACTTCAGCCCCCATCAGCTTATATTTGTAAATGCAAAGTTTTATGCATTGGGACTCTTTTCCCCATTGTAGGTTACCTTATATTTACATACATTGGGGCTCGTTTTCATTAGTAGTTAATATTGAATATGAATATGAATTTAATTTCAAATTTTATTAGCCATTGCTCCACTTCAGAGTGTCGCTTTGGAATACAAGGTTTTCAACACCTTCAATTTTGTGGTGCCATTCACGGGCTTAGCTACCTCACTGCTGATGTCTTTCTCCAATTCAGCAAGTGGCGCTGCTCCAAATATGGATGTTTCAGGGACTTACTTCTTATCCAAATTGTGCTGTGGATCATTCTATCCCTAGCTTCTGCTGATGAATTGTGTCAGAAGAATGGAAGTCCAGGTATTTAACAATTACCTTATCTCCATATTATTATTATTCCCATTGTATACAGCCCACCAAATGGGGCCTGGATTTAATTCTTTGAATATCAGGTGATTTCCTTAAATACGTATGTGCTGTTCCATGAAAAACTTCCTTCTGCAGTTGGTATATTGTGATTTCATTTATGTTTAGGGTACAAAGATGGTTTTCTGGGTCTTTTGGTATTGAACCTAAAGCACCATTTACAACCAGAACAACTTTAGTTTTCTTTTGCCATAATTGCTTCATCTCAGTCTTTGGAGATCTTTTCAAATTCCTCCTTTTCGATTCCAGCATCCCCATCTAGTATTGCCCCACCTACTATCTAAACCCATTTCCTTTCAGGAGTTATCAAATCAGCTTTTTTGTGAGCCAGATGTTTATTAGTTTTAACCTGGAAGTCCCATAGTATGCTTAGTTCCCCATTTTTGACATTTTTTTTTTTCAATTTTGTGATCCCACTAGATTTTGGTCACTAGTATATTGTATTTTGTACAGATATTCCAATGCACCATTGCTCCAACTTTATTATGCCTTTCCAACTAATCTGTTTGTGCCATCTTTTTGTAGCTACAGATAAAGTAGTCCATTGTTTCTTCTCCTTTATGCAACCAACATTTAAAAACATATGATTTCTAAATCTGGGTTTTAATTGCTTTTGAGGGGAGTACTTGTTCTTGTGCTGCAAGGATAAGCCCTTCAGTTTCTTTCTTCAGTGTTCTTTTTCTTAGCTATCGCCACATCTTTGCACTGCTAGCTTTCCCCTGGATGTTTCTAAGGTATTGGCTATGGAGTGCCTTATCCTGTCATCATTCTTGTTGCAGTACTAATATGATTACTATTCACTGATAATAATATTTCCGTGGATGTTAGCACAGACAATTCTAAAAGTGATACTAGGCTGGTCAGATTGCCCATTCTTGATTGCCACTAGCCCAAAATCCTGGATGATTTTGCCATACCCTGCAACATAATTCCTTTCATTAAGAATTGAACCTGAAATCATCTCCATCCAAGACATGTGCTCTGAGCCCCAATCCTTCACATATGTTTCATAAGTTTTTCTTAAGTTTCATGTGTTTGTTAAAAGAGCAACAGTTTCAAATTCGAGTTCTTTAAACTCTCTTTAGTGTATCACCACTCAGGCCTGGTGATTGACTTCCTAATTTGTCAGTGTGCCATACAGCCACACAGAAAAAACAATAACAAACCAATTCATAATTGGATATATCTGCTCAGTATCTTTAAGGTGAAGACGGGGGGGGGGGGGGCATTTATTCAGCCTTTCTGTAATTTCCATTTTCTCCTTCCATAACTTCAATTTCGTTGCTTCTAGTTATCCAACAGTTTCTTTCTTCTGGTGGTGAGTTTTTAAATTGTTTTTCTAGCTATATCTAATGACAGATCTGGCCCTTCTGGGTGCTTTACTTGCTTCATCCAGGTAGAAGCAAGTAAAACACCCATCTGGTTTTCCCCAGTGACAATTATAAAATAAATTGTGAGTGCTCACAAAACAGCAGGTTGATCAGTAACACAAGGATCCTGGTGCTAGGTAAGCCTGTTAACACATGAAGTGTGATAAGAAACCTTTATCTTTATTTAACCACCTTGAAATATGAATATCCTATATGGGAGATGGAGACAACAGCAGATGTGAGAGGCAGCTCAAGGAGGAGGTGAAAGGTGATGGGAAGTGGTGGGCTCCATTCATGGTGTTCTAAGAAGGCCATGGTGGGAAGCTAGCCCCATAGAAAGGGGCTTTGCACCACAGGTGTAGGCACTCGTTGGAGCTATCTGGGAGAGAAACATGGCCAGGGATTTTAGGCAATCTAATTCTTAGTGCAGTTGAATGTTTTGGTGGTTTTTAACTGACACATCTCTTACTCTAATTTTTATTTGAAAACTTTCCATTTGCCTTCAAGATTAGACACGGAGTTCCCTAGAAGGCTGAATGATTCATCCACTGATTGTAATATAGCCAGTTTTATATCTGTGAAGATTCTCAGTCATCCACATGAGGTTATCTGGAAGTTAAATCATGGCAACTGGACATCTTTCTTATTAGGTTTCACTACGCATCCAAGTAGCTTCTTCAGTCTGATGAGATGGACCAAGGATTGGGGGGGGGGGGTGAGTGAAAATTTCACTCCCAGTGAAGGGATGTTCACTCACCCCCTGTCCTTTGTCCACCTAACGAGCCTATTCAGACCAGGGGGAAGTGAAACCAGTGTGGAAGATATATCAGGGGTCTCCTACCAACTCTCATCAGATAGAAGAAGCTACTTGGATGAGTAGTGAAACATTTCAACCTAATAAGAAGTCCGGTTGCCAAGACTCAACTTCCAGATAGCCAATTTTGTTCATTTATTCTTTTGTGCAGAGTCCAGTATGTTTACCTTGTGTGTAGACAGAAGGTGGTATATATTATACTGGAATCTGAACAGATGAATGAGCTTCAATGTTGTGGATGACATAAAGTCCTTTTAAAGTCCTGCCAGCCCCAGAGTAAGAATGGGAATGGACATAGCATCAAGAGTTTGTAGCAGGATTTGATCCTTGTTTTGCACTCTTGTTGTATGCCTTTCTGTCATAGTTAATAGTTATTTTAGGTTGGGAGCTTATGTCTGAGTGAGAATACGTAAAAACAAGAGTTCAGACATCACTATGATGTTAATAAAACCATCTGTTCTTATATTTGATATTGGTTTTATGTTCAAAACAAAAAGGTGGATAGAGGGAAAATAAAAATGTTTGCCCATATTTTGTATATATATCTTTTTATTGCATCTATTTATTTTGTTAGGTATGTGTTGCATGTAGTGTTAGAATGCTTATTTCTGTGTTGCCTTGTTTTGTTTTTCTCATGATACTTTGTCATTGTTGGATAAATTATTAATTGATTTGACAGGGGTCAGACAGAATATCTGTTGGTTACTCATAAGTTTTCACTGTGTGTCAAACAATACACTTGTTACTGTTATGGATTCTTGTGTAAAATGGATAATAAAGTGCTGGTATGTTTAAGTAGAGTAATGCATTACTTTCTAGATGCTTGCTGAGTAAGCATTTATTTCATGAAGTCAAATATTGCAGTCATGTGTTTTAGACTGTTTGATATTCATTCTAGGAAAGAAAAATTGGTGTGTTTTCATAGTCTTGAAGGCATGAATGACATGACTGCTGACTTCAGCAGTGGAACGTTTCCATTTAAATAGGAATCTGAATTAACAAATCACTGTCATTTCAGTCAATATAAATTTACTGGGGGGGCATGGAGGCAAGAAGCTATATATTGTATATCACAATTAGTATGGCATGGCACTTTGCAATGTTAAGTTTCTAATATGAGAAAATGTTTTTGGGTTTGCACATTACTTTCTTGATTGAAAGTTTATTGTTTCAAATATGACAGATCTTGAAGTTATTGTATTTCAAAAACATTGTACTTAATTGATGTTTTTATATCCTTAGGTTTGCCTCTTTTGTTAGTGCTATAGAATGATCCTTTGGAATCTTTTGAAAATGCTTTCCCAGTCATGGTGATTCAATATGGCAGTTGTATCATATGACTGCTGCTCTTCCAGGAGACCATTCGGCCTATACAGTGGTGCCTCGACTTACGAACGTCTCGACTTACGACCAATTTGAGTTACGACCAGCTCCGGCCGCAAAATTTTGCTTCGACTTGCGACCGGAGCTTTGAGTTACAATCAGAAAAAAGGTGGGGGAAAAGGCGGGGAATTTAAATTATTAACCGTTGGTCGGGGAAGAGGCTGCTTCTTTGTAGCTCTTTCGCCCCAACAGTTAGAGTGTGTGCGTTTGCAGAGAGGCTTCGGACTGCCTGGTGCTGCTTTCTGCTTCTGAGTGAGTACATACAGGGTTTTGCAATGTGGGTTTGGGCTGGGGGGGGGGGGTTATGTTTCTGTGCTGTGATGTTTTTTTGTTTTTTGGTGTGTGTGTTTTTTCCGGCCCCAGCGTGTTCTGATGGGGCTTGCTGTGTTGTTGTTGTATTTTGGCAATTTTTTTTTCAGCCCCAACGCGTTCCGATGGGGCTTGCTGTGTTGTTTTGTTTTTTGGTGATTTTTTTTTTCAGCCCCAGCGCGTTCCGATGGGGCTTGCTGTGTTGTTTTGTTTTTTGGTGTTAGGTAACTACATATATAGTTTGGGTTTGTTTTTTTTTAGTGATTTTTTTCCCTAGCCGGAACAGATTAATGGGGTTTCCTATGGGAAATGGTGCTTCAATTTACAACCAATTCAAGTTGCGACCATCTTCTGGAATGGATTAAGTTCATAAGTCGAGGCACCACTGTACTACACCTTCATAACAACACTATGAGAACAGTATAGCTAGCTGTATTCGGGGCTGTCAACATAGTAAACTGCTTTGGTATGTTAAAGCTACTGTGGTGAACGATATGATTTTAGGAGCTTTTGCAGATGTAATACTACAGTCAGGCGTTAAAGATGAGATTAAGGATTTAAGAATTGGGATAGTTATTTAGACTGTTGAATGCAGTTGGAAGCTTCAACTTTATAGAAGCAACTGGGGAATGGTGAAAGAAGTCAATAAGGTAATTATAATGATTGCAGAGACTAATTCTGGATTGATGGAAATTCTATGCTTATCCAGTAATGTTAATTACCCAAGCACTTTGACCAGGTGCAGGCATATTTTCACTTACATGGGTGCATTTGAGCGCATGTGCCCTTAAAGTAGTCTTTAAAAGCAGGCATATTTTCACTTCTGTGGGTGCACTGGAGCACGTGAACCCTTGAAGCAGTCTTTTAGCTCCCCCTCTATCTAGAAGTGTTTAATGGCAGACCACCTTGTGCTATGAAACTAACAGTAAGGATTAATTCAGAAAATATTTTCAAAATATGTGTACTATACAGTATTTTACAAACTTACTGTGGATACATGTTTATGCTTATAATGAACACTGCACAAGTAAAATTATACTTATCTATACTGATCTATAGATAATCTTGCCTGCAGTTGTGTGAGAGATATGAGCCTTGGGGAATGGGGCATCTCAAGTTATCCCTTTAATCTGTATTTTAAACTAGAACAGGTAATGTGAATGATGCAGCCATTTAAAGAGAGTGATATATTATTTCTGTGGTGCAAGGAAGTTCCACACAATTTAATGTACGGAGGCCTCTACTGAATATGCCTTGGGGATTCATGCAACTGTGTTCATGTTCATTGTCTCAGTTTCCTTGCATATTATCCCTGTCTCAGTTATTATAAATTGTAAAAATATGTTTGAGAGCTTTCCTCTATCTATCTTAGGGAGTTTGCTTAAATTAGGAGGAAGCAGAATTAGTGGCTGCAGAAGTCTTTGCAGCTGTTGACCATGTCTAATCCAGAGGTTTAAGGATACTTAAAATGGACTTTGTTTAAAAATTCTTTACACACACAAAAAAGGGAAAGAAGATGAAAACCTTCACATGTGTAGTATTGTGTACAAGCTTGCCACTGTGCTTTCCATTCTAAGCTACAGGCCCACTGGTGTACTTCTTGTCCTCTGCAACAAAGTCAGACTGGGAGTCGGGCTGCTCCTGCAGTGGGGTGCAAAAATGAGATCAGCAACATGTGTCAACCTGATGGGCAACCTGGGTGAGGAGGTATCAGCAACACAACAATTAGAACTAAAGGAAGAAACTGCCTAGTGGGGATAAGTAGGCAGAGAAAGAAGAGTAGTATAGAAGTGGAGAAGAGAGATGAAGGGTGGAGATGACAATAGACATGGGAGGCAGGCCCTGGAGGAGCTGGCAGGCAATAGGAAGTGTTTTAAGAAGGCCATGGTGGGAAGCCAGTTCCATGGGAGAGGGCTTTGTACCACCAGGAAGGTACTGAGCCACCATCGCAGAGCGGCTTTCTGGGACAGAAACCTGGCCAGGATGGAGCCAGGTACTGTCAGCAGTCTATGTGTGATTGGTTGCTTTACACCAGTATTTGCATTGCCTCCTCATAGTCTCTACAGCCAGCTCAGTGATCCTGTGACTCCCAGCAATTCATATCTGGCATACTTCTCAGCAAGTTTCATTGTCTAAGACTAGATGAGAATTTCTTTTCAGTGCTCGTCATTTTCAACAGTGGTGACACCTGTTTCCTCCAGGAGATTAGAGCTGCTCTCAGTCCATGTGAACCAATGAGCAGGAGCAAGTGAACAGGTAAACAGGATTGTTTTGCTCTGTTAGCAGAGGAGGCCAAGCATTCTGTGTCAACACCTACATGGGAAGAATATAGTGAGGAAGCTGGTTCAGGACTGACAACATTTGGGTCATGTTTTTCACCTAATCTGAGGATGTAGGAGGCTGTACTTGCAGCAAATGCAAACTGGTTGACCAGCTTGCTTGTCCATGCTTTACCTCATCAGGGAAGATGAAGTTGTTTTGGATAGAGCAGAACAGACTCTTCTAGAAAAGCAACAAAAGAGGTTGCCTCTCAGGAAAGGGAAGAATACTAAATGCACTCAAAGCAAGCATTTTGAGGGATGTGGCATTGAGAAGTACCAGGAGCCTGGCTGTGTCTTTTGACCTTGCGGTCAATACCAGATCCTCTTTGTGGCCAGTGATTCTGAGCTACTAAGGAAGCACTCATAGTTTCAAAAAGCCTGGAACTGGCCATGGCGGATTCTGTGAATGCAAAGGTTTGAATCAATAACCAGAGGAGAAGATAACATGTAGTTATGATAGGAGACCCTGGTCTGAGGGTCCTGAGGTAGCAATGAGCAGAAATGACAAGCATCTTGGGACATTGCTGTTTTCCTGGTGTGAGGATCCAAGGCATGACAGGAATTTTCAAGACTCTTTAAGCTCAGTGATCATAATTTCTTCTTCCTGACTCATGTTTGAGGAAATGATACTGCCAGAAACAGCCTTCAGCATGAGACTCTGGGTAGGAAAGTAGGATACAGATGGTTATTTAATCACTGCTTTATCTTGAAAGTCATGACCAAGGAGGAAAGAGAAGGATATTGCAAGTGAACAACTATCTGTGCAAGCATGTTATCAGGAAAGGGTTGCCTTCTTGGATTGTGTACTGTGTTTTCATGAAGGAGGACATCTGCCAAGCCTTCTGATAATAGTGGGAGCCAGAGGTGCAGAGTTCAATTCCCCACTGTGCCCCGTTGATGGGCTGGACTTGATGAGCCATAGGATCTCTTCCAGCTCTGCAGTTCTAAGATTCAACTCTCCCAAGGGGGAGTATGAAGAAGTAGCCAGCATTTGAAGTAAGAAGGTAAGGAGGAGTAAAGCTCAGAATGAACTCTGTCTTAAAAGAAAGTTAAAATAAATAGAAGATTGGGGGGGGGGATGTTTGGGGCAAGAAGAAGAAAAGTGGTAGGTGCAGTGCTTCAAATTGGTGGACATATGCTAATAGTGACAGAGAGGAGGTAGAACTGCTGAGTTCCTGCTTTGCTTCTGCCCCTTCCCAAAAAGAAAACAGTACTAAATTTGGCAAAAACAGAATAAATGATATGCTGAAGCAGCAGCAGTCCAAAATGGGTAAAGCCAGCTAATTTAAATAAAGGTATGTCTCCAGGGCATCCAAGAGTACTAAAAGAACTTGTCAATGTAATCTCAGAGCTTCTGTCTCTAATCTTTGAGAATTCTTGGAGAATAGGTGAGGTCCTTGAATACTGGTGGTGCGTAAATGTTCTCATATTCGAAAGGGAGGAAAAAGAGGACCCAGGCAGTTATGGACTGATGGGCATATTGTTGGTGCTCAGAAATGTTCTAAAACAAATCATTAAATAGTCCATGTGTATACCCCTAGTGAAAAATGCTGTGATTACTCAAGAGCCAGCATGTTTCTCTCAATACCGAATTAATATTAGCTCTTTGATAAAGTTATAAGCTTGATAGACCAGACAAATGCTGTGGATGTTTTGGTTTTAGTGTAGTTTTTGCTAAGGTCATCTGTTATATTCTTGTGGCTAGGCTGGTTAAGCATGTGCTAGAAGATTATGCTCCTGGTAGTTGGAATTTGTACCTGGTTGATAGGACATACCGAATGATTGGTTACTGATAGTCCCTGCAGAGGAGAGGCAAGTGGGATCCTGCAGGGGTTTGTCCTGGGTTCATTGTTACCCAAAATCTTTAGAAATTACTTGGATGAAGGTGTAGCTTGGATGCTCATCAAATTTGCAATGTCACCAAATTTAGAGGAGAAGTTAATCCATCTGGAGACCCGAGGAGGATTCAAAATGACTGTAACAAGTTGGTAACCTGTACCAAAACAAAAAGTCTGTTTGAGAAAGATCTAGCAGTTCTAGTAGACCCTACGTATGCTGCAGTAGAAAACAGAAAAAGAAAAGTTACTGTAAAATAAGTAAAGTGTCCAGATAACTCTCTACTCAGCTTTGATGAGACCTCACCTGTGCAATTCAGGACAGCCTAGTTAAAGAATACTGAAAAGCTGGATTTTTTCCAGTGTTACGTATTAACCCCAAGTGTTATTAAGAATGGTGGAAGGAATAGAATATAATTACCTTGGAGGAGGCAGGTGAGAGGTGATAGCCTTCTTCAAGTAATCTGAAGACCAGTCACATGGAAGATAGAGCAAGCTTATTTCACTACTCTGGAGGATAAGTAGTGGATTAAATTTACAAGAAAAGAAGTTCCAAATATTAACACTAGTGATTAAATCCAGTGGTTACTCCTGTGCAGAATAGATGCATTAAATCAATGGAAACCTGGTAAGTCAACATTTCATTGACTCGGTGGATCTACTCTATCCAGTGTTAATCTAAACATTGGATTTAGGTCTAAGAAGAACTTCAGAGTAAGAATTGTTTGACAGTGGAATAGACTACCTCAGAAGGCGACATACTGTCTTTTGGAGACTGAAGCAGAGGATGGACATCTGTCAGGGATTATTTAGCTGTAGATTCCTTTATTGGCAGGGGATTGGAATACATGATTTTCGGGTCTCCTCCAGCTCTACAGTTTAGCAGTTTTAGTTCGTGTTGCACAGCAGCTCCTGCATCAAAACCTATTGTGTCTCAGGCAGCTGTTGTCTTTTTTTGGGTTCTTGTAGAATACAAGAAAAGGGCGAGAATGAGAATGGGTCAGTGTGACAAGCGAGAGGAGAGTATAGAAGCTCTCGTTGGAGTGCCATCCACCCATAAGATATCTAAAGCGGTGCAGACCACTCCACCGCCAACCCCTCGTGAAAGAGTACACCAGGGAATAGACACCCGGGAGCTGGAAGCAAATCTACGGGGCTTGACCGTGGCAACTCAGACGGAAGGAGATTTGGCGGGAAAAGCAGAAAGGGGGAGGTCTGTAGTAGAGGCGGGAATAGGGGATATAAAAAGGGAGCACGACAGTATACCAGGGGGTTGGGAATTTATCTGGGTAGAAGACCCGTGGACAGGGGAATGGGAAAAGGTTAAAGTTCCACGAGAAGAGGCGGATTATCGCCGGAGAAAGGGACTTCCTCAGCGACCGTCTTACTGGGGAGAGTCGGAGGCGAGAGAGTGGAGGAGACGGTTAAAGGAAGAAAGGGAAATAGTGGCCAGAGAGGCGGAGGAGCGTCGGGCATGGCGTGCGGAGGAGGCACGGAGAGTGGCGTATCTCCGGGACCATGGAGTACCTTTGAGAGAGCGGGAGGCCCGGTCTGGAGAGAGGACGGAGGTGAAGAGACTTTACCATTATTAGGAAATGAGGACGATGAACAAGACATTCCCAGTTATAACCCGTTTTTGCAGGGTCCATGGGAAGAGAAATCCCTAAACCCGTTCGACACGAGTCTTTGGATACCCTTGCAACGTCCGTTGACGCCGCAAGAGATGTTGCCACAAGATACTTTAAAGAAAGTTTCACCCCTGTTTAGTAAAATAAAGGACACTTTGGATTATAATCAAAAAGGGATTCCTGTTTTATTTGACAAAAAGAAGGAGGCTATATTCGAACCTTCACAGTCAGAAAGGAAAGATAACTGATTAGTTAAGGAAAAGAATAATATGCATCTTAGTACCAGTTTCCATTGAGACAAAATATGCAAATTAAATATCAGTGGATATAGATTCTGTAAAATTTATGGAGAAATTGGCTCACCAAATCCCTACTGGTTCAATGGGCCTACTCCAATAGCAACATATTACTGGATTTCCTCCTCTGTGTGAGTTAGGATTGTGAACACAATCTTCCTTAACAAATAAATTCTAGTCATGCTAACTTTCCTGTAGCCTTGCTCCAGATATGCTTCCCTATGTCAAACACTTGTTTTAAACTCTGAATCTCTAGAAATTTATTTTAAATTATAACTGAGCTACAAAACTAAAAAGAAAGAAAGGCAGTACTTTAGTTTAGAGGTGACATGGCTTGAATTATGGACGACCAATATGGCAAACTAAAGTAAATAATTTCTCTTTGAGATGTTGGTTTTTTAAGATTAAATTTAGAACAGAATGAAGCAGTTATCATCATGCCAAATGGCTTTAAGGCTTCTGCGCGCTTACCTGGGAGTAAATTCCACTGAACTCAATGACGCTTTCTTTTGGGAAGGCTTATATAAGATTGCCTTCTGGGAAGGCTTATATAAGATATAGGTTTTCAAGTCCAAAATTATTCCACAAGCCCTCTATGGTTTCCCAATTTGGGCAAATGCTATGGATCAATCAATTGAACAGCTACAATCCTCCTTCTTACTCAAAGTGTTAGGACTACCTAGATGCGTGCCCTACTCAGTACTCTGTCTGGAGTCCGGAGTATCTTTAATACAGACTGTAGCTTTGTTGAGATTATTTAAATTTTGGTTAAGTATCTATTACAATTCAAACATGGACAGTTTATTATACCAACTTCTGCGGGACTCTGTCCCACCTTTTGGGTCAAGGGTCCTCTTGAAAAAATTGAAATCAATTGCTATAGATAGCAACTACCTTGGAGCTCTAAGTCAAGAGCTAGTTTTCCAAATTATTAAAAGAAGAATTTTGGATATTGAATTCCAGGACCTTTGTAGTGCTGCCAATAAATTCTGTTCACCATTGTTTTTCCATATTCCTCCTAAAATGGGTAAACCTGCTGCCTACCTTTCCTTGCTCAAATGCCCCCAAAAACGTAGGGCCTTTTCTTTGGCCAGATGCAATGTCATGCCTACTGCTATATTATGTGGCAGATTTAATGCAGTTCCCTATTCTGAAAGACACTGCCCGTGTGAACAGGGGGTGCTGGAAACTCTTGTTCATATGTTTTTGCACTGCCGCTTCACTCGATCAAAGTTAATAGCCCCAATTTTATTAAAGCTGGAAGGGAGGTCAGATCTGGATAAAATTCGCTATATGCTGATGGCCGAGATGACTGGCATTGTAGAAAGAGTCGCAGACTTCCTTGATACTATTGTTAGCAGATGAACCGTTGTCCCTCTAAGGATGTCTAACAGTTTTCTGCCCTCTTGATGCCTATATATGTAGTTACCTAACAAACCACCGTGACTATGTCCAATTTTTACTTATGCCAATAAAGGTTTTACCTACCTACCTACCTACCTACCTACCTACCTACCTACCTACCTACCTACCTACCTACCTACCTACCTACCTGTTGATACTGTGGTTGCAGATAAAAACTTCTCTTAGATGTATAGTTATATGTAGGTTTAGATGACCTTCTATGGAGAAAACATTGAACTAGTAGGGCTTCAGAGTTGAAAAAGCCTTTTAAAAAATAGTTACTCACTAAACCTTATTTGTTGGAAACATCATGAGAAGGGCTTCTGAAGAAGGTCTTAGGGTCTGTACAGTATAAGTAAGTGCCAGAAGAAGCAGCTTGGCTCCAAGGCATTTAGAGTCTTCATAAAAAGTAGCACTTTGAATGTGCTACTTTTGAATGTGCTACTTTTGCTACTTTTCTATCCTAAAAATGAACCAGCACCCAGCAAGGATGGAGAAATGCCATTATAGTAGCATCAAAACAGCCAGTCCCAATAAATTACTGTATCTTGCTGCTCTGTTTTGGCCCCACTAAATTTTCTGGGCTGTTTTTGAGCTGTTTTCTTTCTTTCTTTCTTTTTTTAATAATTTTTTTTCAGAACAAAAACAAATACAAAATACTTACTATACAATCTAAACTACTGTGCACCCCATACCCACGGGACCCCTTGGAACAATACTTTTAATACGAACTTCCTTTCCAAAATTGTATTGATTGTTGTTTAGAGGCTTTCCCCTTTCCTTTCACTAATACAAATTCAACAAATCTACCCCAAATAGCATAAAAAATATTTGAACTTATTTCCCCTCTTTTCACCTTAAGTTCAGTAGTCAATTTATCATTTAATGCAATGTCCCATACTTCATTATACCAATATTCTAATTTAATATCATTTTTATCTTTCCAAAATCTAGCTATTAATATTCTAGCACTTGTCGTAAAATTGGAAATCAATTCCTTCGAACAATAATCAAGTTCTATCTTATCAAAAATTGACAACAAAGCAATTTTAGAATTGAATTCAATATCTTTTCCAAATATATCACGTTTCCTTAAAAATCAGTTTCCAAAATTTCTGAATCCATTTATACTCCCACCACATATGATAATACATGCCAATTTCTTCATCACATTTCCAACAAGCCTTAGAATAATCTGAATTTATTATATTCAATTTCACTGGAGTCATATACCACCTTAAACTGATTTTAATTCTTTTTCCTTTATTCTTACCGACATTAATTTTAAAACTCTCATCCTCCAAATTTTTATCCAATCCTCTGTTTTAATTTCTGTCTTTAAATCATTTTCCCAAATTGATTTCAAACCTTCTGTTTCTGTCTCTTTTTCCTCTTGTTCCAAAATTAGGTTATATATTCTACTTACTACTCCCTTCCTCAAAGCATCTTTCTGCATATCTTCATGTGATGATAGAAATTGTTCGTACTTAGTACATTCTCTACATTTGCCATTAGTTTTCAGCCATTCATTTGTCCAACTATCTAATTGGATATAATTATACCATGATCATTTATTAGTTTGAAGTTTAACTATAATCTGATCCTTTGATCTCATTTTAATCATCCAATCCTTCAATCTGGCAACTTTTTTGTCCTTAAACAAATCAGCTAAACCCTTCAAGTTTGCTGGGAAATTTTCTATTTCAGTCACTAATTTTAATGGTGAAGTAAAGGGACATAGCTTCTTTTTATATCTATTCCAGACATTTAACATGTTTCTTAAAAAAGGGTTATTCACCTGATTTATTGTATTTCTTTTTACTACATTAAACAAATATTTTTCAACATTCCCATTTATTTCTGAGGATTCCATATCCCACCAAATTAACTTTCCTTTGTTGTATATGATATCTCCAATAAATCTTAACTGATTCGCTGTACAGTGGTGCCTCGCTAGACGATGTTAATCCGTTCCACGGAAATCGCTGTCTTGCAAAAACATCGTCTAGCGAAGCACGTTTCCCCATTGGAATGCATTGAAATCTCTTCAATGCGTTCCAAGGGAAAAGTCGTCGTCTTGCGAAGATCGTCCATAGGGAAACCTCGTCTAGCGAGCGTGGGTCCCCGTTGGAATGCACTGACAGCTATTGACCGCTAGTCAATGCATTCCAATGGGGAAATCTCGTCGTCTAGCGAAAATCGCCCATACGGAAACATCGTTTTGCGATCGCATTAGCGATCGCAAAAAGCCATCGTCTAGCGATTTCCTCGTCCTGCGAGGCAATTGTCTAGCGAGGCACCACTGTATAATAATTTTTTATATTAGGAATACCTAAACCTCCATTTTTTGGAGCCTTATACCAATATCATTTATTCTAGATTTTTTACCTTGATTACAAAATCCATTAATTAATACCTGCCAATACTTAAAATCTTCTTCTTCTAATTGTATTGGGAGCATCCTGAATAAAAAAGTAATTTTTGGTAATATTTTCATTTTGATCATGGCGATTCTCCCAAACCACAATAGTTTCAATTTAGAATACTCCTGCAATTTAATCTTTAATATCACTTTTTAATTTATTAAAATTTTGCTCCTTTAATTTTTGAGTCACTTTAACTATATTTATACCTAAATATTTACTATTAATTACACATTTTAAAACTATATTTATTTACAAACATTTCTTGTTCATGTTTATTATGATTAAACATCATTAATTGTGTTTTTTGCCAGTTAATAGTTAATCCTGTTATTTCCCCAAATTTTTCTAAATGATTTTTAATATTATCCATACTTTCTAATGGGTTTTTAATGGTCAATAATGAGTCGTCAGCAAATAAATTAATCTTAATTGTATCATTTTTGCCTAATCCTTAAATAATTCATCATTTCTTATCGCATTAGCTAGCAGTTCTATAACCATACAAAACAATATTGGTGAAAGTGGACAGCCTTGTCTTGTACCTCGGCCTAGAAAAATCCGCTCTGTTAAACCGTCATTAACTATTACTTCTGAAGTGTTATCTGAATATAATTGGTCTATAACCCCTATAAATCTTTTACCAAATCCCCACCCTTTATAAGCAACTTTAATGTTGGCCATTCCACACAATCAAAGGCCTTAAATATGTCTAGTGATAAAACAGTTGCCTTTGTTTTTTCCTTTTCTATCTCATATATAATATTCAAAACTCGTCTAGTTAAATTATCCATTTGTCTTCCCTTTATAAAACCACATTGATCTTCTTTAATAAAATTTGCTATGAATCTGTTTAGTCTATTTGCTAGTATAGCAGTAAAAATCTTGGCATCTTGATTTATTAGAGATATAGGCCCATAAGATCCCGGATCTGTTAGATCCTTGTTGGGTTTTGGGATAAGAATCATTAATGAATGTTTCCAAGAAGATGGCATTGTCTCTCCTTCCAATATTTTATTATAAAACATTTTTCTTAGGTATCAAAATGGAACTAAAATGTTTATAATATTCTGGACCCAATCCATCAGGGCCTGGTGTTTTACCATTTCTCAGTTTGTTAATAACTTCAGCAATTTCTTCTTCTTTAATCTCTTCTTCTAGTATTCTTTTATCACATTCCAATATTTTAATTTTTAAATTCTCATTTATATAGTTTTCTATATTCTCTTTCAGTACGTTTTTTTCCTTTATATAATTCATGATAAAATTCTTGAAAAATCTTCAATTTATCTTTCATTATATTACAGCTCTTACCTGTTCTATCTTTAATTACCCCAATTGTGTTTTTTAATCTTCTATTTTTACACATTCAAGCTAATAATTTTGAATTTTTGTTGCTAAATTCAAAAAAATGCCTCTATATATACATCAAATCCCTCTGGACTTTCTCTATTTCTAAGTTCCATTTCTTTAATAACCGTATCGTAAAAATCTCCTTGTTTATTATTAGGTGCGTAGACATTGACCAAAGTATATTCTTCCAAACCCATTTTACCCTGTATTATTATAAATCTTCCATTACAATCTTTTACTACCTGTTTCACTATAAATTCACAATTTTTAAAAATTATGATTGCCACACCTCTAGATTTAGATGTTCCAAAGTTTTTTTTAATAAATGTCTATATTATTCATCTTTAGTTCATTGACTCCATCTTCTGATTGATGAGTCTCTTGCAGAAAGGCAATGTCCACCTTATTTTTCTTCAATAATGCTTCTATTCTTCTTCTTTTCACTGTTGATCCCAGGCCTTTCACATTTAAAGTAGCTAGTCTTATTCTTTTGCCCATTTAAGTTCGAAGAGTTCTCCTCCTAACAGGCCCCGTGTGCAACCCCTCCTCCCACCAAACTAACAAAAATAGACTAAAACTTAAAATTAACATAACCCAAACATACAATACCCCTAACAATCCAGTGAACATATATCTTTTTTCCCACCCCACCATATTCCCCCGCCATAACTACTAGCGAGGGCACAAGGGGGGGGGGACACCACCACCATCCGGCAGAACTACAACCAGAACCTCGCCTCTGCTCTTTTTATTAAATTTTTGCATTTCTTCTTAATACTTGATAACACTGAAGCCCCCTTCTCCACCCCTCTCTCCCCTATAATTATAAATTTTAAAAAAACAATTAAGATCCAATTATTAATAATTTTAGTTTTGTTATTGCTGTTACTATCTAATATTAATATAATTAGTATAATTACATAACAATAATTATATAACAATAAGGAAAATTAAAAGATTTGGAAGGGGGGAAAAACAACAGTTGGTCCATCTTCTAGTCCTTCAAAAATCTAGTCCTTTCTGCTTCAACCTTCTGTTTTTTTGCTTGTAGTCGGGGTTAGCTCATGACCTTCCTCTTCTTCATGCCAGGAGCTGTTTTCAATGGCAGCCCCAAGTATAACACTCCACAGTTGTCCAAACATGAGATCACAGGAACTTGGTTAGTGGTGGCAAGTCAGATGATATTTTCTGTTCTGTTAGATAGGGGAAATAGAAGAAGTTGCTGGTGAGGACTCCAAATGGTCTAATCTAATTTGAACCCGGTCTGGGGATTTGGAGTATGATGAAAAATGTTTAGTGGACATCTAACAACATAATCTGCTTCCAGTTATTTCCATATGAACCTGATCTGTGTCCTCTAAAGCAGTAGTTCCCAACCTTGGGTTCTTGGACTGCACTTCCCAGAAACCTTCACCACCAGCTGTTCTGCCTGGGGCTTCTGGGAGCTGCAGTCCAAAAACCCTGGGTTACCCAAGGTTGGGAAACACTATAGGGATGCTCATTGCACCTACCAAATGTTGCCTAGTATTCTGTAATCTGATGTTTTACCCGATGTCTTCATTGTTAGTACTAGTAGATGGACTGCACAGTACTTGGACCTCAGTTTTTATGCTTGAATATGCACACTTTCCTTTCCTCCTTTGCCCTTCTGCAGTCCAAAATGTGATCTGTCTCTCCCTTGCTGTATTCCTTCTGCTTGATCAACCACACCTTCTCTCTGTCATTTAGTAGAATAGGCAGCAGGGGTCTTTGATTTGACTGTGCCAGGTTTCAGATATTGTCCATAGAAGTTGTTTATGTAGAGATAAGTTCTCTAATTCTGACAGCGAACCAACTTATTTCTTCTACTATGTGCCAGAGGAGGTGATGGTTTTATTGATGAATATGGAAAAAGTGAATAGTCCAGTGCTTTGTTCCATTCCTCTAATTTACGACATTGGTAATAATGGATGATGGATGAGATATCCAAACATTAATAAATAATCTTAAAAGGTGTACTAAATCAAAGAGGAAGAGACCAAGGAATAATCTCATATCATGTTTCAAGGAGGGTAAGGTAATTCTAGTGTCATTAATTCTGCTGCATTCAAGAAATAAACAAAAACCCATTTAAAGTAGATGCACTGTCAATAAGATAAGAGCTGTAGCACTATTGGCAGTTTTTCTTGCATGTTACAGTGCAACATTAACTGTTTTAAAGCAGTATCTCCACAAATTAAAAGTTTCAAGAGCCAGATGGTTGTTGCTGGGGAAAAAGCGATTATGTATTTGCGAAATATCACCTGCATGACTGCTGTTGCCACTTGCTTAATAAGTTAGAAGGAAAATGGCTGGACTTTTCTGCATATGCATTCAGTTCTATTTTAGTTAAGGCACTGAACAACAATGACTAAAATCCTATTAGTGCAACTTGCTGTGGCCAGTTGTGACTAACTGACAATTTACTGGATAGCATCTTAATTGCATAATTGGACATGTGACCAAGCACATAATCAAGACACACACCATCCTTCTTGTCAATTTACCAAATTAATCAGGACACATTACACAAACTCTTATGTGAACACCAACAGGATTTGGGCCAACAGTGATGTGGCAGCTGTTGCTTAGGACAGAACTATTGAAATAATATGGAAAGCCCTCTGTCCAGTTTTGAAAGAACAACGACAAATGTTTTGTTTCCATCTGCAGGACTCCTTAGTGCCATAATCCTTTGTAATAAAAAATATTGTGTGTTCCAAGAGATTTGAATCCTGTACATATCTACTCAGTGGATTAGCCTCCGTGAATTCAACATAGCTTACTTTAAGATTATTGCCTTGTGTATTTTTTAAATTCATACTGCCATTGTAGGTATACATTTGTGTTCCTTTGTTCAAGCTGTGTAAATATATATATATGTACAACTTCAGTTGTTTTCTATGTTGTCCAATTTCAATTTACTTGTTTTAAGCTCATATCATGTTTGACAAATTTCCCATTATTTCCTGCTCATAATTTATGTATGCAAACTGAGCAACCATATGACCTTTCTATTAGCATTTAGAACTACCACACTGGCAACCTCTTCTACAGTATATTTGATTGAATGGTATTATTTAACAGAAATAGGGGATTCACATGTAATAGTAAATACTACTCCTAGACTGCAAGGAGAATACATGTTTGAATGTGTCTCCCTGTCATAAATTCATTTTATTTAAAAACATAACATGTAAGAGAGCTTCTAGGTTTTTTTATTTGTCTTGATATCAAATATGGCTTAATGTGCTAGATTAATAAACCATAGGAGAGGACAACTGAGCAGATAATCTCTTATGTTCAGTCCAAAGTAGTACAGTTCAGGAAGTGTATGTCATGGGATATTTTGAATGTCCTTAAGATGCACTCTAATTCTTCTTAGATTATAACAGGTGAGACAGAGCTTTTAAACTCATCCTTTCCCCCCTCCCTCCCTCCCTCCCTCCCTCCCTCCCTCCCTTCCTTTGTATCATAGTGTTGCACAATTTAAAAATTAAAATGATGGATATATATGAAATACAGGTAAAATCAGGGTGGTAAAACTCAATGATTTTTAAAAATCAAATTGATTTAAATCATGATTTAAATGAGAGAATTTTTTTTTTAAAAATCAAATCATTGTTTAAATAAAAAAATGATTTTTAAAAAATTAAACCTCAACAAGTCTTATTTTTTTAAATTTAAATTTAAATCAGATCCACCCTGTATAATTTTTAAAACATATTAGGATTAAGATGTTAAGATAGTGTTATAATGGCCATTTAGTATATCTTCTTTTGTACACCTGGTGAGACATAAATTGCATGGACATAAGTGCTGTACTGATTGAATTTCACCATAGTCACAAAATATTGTCCTGTATCCAAGTAACCCCCTTTTACTTGATTATTCTCTGATCTTCCTACTTTGCTTCAAAGTCCATTAAGTGACTTCCAGATAGTTCAGCTATAGTCTTGTCCTGGTTAGCGACACTCTTCGGTATTCATCCATTCAGCAAGGTGTGTTGTTTTTGTTCTCCATAGGTTTAGTCTAACCTCTTCTGATTTAATATTTAGAGCTTGAGATGTGTGCAGGAAACTTCCTTGATTTTAGCCTTTGTCTAGGGTTGTTGGTGTCCATGAAGTGGATGGGCTTGGTGCTATATTGCCTTATTTTTTTCTTTATTTGCTAGCACCTCTCAATGTATTTCTGAAGGGCAATGCTAACCAAATAATACATTTTTTTTCAGTGGGGAATAGGTTTCAGGTAGCCAATAATAATCCTGCATGATTCTTTAAGAGCTACATCCACTTGTTTGGCATGTGCTGATTTATACTACCACTTCTGGAAGTGAAGGATTGGCCAGCTGCATGGCATTGTCCAGGGGACACTCAAGTGTACTCAGCAATGCTTTTCTGCTTTTCAGGAAGACTCCTTCTATGTCCCTCTTTTCCCCACTGAAAGGGTAATAGAATATTGAGGGGTTAATATGCCATTTAGGAGGGTTGGGTTTTTTTTAATGTACAGTTCATAGACTCATAGAAAAGTGAAGTTGGAAGGGGCCTACAAGACCATCAAATCCAACCCCCTACTCAATGCAGAAAACTCAATGTAGTTTTCAATTACCTATAAGGTTTTCAGGGAGTGATCATTCCTGTGAATGCTCTTTACAATGCTTTACAAGTCTTGTCGGTTGCATAGTAAAGATGTAATATTGAAGACTGGGCTTCACACTTCCAAACTTGTCTCACCATGTTTCAATCCGTATGGCTCCTAGGTTTGCTGGGGACAGGAAAAACAACAAAAAGTGTTCCCATTTTGGAAATTCAAGCCCCTTTGAACTTATCAGTAGAGATGCAGTGTGTTTATTTCATCATACTCTTCTGAATGCCCACAGAACAAATAACACAGGGAAATATAGAAGTTTGTTTGAAGGAAAATATTTAGTAATAGTTATATTTTATGTACATTTGCTACAATTCTCTAATAAAAAATTCGGACAACATTCAGAAAAGGCCTAAGTACAGTGTAGATATGCAGATTAATATTCTGTAGGCCTTTATGGGCACTAGTGCTGTCCTTAAACTTATGTATTCAGATGTGTTATCTTGTTTATAAGTATCATATTTGGGGCACTTCCATATAGTAAAAGTAAAGAACTGTTTTAGGGTACAAGAGGTGCAGGAGTGGGGATCAAAATACAGTGGTGCCTCGCTAGACGATGTTAATGCGTTCCACGAGGATCGCTGTCTAGCGAAAACATCGTCTAGCGAAGCACGTTTTCCCATTGGAATGCATTGAAATCGCTTCAATGCGTTCCAAGGGAAAAGGCACTCGTCTTGCGAAATTTCCCATAGGGAAACCTCGTCTAGCGAGTGAGGTTCCCCATAGGAATGCACTGACAGCTGCACTGACAGCTTTTGACCACTAGTCGGCGCACTCCTATGGGGAAACCTCATCGTCTAGCGAAAATCGCCATAGACAGACATCGTTTTGCGAAGCGCAGTAGCGCTCGCAAAAAGGCATCGTCTAGCGATTTCCTCGTCCTGCGAGGCAATCGTCTAGCGAGGCACCACTGTATTCTACTTACTATTGCTGGGTTAGATTACTCACTTAAATTAAAACGTATTCTTTATATTGTTTTGGGAACTAATGCCATGGACAGCCAGTTTACCATGTTAAAACAAATCCTGAATACAGCTTGATTTATAATATTCCATTGTTGGTCCTGTATAATTCCATTGATGGTATTATAGAATGATAGGGGCTGTATTCTTCTGATTTTATACTGTGAGTGCTTTTGGAAAATAGGAATTAAGTATCATCTGAAGTGAACTCTGTCTATGAATGCTGTCCTTTGATAGGTGTGCCACAAAATTCATAGTGGTTTTTGTTTGCAACATATGAGTGAAACTACACTTCTAGATGTAGAAACCTAGAGTAACCCCTGTATAATTCCAAGGACTATTGCTTTAAACATGGAGGATAGGATTTAGAAGTCAGCCAAGCATTTTGTCCTCCTCACATTTAGTCTGTGTATCTGAATGAGTGCCAGTTTGCACAGATTGTGTGTCAGTTTAAATACAACAAACAGGCATCAGTCTGCTTGAAATCATTCCACCAAAGACTTCTAAAAACTTTAGGTAGTCGGCAAACAGTAATGGTTGTTAAACATTAAGTTGCTTTGTAGAATTATAAAACAGCTTTTCGCATGCTTTCAAATAAAATGTTGTCATCCACTAATGAATGAGATACCATCTGTAATAATTAAGGTTACTCTACTTGTTTTTCCCCTGCAGCAAAACTTCTGAAGGTTTGGAGAAGAGAGTAAGAAAACTACCAAGGAGGGCTATAGCAGCATTGTAAGTACTGCAAGGGAAAGAGAATGTGAATGTAAAATGTTATAAGGAACCAGTCCACATATATTTGATTTAAAAAATTACGTGTATGAAAGAAACTGGATGGAGCAGAAGGAGCAAGATACAGTTGCAGTCTTCTTAATTTACAGACATTGCTTCATTCGTGTGAAATTTAAAGTGTTCCCTTTGCTGGGTAATCAGGAATTCACCAATATCACAGAAAAATATGTTTTTCTCTAACAAAGATTGATCTACTTTATATACATTTGTTTATTTAAAACTGCCAGAATTTCGAAAATCGTTGTGGTTTTGTAGGGTTGTCATTTGTTTTAGTGACTTATTGTTTAGGTTATTTTGCAGAATTATTTATTTGCTGATTTATTTATGTATTTCATTATTTATTTATTTGATTATTTAGTAAATTATTTATCTGATGAATTATTAATTCATCTTCATGACAAGGTTTAAATTATTTATAACTTAATTTTGATTTTATTGCTTTTCGACGCTGCATTGTTACTGACTAGTTTTTTTTTTTCATCCCCTTACTTGCTTCTTGAAAATCGAAGTATTAGCTTTGAGGCAAGTTTATATTCATCGCAGGACCCCTGTATATGTGTTTTTTTTCAGCATATGAAGTACTTTTCCTTGTAGGTACACATTGTGCAAAGCTTTTTTGTAACATGACTTATCTGTTCACACTTTTAGTCATGATGTTTGATAACTATACAAAGTAAGTGTTTAACCTTTATAAAGAAAGTGAGGACATTTCTCAAGTAGAAATTATCTACTTTGCCATATATACTTCTGATCTGTTGGCTCCAGAGCACCATTGGAGAGGTGTACTTCCTGTGATTGAGTAGGTGTCTCCCAATTCACCTCATTATTTATATAAATATTCTTTCCCCCATTATCCAATAGTTGAAGTGTATGTTGGCTGACATTTCAAAATAGCTTTCAAAACATAGATCAGCTGCTAGATCAGTCTGTGCTTCACAGAAGTCAGCTTTGTGGATCCTGATCTGTGCCACAGATTATTATAAATACAGTATCATTTCAATTGTTGACTGCAGCATCATTTCTGTTTGTTAAGTCTCTCCTGCCTCTAATATGCTTTGCCTCATGTGCTATATTGGGGACATGCTACATTTTTATTCGTGTACTTATTTAACATGCTTTTCTACTGCCTTTCAATGCAAATCCTTTCTGTGGCCCAATCATCTTTTGAATCATGATTGGCCCACAGAACAATAACCTAATTGTATAAACAACAGCAGTAGTAGTTTAAATCCCAGCTTTCCTGGGAACATGGGAAAAAGGTAGAAATGAGTGATCTCTGTACATTTTATCAACCCCAGTCTACTCCCTCTGGTGGTTTCATGTGAATGAAAAGCTTAGGCACAGAATGGAACTTTGAGGTACCCAAAGACTTAGTGGCCATGAGGTGGAACTGAAATTCTTTAGAACTGTTTTCTGAGTCTAGGAAAGACAGAAGCCACCATATCACAATGCCTCCCAGAAACCTTAACACTGCCCCCCCCCCCAGTGCAATCTGTTCTCTTTGTACGGTGTGGAAGTCTACTATGCCCATAATGGGTTTTGGCAGTAATTACATAATGCCATCACCTCCCACATTCAGCCCTCCTGACCATTAGGCATATGGAGTTTCCTCACTGGTATACCATAGTAATGTTAAGTGCTAATCATACTTAGCTGGTGACACACAACGATGGTGGCAGGCTCTCCAACTTAACAGATGGACATTCAGCTCCTAGGCTGTCCTCATGTATAGGTTGCTTCTCCTTCAAGTTTGCAGAAGATCTGCTTACAAGCAGGTGTTGGATGAAGGAAGAGGCACAATCCTGTTGAGGTGCAAGGTCCAGATAAATAAAAGCGGCATAAAAATGAAGAAAATAAGACAATGGAGAGAAGGATAAAGGGGACAATTAAAGATTAAATGCAGATTGGCTGAGTGCTCAGAATTTCAACAATAGAGAAAATGGGTGGCAATTGACATCTAAGGGTATCTTGAGTTCATTAGAGTTCAGTGAGGAGAGAGATTGGGTTGTTTGGCGAAGACATTAAACTGAAACATCACCATTTTTGTCATGAAAGGGAAATTAATAGTTTGGAATTGTTTGTGTATGCACACATTATTGCTGTGGCTTCAGCAGTAGTAAAAGTTTTATAGTTAACTTTCATCTTCTAATTTATTTTTTTATTTAGTGAGTCTGCTTATATTTTAGTCTGGATATTTTTCTTTAAAAACAGTGCCTTCTGCATACATTGAGCAGTATACTAATGAGTGTAAAGCTGTAGTTGCAGTAATTGTACTAGGTGTAGAACATGGCCTTTATATTGTGCTTAGTACTTGAAATGAATTACTATAGAATTTAAGGTTTAACATGGCATTGGAAAGGATGCATTGTACATTTCAAGTTGTGTTGCTATTGAAATACGGTAGAAATGGTCTCTGCAGATAGGTTTCACTGTAGAACTTAAATTATGCATGTGTATATCTAAATTCCTTATTTTGAAATATTGAATGTATGAATATTTAATTAGTATCTTGCTTTAGTATCTTCATATTCTTGCCTTAAAGGAAGCTGTTTGTTTTGATTTATACACATGGATAAAAGCTTACATATGGTCTGTATGAATGGCTTTTTGCTCTCCTATAGTAGGTGAACATTTTCACATAATGATTTTTTTCCATTTAAATTTTCTGAACTAATGTAAACCATGGGGACACCTTTTTGGACATTTTTGGACACTTCTCATTGTTTTTGCCTTCATTTATTTGTAACAAAATATTTGTAACAAAAACTTACAAAGGTTTGGAAACATTGTAACATTTAGCAATAGTAAGAGTTTTCCAGTTCATGTCAAAGTATATGCATATTAAAACATATCCCCGTTTGTTTGTTTTTATTTATTTTAAGCTTTTAATCCAAAATTGAAATTCTCTGCACTAAAATTTTTCTGCATTATTGAAAAAAAATTTTTTTTAAGGCCTGTAGAGCATTGTTGTTAAACACTGTTAGTTCCTTCTGTCACTTGCTTGTACTAGTATTAAATGCTTCCTGAACTACATAATACAGTAGTTACAGAGGTAATGTAAGACACTATGCATTGGCCCCGAGAGAAACTACTTTCTAATTATGACAACTGAAAGCACAGCCAAAGATCATATTAAGCTAGAGAATTCTTTCACACCCCATTCATTTACCAGAAGATTTATTATGACAGTAGCTAGTGGGATCCTCTATACTGTATTATTTTTAAGAAAGAAAATAACAATTCTTTCTCAGTGGCAGAAATCCTGTTGGAGTACGTTTATGCCATACAACGTAGATCATATCAGTGTCTGGGAATGGAAATCATTAATTTAATTGAATTTAAAAGTTTCTAGGTTAAAGATAGAAAAATTTAGTTGCATCTTGGAGTTCATTAGTGGGAGTGAGCAATTCCTACTGTTCTCTAAAACAGATAAATAAGCACTCTACTATTTTGTACATATTTCAGCGAAATGATCTTTCTTCCTTTTGTATGACAGGATGTGTTAAATTTCTGTGTACAAAGCACCTAGGTAGCTTCCTCTGAAGCTAGCACCAGTGTAGGAACTAGGGCACAGAGAGAGTTCAGTGACTTCAAAATCTCATGGCAGCTCTATTGAGAAACTGCCTCCTGGACGACAGTGGCTCCCTGTACATTACAATTACATGTGTATTTTCTAAATGTAAACTATCGTTTTGCAAACTGTCATTCATGACAGTTCAAGAACCTAAAAAGTACAGTAAATAACTATGTAAAGAGAGGAAACATCTGCATGTTTCCACTTTAAAAAAATTGATTTCACCATCTCTTATTGATAGATACTGTAGGTAGTCTCTTGTTTGTGCCTATTTATGTATGTCTTTCATTTATTTCTGTTTGCCGAGAAGATAAATGCACCTGAAAGTTTTGATGAGAAGAATCTCAAGGTTGTTTTTGTCTCATGGATGGAATTTTCCTCAAACATAGAAGGGAACCTTTGGATCCAAATCCACAGTCAATATTTTGATAGACTGTAAGATGAAAAAGATGACTAATGTAGGAGTGAGAAGCATCATCATAATCATAATAAAATAAAGCTAAAGGTACTGGGTAGTCATTTATAAGAGTATGCACGTTATGTGTGTTACATGTTATGTGTGTTGAAAGAGACAAGAATTAGTGTTTGAGTTTATGCAGGACTTGAAATGTTTGAGAGATGGCTAAAGGACTTATGTAACAGAAAGGATGGGGATAGGAGAGAAAGCAGAATTAAAGTTCTTCATGATCTTTTTTCTTCAGACACACAAATTTAGACCAATGTAAGGTGACCTGTACAAGCATTCTGGAGCTGAGCTTTTCAACGAGGAATCTGTCCCATCATTATTTTGCATGTGGAAAGGTTCTGGCTAACATCCTTCACTCCACTGTTGTACCATTGATAACAGTACTTTGACTCTTCCTTCCAGAACACTTGGCTTCTGCTTCTCTTGCACCTTTTCTGTGTCCAGTGGACTGGTAGACATATAGCTAAGAGGGCCACCTTCTGGCTTCAGGAAAAAACTAAAGACCTTGGTCCTTACTCGGGCTTTCCGTTATCCTGCCCCTGTTTAATTTAATTATTTTTTTGATTTGTTTTGTCTCTCTAATTTTTGATGACCTGTGATTTTATATTGATTGGTTGGTCTATTACCATCTTGTAGATATCTTAGTATAGGTTTTACTTAAGTTGGAGTTTGTTTGCTCACTTGTTTAATGTTTATTTGTTGTTCATTATTGAATTTTAGTTTATGTTGCTAATGCTGTTATTGTAAGCTGTCCAGGGTAGTGGCCTGGCCACTAGATTGGTGGGGTAAAAATTGTATACAGTAAAATAATATGGAAGCAAACCTTTTCCTGAGGATGGCAGATTGCTCTGCTTTCTGTGTGAGAGGGCTCTCTTGCAGATACCTGTTACATTTGTCACAGTTCTTCCATATATGTCAAACATAATGAATCTGTGCCTCAGGACACTACTTTGGGAGAAATGCATTTAGGACAACAGATTAATGCACAGTGGAGGTACTTGGGATATCAGTGTTCTGTTGTCAGTTATCACAAGCCTGTCTGTGTCAGTTTTGCACTGAAGTTTTCAGGAGCCCAAAGAGATAAATCTTCTACAGCTGCTATTTTTGATACTAATGATATTGTTTTGCCCAATCCCAATATTTAATTGGCATCTTGCTTTAGTACCTTCAAAGTTTTGATATATATACATGGATAAAATCTTACGTATGATGTTTGTGAATGACTTGTCTCCTTCCAATACTGATGGTACTGGCTTCTGTCCTAATACTTGAGTTTGAGGACACCAAAATAATCTAGAGCATATTTGCTATTTAGGTCAGTTGTTAATGTTGGAATAGCCTAAATAATCTAAAGGGAAGCAGAATCTAGTAGTAGAAAGCAAGATGTGATCTAGCAAGTAATAGCAGCAAGAGCATCAGAAGTATTGATTGAGAAAAAAGAAAGGGAAATATCAAAGATTATTAGAATTGGATGTAATTTGCAACATAGAAATTATAGTTTACATCAAAATATCAAATAGTGATGCTAAGTGACAAAATGTGTATGGTAAGAAAGAAGTGAACTGGATTGAATTTTGGTGAACCTGGTGAGAAATCCAAAAGGAGGAAGAAGAAAGCAAATAATTAGCAGGAACATTGGAGGAACAGCAAGGAAAAGTATACTGGAACCAGAACATTATGCAACTGGAAAGAATTGAAGAAATAATATTGAGGTGATCAGTAATATTAAAAAGCAAGAAAAAATAAGACATTGTTTATGCCATTGTCCAATTTTGTTGGCCAACAGAGCCAAAGTGCTGTAATTGCTGGAAGCCCATATGCTGCATGAAGTGGCATGAAACAAACCTTGCAGTGACTTTTCTAGTGTGGTTCAATGTGGTTCAGAATCAGTGTTGCAAAGTTGCAGCTGAATCTTGTCTATGGTGGACAGTTCAGTGGAGTCTTCAATCTTTATCTTTTATATTATGGATATGAAAGTGTATTTGGCAGAAGACAACATGTTATCCTGCTGTGCTGAAATTTGTCTTTATTTTCCTAATTAGCCAGTTGTTTTTGGCAGACTAACTGTCCCCAGTTTCCATTCAAGCTAAAACTTCACATGTATATTAAAATACATAATACTAGAAGATATGCCAGAGAAGCTGTATAAATATAGTATTGCCAAATAAGTGGGGCATAAGATTTGTAGAATAAAGGTTAAAATAGATGGCTGTGCTCATTTTTAAGAAAATACAGGGGCGTTTCAGCAAATGTTGGAGCTCATAGTCACAACAGCATGATGCATTAAGAATGAAAAAGTGCATTATGCACATTAGAATCAAAGGAGACATTACAGTATTTACTGTTTTGAGTTAAATCATGGGAGCACTATCTGATATTTGTTTGGGGGAAGAAATCCCTTGAATATGTTGTTGCAGTGACCAAAAGAAGAGAATGTGTGAGCAGTTTGAGATGAGGTGGCAGTGAAAATTCCCCTGATAATTGCTTGTAGAAAACCAAAGATCAGACTAGTGACTTTTAAGTCAAGAAGGCTAAACGTTTGTCTTGTTTGAAGTAAAAATCCCATGAGAAAAATGTTGTGCAAACATGTCAAATCAAGAGGAAACAAAACAAGCATGAGAAATTAGTTATGATACGGACTTGTGGGCACCGTCCTGGAAGCTGAGATGGACAGATGATATCGTGAAGTGATGAACTCTTTTGAAAATAGTAGCAGTCCTGTAGAACAAGGCTGGTGATACATGTTTTAATAAGATGATATGAATTATAAGAAAGATTCTTGCATATTGAAATCACTGAGATTTCATATATACATAAGTGGTAATAATTGTGTCCTGTCAAGTAAATTCTGACTAATGGCTACTCTTTCTAGGGTTTTCTAGGTAGTGCATACTAGAAATGGTTTACCATTCCTTTCTTGTGGGGGTGTCCTGGGACCGTGCAGCTTGCCTAAGGCTATATAGGCTGACTGTACTTGAAGTAGGCACCACTGTGGAATTGAACTTTCAACCAGAAACCTAACTCACTGAGCTATCCAGCCAGCATCATGTTAAAAATCACAACCAATAAAACAGCTTGGATACAGTGTATATTTGTAATGATTTGGTGGTGATATTTTCATGTTATCTGTTCAATGTATCTGTTCCATGTGCTTGCATAGATATAAAATTTCACTGAAAAGATAAAAAGTAGGAGTTCAACATTTAATCAGCTGATTTATTAAAGACTTTACAGTGCAATCCTGTGAGAAGTTTCTCAGAAGTGAGGCTCAATGTATTTAGTGGGGCTTCCTCCCTATTAAGTGTAAATAGGATTGCAGCCTTTAAAAACTTCTTAATTAAGTCCCCAATTAATCAGACAGCAGATTGCTTTGTTTGTTTAAAAGCTACTGTTTTTAATACCAGGTCTAGCAAAATTGGCTGTTAAGAAACATATAGTTAAGGAATTGGTGCTCTGCTCCTTTTTAAATAGATGCATTTTTAAATTGCTCTTAAATCCAGATGTGTTTCAATGTATAATTTGTTTAATTGGCTAGAATCCTGTTGGTAGTTTATATGTGCATAAGTGAAGTCACATATGTTGCAGTACCAAATTACTACTAATTAATAAGGTGCTGGGTTGCATTTCCCATTGTACAATGGGCATGCAACAAGGAATGTGATTGGTGTCTTGTTAAGTGGTGGCAGTTTGCCTCTGCATCCTACATGGTTTCACTTACATATATGCAAGTTACTGATAGGATATTCGTAATTGTGTTTCAGCATTACAGCCTTATGTGATTGGTTCTACTTGTTTTTATCTACTTTATCTGTACCTATTACAGATAGATAAAGCTACCTCGCTTCCAAGTTGTAAAAGAAAAACGGGAAATTAATCAAACAAATAAATAAGCAAATACCCTTCTAAAGTCATTCCTCCTTCTTTTCCACACATGAGAGAATACCTCTTCCAAGATAATATTCCAAGATAATTGTTTGCTATGGTGCATGTGTTTCTCCCAAGTTTGATAAAGCTAGTTCTTTCGGACTGAAACCCACAATTCCCTGTCTATGCCAGCTACCTCCCTATTCAAAACAATTACTGCCACCAAACAATTTTTTTCTCAGTTTTCTGAAATATATTGCTAATTTCATTAGGAACAGTGCTTGAAATCAGTAACTAAAATCCAACTGGCAATTTGGCTTGTTTAAAGAAAACTGTGATTGAGTGCATGGCTAGGAATGGACCCAGCACTTTGTTAATGAGTGGAAATTTACCTGTGCAACTCACTTGATTTCCTTTATGCTTGTATATAAATGGTAGGATTCTGAACTGTGTTTTGAGAGTCAGGAATTTTCAGTTTCAGTTCCTTTATTACAATCAACAGATCAGACAAGAGAGTTAGGAATGCAGTTAATTCTTAGTGCAAATGTTCAATTAATAAAAACTAATTATAGATGCATTAATCAGTTGGACCATAAGATGTAGACAGACATCATTCAGCTATCCAATTGCATTTAAATTCTATGTTTATATTTTAAAAAGTTATATAATATATAACAAACTGACAATAACACAACTTAAGAACAGAAACGTTATCTAAGCTCACAGAGCAGGAAAACTAACACTTATATATGATATAATTATCAGTATTATATTAGCTCAGTAGGTTTTTCCATA
The DNA here is from genome assembly GCA_037013535.1 of Intellagama lesueurii. Classification (NCBI taxonomy): domain Eukaryota; kingdom Metazoa; phylum Chordata; class Lepidosauria; order Squamata; family Agamidae; genus Intellagama; species Intellagama lesueurii. Next base: position 87,016,809 of record JBAJHW010000006.1, read on the forward strand.
AGTCCACATGATTTCCTGGTGTCTGTGGTACAGAACTGTTTGTGACAGTCAGACTTATCAAAGGAAACCATATTTCAATAAACTATGAGCACTGGTTCTCCGATTTCACGGTCTTTTTTAAAAAAAATTCTTTTTATTATTATTATTACCGTATTTTTCACTCCATAAGACGCACCTGACCATAAGACGCACATATTGTCATCCATATTGTGCCCCTTAATTGATAGTGTCATCCATATTGTGCCCCTTAATTGATACTGTCATCCATATGTGCCCCTTAATGTCACCAGCCAGTAATCCAGCCAGGAATTCCTCTGTATTATGGTATCTGTTACTTATGGTACCTGGACGAGACTTCTCCCTTCCTCCACAGCGCTCTCCTCTCTCTCTCTGTTTTCCCCGGCATCTGGCTGGTCACGTGATCCGGCTGTCCAGTAAGCGGCGCTGGTCCTACAGGGCTGCTACGGATGCCCTGTAGTGCCAGCGCTACTAATGAGTACAGAGCCCAGCCGCGTATGACAGCGGCATGGGCTCTGGGGGGTCTGTAATTGCACCATTTTTTTACAGTATTCACTCCATAAGACGCACACACTTCCCCCCCACTTGGGGGGAAAGTGCGTCTTATGGAGCGAAAAATACAGTATTTATAAAATCCATCCATGCTTATTTAACATCTTGTCACCTGGGTTCAGCTTATAATCATTTGTTAATGCAAGTACAATACGTACATATTAAGCTCTTAATCTATACAACGTGCTTCTAACCATTGATAAAACAAGTTCCATGTTTGATAATATTCTGCATCTTCCTTTCCTTTGATTTTCAGTGTCAGTCTATCCATTTCGGTGCAGTCCAATATCTTTTTAATTATTTCTTGATCTGTAGGTGTTTCTTCATTTTTCCAGTACAGTATTGTGCAAATGTAATCCTTGAGGCTGTTAAAATATGCAGTATTAAATATACATTTTGTTTATCAACACTTTCTGGTATTATACCTAATAGAAAGAGTTCTGGCTTAAAATCTACATTTTTTTTGATTATTTTAATAAGCCATATATGTATTTTTTTCCAAAGATTTTTTGCTTTATCACAGGTCCACCAAAGGTGATAATGAGTTCCGTTTTTTTAATGACATTTCCAGCATTTACTTGACCTATTAGAGAACATTTTAGCTAATCTATCGGGTGGTAAATGCCATCTATAAAACATTTTATATAAATTCTCTTTATAAGATGTTGCCATTGTCATTTTATAGTTTCTAGACCACATTTTGCCATTTTTCAAAGTCAATATTATATCCAAAGTTTTTTGCCCATTGAACCATCGTTTCTTTGACCTGTTCGTCCTCCATTTTCCAATTTAAAAGAAATTTATATATTTTCCTAATTAATTTATCATCTGATGTTAACATTATTTGGTCAAACGTTGTCTGTTCTTTATAAAAATCATACATTTTTGAATCCCTTTCATATCTAGATTGTATTTGCATTATGGACCACCACGATGCGTCTAATCCCTGGTCTATAAGGTCTTGTTTTGGTTTTAATCTCCTATCTATATCTAAGATATCTGTATAAGTCAAAAACTTTTCAAAATTCAGAAGATTAGGATGAACAAATGCTTCTATAGGTGAAACCCATCCTGGTATTTTTGTGTACATTTTCATTTTTATTTTTCCCCATATTATATACAAGGAGTTTCTAATATAGTGGTTTTGAAAGTATCTGTGGGTTTTAGCTTTCTGATACCATAAAAAGGCATGCCAACCCAACTGTAAATCATGCCCCCCTAAATACAAAAGTCTTTTGTTTTTCAGACTAATCCATTCTTTCAGCCACATTAGGACAGATGATTGGTAATATAAGGTCTAGTCTGGTAAACCAAAGCCTCCTTTTTCCTTGGATTCTTGGAGCATTTTCAATTTGATTCTGACTTTCTTCCCTTGCCAAATAAATTTTAATATTGCCTTGTTTAGATCATCAAAGTATTTATTCTCTATTTTCACTGGCACTGTTTGAAACAGAAAGAGTAGTTTTGGCAAGATGTTCATTTTGATTGTTGCAATTCTTCCTAGTAGTGATAGTTGTAGATTTTTCCATTTTTCTAGGTCCATTTTTATTTGGTTAAGTAGTTTTATATAATTATCTTCTTTTATAGTTACGCATCTGGCAGTTAGATATATTCCGAGGTATTTAACTTTTTTTAACTATTTGTAGGTCTGACGTCTCTGAGAGTTGATTTTTTTGTTTGGCTGTTAAATTTTTCACTATAACTTTCGTTTTTTCTTTGTTTATCTTCAATTCTGCTACTTCTCCAAATTCATCAATTTTCTCCAGTAGTCTCAATGTTGTTTCCAACGGATCTTCCAAAATAAACACCAAGTCATCTGCAAATGCTTGTAATTTGTAATTCTCGTCCTTTATTTTGGTGCCTTTGATTTCTGAATCATTGCTCACATTCCTATTTAATGCTTCCAAAGTTAATATGAATAACAATGGAGAGAGCGGACATCCCTGTCTAGTGCCTTTTTTTATATTAATATTATCCGTCAATTCACCATTTACAATTACTTTAGCTATTTGTTCATTGTAGATTGTCTCAATTACATTTATGAAGTTTCTGCCAAAATCCATAGCTTTTATTTGCTGTATCATAAATTGCCAATTCATATTATCAAATGCTTTTTGGGCGTCCAGAAAGATTAATGCCATTTGCTTCTCTGTATGCACCTCATAATATTCTAATATGTCTAAGATTATCCTTAGGTTGTACCTTAGTTGTCTTTTTGGCAAAAATCCATTTTGGTCTGAATGGATGAACTCCATTAAAAAATTTTTTCAATCTTTCCGCTATTATTACTGCAAAGATTTTATAGTCCACATTCAATAATGATATTGGTCTAAAAATTTTATATGCGTAGAGTCTGTATCTTCTTTTGGTATTAGGGTGATATATGCCTCTAGCCATGTCTTGGGTATTTTAGCTTCTAATAGAACTTCGTTGCAGACATCTTTTATTGGTAGGCTTAATATATCTTGGAAGGATTTATAAAATTCCGCTGGTAATCCGTCTGGTCCTGGGGTCTTAACATTTTTTAATTTTTTAATGGCTTCTATTACTTCCATCATTGTTATTTTCTCATTTAGGAGACTTTTAATGTTTTCTGGTACTTTAGGGAGGTTTGCTTTTTCGATATATTGTATTGTTTTTTCAAGGGAAAATTCTTGGGTATCATACAGATTAGCATAATATTCTTTAGTTATTTTTTAAATTTTCTCTTTTTGATATTGTAAGTCTCCATTTTCATCTTGTAGCTTCCTTATTAATCTTTTTTGTTTTTCTTTTTTCAATCTATAGGATAGCCATCTTCCAGGTTTGTTGGCATTCTCAAAGAAATTTTGTTTAGCCCTTTTAACTTGTTGAGCTAATTCTTCTGATTCTATTAAGTTTAATTTATGTTTCACTATCTCCATCTGGTTTTTAAGAATTTTCTTCTGCGGTTCTTTTTGTAGTTCTAGCTCCAGTTTCTTAAATTCTTCCTTCAGTTTTGTAAGTTGTTGGGTTTTTTCTTTATTCCTTTTGGCTATATATGATATAGCTAATCCTCTGAAATATGCTTTAGCTATGTCCCAAATCGTTTGGAGGGATGTTTCCTCTTTTTTATTTTCTTTGAAGAAGAATTCCATTTCTTTTTTAGTTCTTTCCACAAATTCTTAATCCTTCAATATTCCCTGGTTTAAGGTCCATCTTTTCTTTTCTTTTTTTTCTCCTTTCCACCGCATTTTCATTGGATTATGATCTGCCCAAATATTGGTTTCTATTTCTACCTCCTGTATTTCGGTTTTTAATTCTCAGGATAGCCAGATCATATCTATTCTCAACCAGGATTTATGCCTGTTTGAGTAGAAGGTAAATTGAGAGCTTTTAGTATTTGTTTCTCTCCATATATCTTGTAATCCTAGTTCTTCTGCCATCTGAAAGAAACTTTTTGGAAGTCTTTTCCTTCCCTTTTTCCATTTTTTACCACTTTTGTAGTCAAGTCTCTCATCTGGAATTGCATTAAAGTCTCCTAATATGCAAATATTTTGATATTCTTTTTCCAATATTGTTTTATATAGCTTGCGATAGAATTTTTCTTGTTTACTATTAGGTCCATATATTGCTATCATCAAAATCTTTTTTTGGTTTATTGTTATTTCTACCATTAAGATTCTCCCTTCTTCATCAGAATAGATATGTTTAGAGTTTAGCATTTCTTTCACATATAAAGCTACCCCTCTTTTCTTTTGTTGTGCAGCTGAGTAGTAGAGTTTCCCAATTTTTGGGTAAATCAAATATTTGTAATGCTGCTTTTTAATGTGCGTTTCTTGAAGACAGATTATATCTGTTTTAGTTTTTTGTAGTTTTGAAAAGACATGATTCCTTTTTCTTGGCGCATTCAGGCCGTTGATGTTCACTGAGAAGATCCCAATTTAGTTCTCCATCTTATTCACTTATATTTAGGTTTTGTTGCCCTGGTATTCCTTTTTTCTCTTTGTATTTTGTTCAGATCTTGTCCAATATCCTTTTTCCAACTCTCTTCTTCACTTAGTTCACTCTCCTCTTCTGGTGTTTCCTCTCTCTGTTTTCTACCTTCTTCTTCATTTATATTTTGCTCCTGTGCTTCTTCTTTGAAGAAGGTTATATGTTTTTCAAGGAATTCTCTTGCTTTATGGATGGAGTCAAGCCTAAATCTTCTTGAGTTCCAGTTGATCAGGATCCCTTCAGGTACCAGCCATCTAAAATTCACTCCTTTCCTATTCAGTTTGGTTGTCAAAAATTGATATTGTTTCCTCCCCTCTCTTATTCTCCAAGGTATCTGTTTCAATACCACGATTTCCTTTTGTCTGTATTGTATTGGGTCTTCACTGGTCCTTCGCAGTACTTCATCTCTTGTTGATCTTTTCACAAACTTTACGTGTACTTCACGTGGTGTTCTATTCTATCTCGCATAAGTTGAATTTAATCTATATATTTGGTCTATCTCATTTTCCAACTCTTCTTTTCCAATTCCCAGTGCCTCTGCCAAAATGGTTGCCATCAATTCTGGTAAGTCCTCCTGTTTGTCTTCTGGTATGTTTTGGAATCTAAGAATGTTTGAGGCTCTTTCCATCTCCATTACTGCAATTGAATCTGTTAGATTTTTGTTAGCCTGGACAAGTTTGTGGTTTTCTTTTTTCAATTCATCCAATCTCTTCTCTGTTTGATCTGCGTTATTTTCCAATTTTTCAATTCTTTGTTGGTTCTTTGTGGTGTTTTGCTGGATATCTTGGAGTTGCGTATTCATCATGCAGATCTGTTCGTTGATTTTATCCATTTTCTCTTCCAGTTTCTGTTGGTTAAGTTTGCCTTCTTCATGGTTTCTTCTTGATTCTTCTTGATTTTTCTTTGTCTCCTCTTTGTGCGATACAACTGTATATTGAATTTTCTGGAGCATTGCTTGTAGATCTTTCTGAAATTTTTCTTGAAATAGCATTGTATCAATAGATCTTTGCTGTACTGGACTGGGAGCCCCAGATGAAGGTGCAGAGGCTGTTTTTTTTTGGCAGTTTTAGAAAGATTTGGTAGGCTCATCATGAGTAGTTTCCCCCAAATTATCCAATCAGTCCCCCAGAGTTCTGTTGACCTGCTACACTGCCTTTTCCACCTTTTAGTTATTCAATTATAGTCAGTATATCAATAATACCTTATCATCAATAGTCATCAATAGTACCTTAGCATCACAGCTCTATATTCAGTTTATAAGTTCACTAATACAAGACGGGGGCACTTCCAGAGCTATCAAGTATTTTCTGCCTAAGCAGGCTACTAGTTTTACAATTTTACAATTTAATATAACAGAGCTTCAAAGGTTATTTCCACTCTTTGCTAGCTGGGGTGGCATTCAGTCCATTCAATTCTCAACACAGGGTTAAGGTCAATTTCACAATTAATTATATATAACTAGTCCAAGAGGGAACTCCTGAAAAAGAAAAAAGAAGAAAAGGATAGAGAAAAAGAATAAATAAATAAATAAGTAGATAAATAAAAATAAAAAATCAGTGTTTGAAAGTTTTGGCTGTCGTAAGGTCACTGCTAGAAATATCTGCTGTTCTATAATTCTGTGATTATTCCAAAACACAACTCCCAAAAAGAAAAAAAAGAAAAAAGGAAAAGGAAAGAAAAGGAGCGATATTTAAAGGTTTTGCTGTTCGAGGGTTCAGTTCTTGAAATTGTTCCAGTTCAGTTCAAAGTCTAAATTCACACAACATATGTATCCAAATTTGACCGGATGGTCTAGAGTCTTTAATTGTAAATCCAGCTCGATAAAGTACCGTCAAGTTTGTTATTTACAATCCAAGAGTTAATTGTCTGTAATTGTCTGTAGTTAATCCAAACTGCAGCTCCCAAAGAAAAACAACCAGGCTTTAAAAGTTTTAGCTGATCCAAGGTCACTACCAGAGATATCCGTTACTCTTTGTCTGGGCTCACCGCCAATTCCACAGTTAGGTTCCCAAACTTTTTTGCCCCATAGACCACTTGCCGACTTATTTGTTTTCTGTAGACCCCCTGCAAAGCTTTGATACAAGTCTAAACTTGCACCCCCAATTTTTTCTCTCTCTGACGTGGACCCCCTGGAAGTCGAAACCGACCCCTGGGGGTCCATATAGACCACTTTGGGAACCTATGGTCAAAGTTTGCCTCCACTCTTTAATGCCCAGAATGATGATTTCCTTAGTTCCTGATCTCCATTTATTAAGTTCAAAAAACACCCATTACTTTCCCCTTTTGCCTTCCAAGAAATTCCAACAAATGCAGATTAATATTCCATGGGATAGATTTTTGCCGTTGTCTCCTTAGCCTCCCCTTTGGAGCAGCAGACTGCTCCTTTGTTTTGTTTTGCTGCTGCTTTCCTTTCTCCAGCTAGGGGACAGCTTAGAGTTCTTCTTTTCTTTTAAGGGGTTATTTTGGCCAGGAGTGTTGATAGAATTAGTAGAACAAAAAGAAAAATATTCTCACCCAAGTTGATAACGCGATGTAAAACATCCAGAACTTAGTGCTTACTTCTCCGGCAGCCGATGACTTGGACAAGCTGCAAGCAAACAAGCGGCTTGTTTTCTCCTGCTGGTTTGAGGAGTTTCCTGAATCAAACGAAGACAAATGCCGTTATCTTCGTGATCTACAGGTATCTCTCCCTTACTTGTCACCTGTCCGGGGTGACTTAAGCCCCTTGGGGCTCCCTAGCAGGCCGAAAAGCAGTCTTGGGGAGCCGATCTCTCTCCCTGGGACTGTATTGTCACGACGTTGAACTGGAAGTCCTCCAATTTCACGGTCTTTAGGTTTCTCCATAATCGCCACCTGCCAGATCTAATCATATGAACAATATTTAGCCCTGAAGAATTTTTTACATTGTGCCTACAAATGTAAGTTTATTTTAATAAAACAGTATATTTAAGAGTTGTTGTTTTTTAAAAAATTACATAACTTTATTTCTAAGCGTTTTTCAGACAGTTCACTCACCTCTGTTATAATCTTAGTGTTATTTTTGCTTTCCTCTATTAAGAACATCCTAACTTTGTAGTGTAGGCCATATCCTTTTGCTAAGATCTCTTATACTTAATCTGTCACTTGTAATTTAATAATGGCTCCAACATTGGACAAAGCAGATGATAGCCAAAATCCCACCACATCCTGACTATTTCAGGAGAAGCACATATGATGAAATTATGAGCATCTGTCACATCATTGAAAAATTTAGAGAATTGAGTCATTCATTGATTGTGTGCTTCATTGATTATGCAAAAAACGCTTGATACCATCTGACATGACTGTCTTTAGGGATGCTTGGGGATTCCAGACTGTCTCATCAAACTTTGTTGAATGAATTTTTTGTTTGTTTGTGCCGTTGACAATGCTCCCTTGTGCAAACAGCAAATCAAAGCCAGTAGTTTTCCACAGGGCAACATAAAAGAAGTGATATAGCCAATATGTCTTGCAGACTTTGAAACCCATATACCTGGAGTCTGTTAGAAAGTCTTGTCCTTATTGCTAGGAATTATTTTATACACACTGCCTTTAAATCTGAGTATATGTATGCAACACAGAGATACTGACTTTAATTCTTTCCATGCATTCCACTTGCACATTGCATCATGTCCCAGCTTTAAGGGGTGGAGGAACAGACATTGATCAAAGAAAGAAATTAGCAAATGCCATTTTAAAGCAGTTCCTTCTCTTCTTCCACACATGAGGGAATGCCTCGTCCAAGATAATGTTTGTGTTGAGTGAATGGTGGGGATTTCTGGACATTGCACAAGGAGCTATCCAGCATTACTCTACATAAGTCCTGTCTTGCATTGCAATTGGGGTCATCTCCAGCTTTGGTAGTAGCAAGTGAGAGCTTGCAGGAACTGTGCGGGCAAAGCATTACATTTTACCAACAGTGGACAGAATTCTGGCTTTTGGTGTGTACAATGTGGGAAAATAATCTAGCTGGCTGTCACAGCTGCAGGTCCATAGCAGTAAATTTGCATCTATGAATTTAAAGAATTGCTTGCAAAATTCCTTCATTGAACTTCTTCCTAGATTTTTTGCAATTTTAAACTGGTTTCTTTTCTATTTTCTTCTTCTTCTCTCTCTTTTATTTATTCATTTATTAGTTCTGTTGGAATTTCTGCATTTTATAGACTTGTGCATATTGTATTTGACCTTGCTGCAACTTTCTATCGTGCCACTTCTGCTTATTTCTTCTTGTAAAGAAGACATGCTTATAAGCAATAATATAAATCAGAACAGTGGTTTCATGTTTTATCTTCAAGTTAAAAAGTAGGACCTGCAACAGAATCTTCCTTTCAGTTGTTTGTTCTTGTTCAGAGTCCCAGCCAAACATTTCCTCCAAACAGTTATTCTACTATCTTCACTTTCCCACCTAGGGTTCATTTTATTTTATTTTATTTCTAACCTAATACTCATTGGGGCAATTTCCAGTAAAATTGTAAATACATTAAGATACACCTTGAAAATGATAAGATATGTAATAATGAGAAAGGCCGTCCCACTAAAATATAAGAGTGGCCTTGATCAGTAAAGTTGCAGCTGAATAGTATAGTTTTTACCATGTGAAGTCCAGTAATAAAGCAGATAACCTAGCTTCACTGGGAAGAGATTCACAACTGGCGTGTTGCACAGATCAAGACCTTTAATTTACTTTTAAGAATTAATGGGACCAACCCTGCCATACACAATTTGAGGCAGCTGCCTCAGGTGCCAGTTGCTGTTCACAGAGCAGTAGCAAAGTGCTGCGGGGAGAGAGCTACATGTGACATGCAGTCTTTTCTGTATGCCCTAAATTTCCCTGCTGTCTTCCAGTATGATGCAAGGTGCTGCTCTATACTCTAGGGCGTAAGTTAATACTCATTAGATACGAGGCCATTTTGCTACATTTCTTGGAGTGAGGAGAAGAGAAGCACTATTCTGTCCATGTTAGTCAGCAAAATGTCTCTGGCCTCAGAATGAATAACTTGGACTGGGCTCAGAAACAGCTGACGAGTGTTTATAGACTAGTTTTATGTGATCTATAAATGTGTACTAGGCAAAGCATTGGCAACCATGCTTTGCACTATGTTTAGTGTCTGAACACTTTTCAATAGCAGTCCAATGGTGAAATGTTTGCCCATAATCTAAATGTAAGGATTGCAATCCTATTAAGAGCAACTACACAGAGAAGGGCAATTATGCAGTGAGTTTACTCCTTTGGCTGTCTTTCATGTGAGCAATTTTACAATCAGTGTGTGATTGGTCATGCTAAGGAGAGCCTCCTGGGGTGTGTGTGATTGCCCTTTGTTGATCAAAAAAGTGATCAGGATTTTGTCCATGGTGATTAAGGCATGGACCCCTGTGTCCTTCCACAGGAAGGAAAACATATGGTGAGCCAGCTAAGACCGAGCAGTCTCTACTGGCCACTGTCAGCACTGGACCATTAGAGAGCAACACCAGATCCAAGCATATCCTGGAAGTGCACATTTAATCCGTCAGAATCCTATCTAGGAACATAGGAAGCGCCTTACACTGATCCAGAGCTTTGTCTAGCCCAGAATTTTCTATTTGAATTGGCAATGGCTGCATTCAGACCTGATTTTTTCCTAGCTCTACATGGAGATCCCTGCTGTTCCTAGTGGTCTTCTGTCCAAGTACTAGATAGTACCTGCTTAGCCTCTGAAATCAGATGAGATCAAGCATGTTCAAGACAGAAGATTTGGACTTTGTCACCATTACTCCAAGCTGTTGAAAAAAAGGGCAATAGGCATTATAAGACTTTTGATGAGTTCTAGCCACAAAAATCCAAGTACTCCAGAGTTCAGATGAGGATCAGGAAGAACCAGCATTGGCAAGGAGTTGAACTAGGTGACACCTAAAATTGCTTCCATATCTGTAGTTCTATGATTCTATGACCTGTACATTCAGCTACCCTGTTTCCCCAAAAATAAGACCTAACTTGAAAATAAGCCCTAGTATGATTTTTCAGGATGCTCATAATATAAGCCCTACCCCAAAATAAGCCCTAGTTAAGTAAAACCTGCCCTCCACCATTGTGCAGCAACCAGAAGAAGATGACATGACTGTATTTGAATAAATGTAGATTGTTATACATGAAAAAAAATAAAACATCCCTTGAAAATAAGCCCTAATGCATTTTCTGGAGCAAAAATTAATATAAGACCCTGTCTTATTTTCGGGGAAACATGGTAGTTGTTTTTACAACTGTCATGCTACAGTCTGTTATTACTGAACAGGGATCTTCATAGGGCAGTTTCGTGATGTCCCCCTCTTGCCCCCTTAGTTTTTTGTCTGGTGTTATGTTTCTTGGTCATGCTGGGATAGAAAAGAATTTTAGGAACTGGTATTTTCAATACTTTATTTATTAAAGTTCATTCTGTTAGCCTGGATAAAAACAGGGAAAACTGCTTGAACATAAAAAGTAACATTTCTTCATCATGGCCTCTGTGAATGCACACAATAGGGTTTTGACAGCACCTGCGCTGGTCCTCTTGGAATCTTCTAGAGCTTTTGGAAAAAGTAACAAAGTTTAGAGTTACCCCTATCGCGCATGCTCCGCCCGCCTCAGCCTTCAGTTCCATTTTACCGCCCTGTGGTTAGGAACCTCTCGATCCTAGAGTGAATAAAAAAACACTTTTCATGACGGATTTACGGACTTGACTCGGCTTTCACTTCGGATATCACTTTTCTCTATTGCCCCTGACAATCGGACTTCCTGACAGCTCCCCGCTTTACGATTTGGATAAGTTTGCTTCGGACCGCTTCCTTTCCTGCCTTTTCGCTATCATCCACTAATCACCATCGCCTTACGTCTTGCTATTGAACTTTCCTCCTGTCAACGGCATCCGTGAGTGCTTATTCTTCATTCTTTCTTCTACTTTATGTCCCGATCTGGACCCTTCAGTAGATGCGTGACGTGTTCCCGAAAATTACCATTCTCCGACGGTCACGACCACTGCCTCTTTTGCCTGGGAGACTCCCATCAACCACAGTCTTGTAGGCATTGTAAAAACTTCACGAAAGCCGCCCTTAAGGCTCGTCAACAATGCTTAAAGCTTTTCCTCTGGGATAAGACGTTGTCGGTATCTAGACCTTCGGACATGGAAACCACCTCCACTGCATCAGCTACTCCGCGGTCGGAGGTTCGCATTGCCTCTCCACCTCCAGCGTCAACATCGAAACCCGCTGAAAGACCTGTAAAAAAGTCCGCGTCGACCGCGAAAAAACTCACCATGACATCGAAATCCGCTTCGACCTCGTCCTCGAAACCTGCAAAACAAGCAAAATCGTCTAAGGACAAAAAGGAAAAGTCGAAAGACCTTAGGAAGCACTTACCTCTGATCTCAACGTCCCTGTCGTCTCCAATTCTTGAGGACTCATCTAGGGATAGAGAATCCCTTTCGGAAGCCGCTGCTTCCCTTCCACCTAGGCAGGTGCACACCTCCCCTGCCGATCTTGAACAATTCGGTCAATCTCCGACCCCAAGCCAGCTAGTCCACACCGTTACTAGCCCGGCTATTGCCCCTCTAAGCCCTGTTTCGACCGGGCGGGCATCTCCGGCACCTTCGACGCCGTCTTCTTCTTCGTCGATCGCCTTCTCCACCTCGTAAGAAGGCTGCTAAAACCAAACACATCTCACCTGATCGACGCCGAAAACCCCAACGGGAGGTGGTCGTTCTACCTCGGCCTTCTTGACGTCGACATAAGTCGAAGTACGATGATCGAGACTATGTCGTCGTTGATCGTAATAGATCACGCCGCCGACGTCGACGAGACGATTCCGATTCTGACTCGACGTCGAGCGAAGACGAGTATAGAAGAAGGAAGAAAGTTAGATATGTGTACGTATCTTCCTCTTCTTCTTCCTCCTCATCTCCTCCTCCGAAAACATGTCGACGTCCATACCGCTCGAGACTCTAAACATTCAGGAAAGAGCAAAGAAATAGCCACGAAGGCTTCACATTCGACATCGAAGAGCACACATGTTAGAAGCCACTCGACGTCGATGCCTCAAAATTCTGAATCAGACAATAGAAAACGCAAAGGAAATACACACCTACTTTCTGATACTGACGAAGATGAGGCTATCTCCTCTGACGATTCATGCCAAGGACACAAAGTCCCCTCTGACGCCTCTGGAGGAGCGCCTGTAGGAGGAGACCCATTGGAGTCAGATGCTGGGGACACTCACCCATCTTCTCCTTCAGAAGATTTTTCTTCATATGTACAGATGATTTCGAGGATGGCAAAGACTTTAAAAATGCAAACTATACAACCACCCCCTCCATCAGAAGATCTCATCTTTGGAGATATTAATCAGGAAAGAACCCCTCCACTCAGTTTGGGGTTTATTTCAGCGCTGATGGACCTTATTAAAGAGTGCTGGAATCAGCCATCCACCTCTGCCCCTGTATCCCATAGAACAGAAAATCTTTATCGTATTCATGGTGATGATACAACTTTCCTGACGAAACATCCTGTTCCGAATTCTCTAATTGTTGAATCCAGCTCTTCTAGATCATCTGCAAAATCACATGTTACGCCCACTAATAGAGAGAGCCGTAAGCTGGACGTACTGGGAAGAAAAATTTATTCCCTTATGACTTATTTGCTCCGTGTAGCCAACTATCAAACAGCTATGGGAGCTTATCAAAGACAACTTTGGTCACGAGTACTCCCTGCACTTCAGGCAGCTCCAGATGACACCAGACAGGGTTTCTTGAACACTTATGCGGAAGCCCTGACTGTCTCGAAGCACCAACGTTTGGCTTCCCGCCATTCGGCGGATGCTGCTGCAGGAACACTAATGTCTGCCGTCACATTAAGACGGCATGCTTGGCTTAGGTTTTCAGGCATCATAGAGGATGTTAAAACTCGTATTGAAGACTTACCTTTTGATGCCAAGGGACTTTTTAACGAAAAGACTGATGACAACCTGGAAAATCTGCATAAAATAAAAAAGACAGCAAAATTGTACACTATACAACAGCAACCTAGAAATAAGTATCAGTGGCGTAAGCAATACCCACAGCAATATCAACAACTGACTTCCCAATCATACCGCCTGTAGCGTTCTTCTTTAAATGTGGTCATGGCTCAGGTTTAGTTAGAGTGAGTCATGCATATTTATGTTGCTGAGAGGCGGAACCAAGAGGCAGAGAATAAGAGGCAGAGCCTGAGGGGGACAGAGGAGATCAGAGTTTTGGAAGGAGTTTGATTAGAGAGTTCAGAGATTTATGTGATTGTGATTAGACTGATGAAAATATAGTAGGAGATCTGAGAAGTGATTGACCAGTGACTGGAAGGGAGAAGGAATAGATCTGAATATTATAATACTGAAACAAATAAGCAAATAAACTAAAGATCTTTCTATTTCATTAAAGAGTGGACCTGATTCTTTCTAAAGGAGTTATGGGGATCTAGGGATCTCCTGGTGGCAGCAGTGGAAGAAAGGAAAGAGATCAGTTTTGCCCTGGTGTGCTCTGAGGTCTGAGTCTAGGTGGACAGACCAAGGCACGAGTGGGTCCAACGCCACATAGGTTCCAGAGGTGTGGGATCCAAAAGGGGTCAAATCGCGACATTGGTGTCCAGCGGTGGGAAACGAAGTAATCCAGTGAAGCCTATTGAAATAATCCAGTGAAGCCTATTGAAATAATCCAGTGAAGCCTTTATAAAAGAGTTTATTGAGTCAAGGGTACCTTTTAGACAGGATCTGTGGCAATGAGGTTTGGTTCCTGCTAGAGCTTTTGGGAAAAGCTTAGTAGCGGGGCCTCAGAACCCAGATCAGGGGGGTCTAAGATAGGGAACGACTCTGAAAGGAAATTGCTGAGTTTTACCTCGGGATCTGAGGATCAGAGGGCTTACTGTAAGTAAAATCCCAGGCTCTGAGATAGGAGAGCGCTGTGGATAAGGCAGAAGCCAGGTCATAGCAGAACTGAGGGAAAGTACTAAAAGAAAAGGCTTGAAATAAATTTATATCAGTAACTAGAAGTAAGATAAAAAAAAAAAAGGTCCTTTAAAAAAATTTGTGAACGCTGCTCTAATCACCTCAGTGAAAGAAAAAACAAAACAAAAAGGAAAAGATGCCTCCCAAACACGCCACAAGGGGGAGTCCTGAGTCTGAAGAGTTACCTCAGGAATTGGAGGGAAATAAGGAATTAAGCCCTCAAGAATTTGAGAAATGGAAACTGGAACGGGAATTTAAATTTAAGGAACTACAGCTCAAAGCTGAGCAGGAGGCCAGACAATTTGAGCAGGAGGAGAGAAGGAGGGAACAGGAAAGCAAAGAAAGAGCTGAGCAGGAGGCCAGACAATTTGAGCAGGAGGCCAGACAATTTGAGCAGGAGGAGAGAAGGAGGGAACAGGAAAGCAAAGAAAGAGCTGAGCAGGAGGCCAGACAATTTGAGCAGGAGGAGAGAAGGAGGGAACAGGAAAGCAAAGAAAGAGCTGAGCAGGAGGAGAGAAGAAGGGAACTAGAATTAAGGCAAAAAGGGAAATGGATTTTCAACTACAGATGAGACAGCTAGAGATTTCTGCTCTAAACAATAATCTTAATAATAACAACAGTGGGGGAGGTGGAATCCTGTCAAAGATAGACTTGAAGAAGTTTCCCCAGTACAAAAGAGGGGACTGTCCTGAATCCTTCCTCATTGCTTTTGAACGCACCTGCAATGACTTTGAAATCAGAAATGAGGATAGAATGATGGTTTTAAGAGCGCAGGTTAGCGGAGATCTGGCAGAAATATATGCCCAGATGAATCCCGAGAAGGCAAGAGATTTTGAGGCATATAAAAAGATGGTTTATTCAAGATTTTGTCTGAACTCTGAACACCTGAGGCGGAAATTTCGCTCTCTCTCTAAAAAGCAGGATGAATCGTACTCTCAGTTGGGAGCTAGATTGGCGCAGACTCTGGATAAGTGGATTGAAAGAGAGGAGATCACTTCTTTAGAACAGTTGAAGGATTTAATTGGGCTAGAACACTTTTACTCCCTATTACCTGGAGAACTACGGTATTTAGTAAGGGACAAGAATCCTAAAAATTTATGGGAAGCGGGAGAACAAACTGATTTGATTAATGCTTACAGGAACCCTAGATTTTCAGAGCTGAGAGTAAATAAACCAAACTGGGACAATAACTATAAAAAGCCTTTTAATAAAAATTACCTCAGCAGGAATCCTGAGAGAGAAGGTCAGGGCGGGACTTCCCCAAAGTTGCCAAGGGCTAGCCCGCCAAAAACATCAAACCCTGAGGCATGGTTCGCCAAAGTACCTCAGAATGACAAAAGGAATTTTAAATGTTTTAACTGTGGGCAACCAGGCCACTTACAATTCCAGTGTAGGCAACCATACCCCAACTTGGAGAGAAATGATTCTCTAACCAAAAAGGTGTATTGTGTCAAGCAAGTGGAATCAGGGGAGGAAAATAGTAGACAGAGACCTGATCCCATAACCACCACCACTTCTACTGACCATGAGGAGGAAGATATTCCTATAGCCCAAGTAGTCCATTGTTTCTATATCAGCAATGACCAGACCCTTCTCAGAAACGCAGGTGAAGAGATAGTTGTGAAAGGAAAGAAGTACATTGCAATAAGAGATACAGGATCTCAAATCTCCATTGTCCATTCCGATTTAGTAGCCCAGGATGACATTATTCCTGGCAAAGAAATGTCTTTAAAGGGAATTGGGAAGGAAACCGTGGTTTTAAAAGTGGCTGAGATACCAGTAGAATACCAGAATTGGTCTGGAAAGTGGCAAGTAGCTGTGTCAGATGAAATACCAGCAGCTTTTCTCCTTGGTTGGGATTTAATAGAGCATGTCAAGAGTGCGTTAGTGCTTACCCGCTCAAAGGGGGGTCAAAACTCACCCTCTGCAGCTCAAACCGATACTGTAGCAGAGAAAGGCCTAGGTGGAGCGGTTACCGTGGCAACCCAGCTTGATAGGGCTGAGGCAGAACTCATGCTACTACAGAATCCCAAAACAAATAACAATTTTGCCCAGGAGCAGAAGGAGGACATTAGCTTGGGAGTTTGCTTTGAAGCTGCCAGGACTCCCACTGTACTGTCTCCTGAGTGCCCTGAGAGCTTTAGCTTAACCAAAGACCTGCTGTACAGGGAAACGTTAGCTACTCCATACCGAGGAAAAGGGGAACCCCGAAAGCAATTAGTGGTCCCTAGTAAATACAGGGAGAAAATCATTAATCAAGCTCACAGCAGTTTATTTGGAGCTCACATGGGGATCACCAGAAACAAAAGACGGGTTGGCCAGAACTTCTTTTGGCCAGGTATGGGCAAACAGATTACTTGTTTCTGTAAAACGTGTGATGTCTGTCAGAGACGAGGGACTGGGCAGGACAGGACCAAAGCCAGAAAGAACTTAAGGGCTGCCCAGACTAAGCAGAAGACCTGGTATGACAAGAAAGCCCGTGAAAGAACTTTTGGGCCTGAAGATGAAGTTCTTTTGCTTAGGCCAGTCAAAGGTCACAAGCTACAATTAGCTTGGGAGGATCCCTATCAAGTAGGGACAAAATTGAACAATGTCAATTATGTGATACAGAAGGAGGAAGGCCCTGATGCCTTAAAGAGCGATGCATCTAAAGATGTTCGGGAGGAGAAGAGAGAACTGCCTACCCTTTCCCTAGCTAAGCAAGTGAAGCCCCGAGCCAGACTTAAAGATGACGTCACTCTAAAACGACCAGCAGATGACATCCTGTGGACAACCGAGTGGCCGATGACCGCCAGTCGACGGAAAAGGGTGCGGAGGAAGGAGCCAGTGGTCAACAGAGGGACTCCTGAGTACCAGCAGAGGTGTGTCCAGCTGAAGGAGATGACCACAACCGGACCAGTCCATGGTGCGCCAGACTACGACGGGAAAGTGAGAGACTTGGACTTTGCAAATTTTGCCTTTGCAACAGAGACTCAGTTCTTGCCTCGAAAGCCCCAACGTTGTCGCAGATGTGCTTTCCAGGAGGCTAGATGAATGATACCAGGACTTTTATTATAAACTGAAATGGACTATAATTCACAGTTAATTATTTATGTAAAAGTTCATGATCGTGATTTCTGTATGGTTGTAAATTCTGTAAAATGATAAGGTAAGGTATATTATTGATTAGTAGATGATAAGGTAAAGTATTGTATTGATTATTAAATGATAAGGTAATGTATATTATTGATTTGTAGATGAAAAGGTAAAGTATGGTATTGATTATTAAATGATAAGGTAAGGTATTTGGTTGATATTTAGAAAAAAATGTGAAAGGTAAAATGTTATGAGAAACTTAAAAAAAGTTTAAGCAATTGCACCTGTTTGTTCAGGAGGAAAAATGTGTTTCCCCTCCCAAACAAACCTAAGTAAGGGGGGAGGTCTGTAGCGTTCTTCTTTAAATGTGGTCATGGCTCAGGTTTAGTTAGAGTGAGTCATGCATATTTATGTTGCTGAGAGGCGGAGCCAAGAGGCAGAGAATAAGAGGCAGAGCCTGAGGGGGACAGAGGAGATCAGAGTTTTGGAAGGAGTTTGATTAGAGAGTTCAGAGATTTATGTGATTGTGATTAGACTGATGAAAATATAGTAGGAGATCTGAGAAGTGATTGACCAGTGACTGGAAGGGAGAAGGAATAGATCTGAATATTATAATACTGAAACAAATAAGCAAATAAACTAAAGATCTTTCTATTTCATTAAAGAGTGGACCTGATTCTTTCTAAAGGAGTTATGGGGATCTAGGGATCTCCTGGTGGCAGCAGTGGAAGAAAGGAAAGAGATCAGTTTTGCCCTGGTGTGCTCTGAGGTCTGAGTCTAGGTGGACAGACCAAGGCACGAGTGGGTCCAACGCCACATAGGTTCCAGAGGTGTGGGATCCAAAAGGGGTCAAATCGCGACACCGCCCTTTCAAAAACCAGAACCAAACCAGATCCTCACAAGCTTCATCTTCTACTTCCACCTTTCGACCACAGTCTGCCTCACAACGCCGCCAGTCTTACAAACCACCTGCAAAAAAATCTAAACAGTATTTTTGACTCACAGCTACCCGGTCACGATCAGATCACTCGACTAGCACCATACCTTCACAACTGGACAAGAATCACAAAAGACGCCTGGGTCTTAAGCATTATTCAATTCGGCTACCGTCTGGAATTTACAGAATTTCCTCCTCTAGGACAAATCTAGCCTACATCCTTCAATCCTGTTCTAGAAGAAGAGATTCTCACCCTTCTACAAAAACATGCCATTCTAAAAGTGCCTATACGGGACATAGCAAACGGATTCTACTCCCGCTACTTCGCCGTGCCAAAAAAGGACGGCGGAATCAGGTCCATTCTGGACTTAAGAGAGTTAAACACCTACCTTCACCCTCAATGCTTCCGGATGGTCACACTAGATTCCATCCTTCACCTGCTAAGAAAGAACGACTGGTTCATAGTGATAGAGCTCAAAGATGCATACTTTCATGTGACCATTCACCCACATCACAGAAAATACCTTCGGTTCAATTTTCAGAACACCATTTATCAGTTCCGTGCTCTTCCATTCGGACTGTCCACAGCTCCACGGACGTTCACAAAGTCCATGGCCCCGGTAGCAGCCTACCTTCGTCTTCACGGCATACAGATCTTCCCTTACATCGACGACTGGCTGGTGGTGTCTCCATTCAGGCGAAGGGCACTTCAAGACACCGAGTTCGTTCTCCATACGCTGAACGATCTCAGGCTATCGGTCAACCACAAGAAGTCCCATCTTCTACCATCACGGGTGGTCGACTACATAGGAGGGAGGCTAAATTCTCTCAAGGCACGAATATTCCTACTCCCAGATCGTGTGAGGAAAATCAAGAAGGCCATTCACAAATTCCGACCACGATCCACAGTATCAGCAAGGCACGCACAACACCTGCTGGGCCTAATGGCTTCCACGACATCGGCAGTGGCTCACGGCCGCTTGAAAATGCGATCTCTCCAGGCGTGGTTTTTGACACTTTTCGATCCCCTCCAAGATGCTCCACGGAAGTGACTGCTTGTCACAGCAGAGTTGGTGAATCAACTACGATGGTGGACATTCTTACCGAGTCTCCTGGTCGGCCGACCTTTTCGACCACTGCAATTGACAGTTCAAGTGACTACAGATGCGAGCCCAACAGGTTGGGGAGCACACTGTGGATCCCATCGGATTCATGCACTGTGGTCCAGTCGCGACAAGCACCTACATATCAACCATCTGGAGATGCTTGCCGTCATAAAAGCGTTCAGGGCGTTCCTTCCTCTAGTACAGGGTCATGGTGTACAAGTGATAACAGACAACACCACGACCATGTACTACATCAACAAACAGGGAGGGACACGCTCCATGTCCCTTCTCTTTCTCTCCATACACCTGTGGGAATGGTGCTACCAACATCACATATTCCCAGTGGCACTTCATGTCTCGACTGCAGACAATGAACTTGCAGACAGATTGAGCCGCCTTGCAGCCCAGACTCACGAGTGGGAGTTGGACGAGGAGGTCTTCCGTCTACTATGTATCAGATGGGGCACTCCTGTCATAGACATGTTTGCGTCCCAGACCAACAGGAAGTGCAGGAGGTATGCCTCCCGTGCGGGAAGAGGCATACAATCCCTAGGGGATGCCTTCATGATCCCATGGGAACAAGATCTACTTTACCTTTTCCCACCGATACCACTCATCCAGAGGACGCTGGTCAGGGCTCGACAACTGAAGTTTTCATTGCACCATGGTGGCCTCGTCAACCATGGTTTTCCACCCTCCGAACGATGGCAGTAGATGTGATGAAGCTACCGAACATCCCTCATCTATTAACACAGGACTCGGGCCAAGTCTTTCATCCGGACCTCGAGTCACTACATTTGACAGCCTGGATGATAACCCATCAATCAAGGAGGTCTTAGATAAGGCTAGAAAACCGTCGACCAATCTCCTATACAAGTACAAATGGAGGAACTTTCTAAAATTTGCCCAATCAAATCACTTACAAGCTTGCCCTGTCTCCCTGTCCACCATACTCCAATACCTCCGGTACCTGTTTGACTCTGGTTTGGCACTATCCACCCTTAAAGTTTACATCTCCGCAATTGTTTCTTTCCAACCTCGTGATTCGGATTCCGCACGATTTTTCTCCCATCCTACTCTCAAGTCCTTTCTGAGAGGTCTATCCAATATTCGGCCACTTACCAAACCTCCGATACCTCAGTGGTCTCTTCAGGTTGTTTTACATGCGCTTATGCGCCACCCATTTGAACCTTTGGCCTCTTGTGACATTCGTTTGCTGTCATTCAAGACGTTGTTCTTAGTTGCCGTTACATCTGCAAGGAGGGCAAGCGAATTGGCTGCCCTGCGTTCTGATCCTCCTTATCTTCAATTTTTCAAAGACAAGGTTACCCTATACCCGGACATTTCATTCCTTCCTAAGGTTGTCTCTGATTTCCACCTTAATCAACCCCTTGTATTGCCTACCCTGTTTCCTAATCCTGCATCGAACGTCGAACACATGCTCCACTCGTTGGATGTTAAAAGAGCCTTAGCATATTATGTGTCACGTACTAAAGACTTTCGTGCAGCTCAAAGGCTGTTCTTATGCTTCCATGGACAGTATAAAGGCTCTCCCACTTCCTCTTCTACTCTCTCCAGATGGCTTGTCTCCACTATTTCGCTTGCCTATGAACTGCAAGGCAAAACTTCTCCTGAAGGCCTCAAAGCACACTCCACCAGAGCTGTTGCAACATCTACGGCCCTGCTGCGTGGTGTCGATATGCCAGACATCTGCAGAGCAGCCACTTGGTCCAACGTGTCAACCTTTGTGACACATTACAGGCTGGACCCTTAGGGCTAAGAAAGAGACGAGCTTCGGGAGAGCAGTGCTGACATCTCTTCTACAGTGACGGCCCTCCTTCCAGTATGTGAGCTTGCTAGTCACCCTATTGTGTGCATTCACAGAGGCCACGATGAAGAAAGACAGGTTACTTACCTGTAACCATGGTTCTTCAAGTGGACCTCTGTGAATTCACACATCCCACCCAGCCTCCCCACTGTCCGTCACTGATTATGTCTAGGCTAAGCTCAGGCTATTGTGGCGGATAAATGGAACTGAAGGCTGAGGCGGGCGGAGCATGCGCGATAGGGGTAACTCTAAACTTTGTTACTTTTTCCAAAAGCTCTAGAAGATTCTGAGAGGACCAGCGCAGGCGCTGTCAAAACCCTATTGTGTGAATTCACAGAGGTCCACTTGAAGAACCATGGTTACAGGTAAGTAAGTAACCTGTCTATTCCACAAATTAATTATATTTCTGTGTCCTAAAAATATAGGTGGGTCTTACAATGCTTTTGAAAAGCTTAGAATTAAAATAGTTCATGTTTATATATTGTAGGCTTATTTTGAACTGTATTTTGTATGTAACTGAATTTCTTATTTTCTTGCTATATTGATACTAATGAGAAGAAAAACTCTTAATATACACATCATAGCTATTATAGTCCATTTTGTTGTGGATAACTCATTTCTTTTCAGACTATATTGTCATTTGGTGAAAGTCCTATTGATTAGGCTTCATGGCTTTTAGAGATTTCCTTCTAAGCACTTAAACTTTCACATGTCTCAATCCCACAGGATTTAAAAGAAAGCTGTTAGTACCATGAAGTTCTTCTTCTGAACGTTTCCAACAGCTTGCGGCGTCTTATAAGAATGCAAATATTAGCACCTTAGTTTCATTAACCTCTGTAGTAAACATAGGAGCAAAAATAGTTTTTATACAATCAAAGTCCTCTATGTTTCTTTACATCTATGCATTTTCTAAAATCTGAAAAACATGCCATCCTGTGCTTATAAACAGATGCTGCTTTAACAATGCAGTACATATCTCTGTTTTTAATCATATATACTGGTTTAATGAGGCACACAATCAGCTAATAATAAAAAATGAATTTAGGATATGGTTTAGTTTTCAGTGTGGCTTTGCTACATAATGGAACTATGGTACTTTACAGTCTAAATTTCTTCATGGTTGTGGTCCAACAAGGTAGATGATTCTGTATCTTCTGCCTCTCTCTCTCTCTCTCTCTCTCTCTCTCTCTCTCACACACACACACACACACACACACACACACACAGAGAGAGAGAGAGAGAGAGTACAGTACTGATGTTAATAAAAAAATAGAAATACTGGCCAAAATCCTGTTACATATACCAGTGTAAGTCAAATAATGTAAATCTCAATGGTGAATTGCCTGTAATTAAGAAGTCACTGCCTCATCTGACTTACATAAGCATATGTAAATATTATGATTTCCCCTAAATATTATGATGCTGGCCTTAATTATATAAATATGGTCTGTTTTCTTCCCCTTAGGTCCATTTCATTCCTGATTAAATTTCTGTCACTCGTGATGATGGAGCAGGCAAAATCTATTTGTGTGAATATGTAGGAGGACTTCTATAGGAGTCAAAACTGCATGTTAATAATTTTGAAGGAAAAGTGCTGCTAATCACTTTGATCCTGGTATTTCAAATACTTTCCCTGTCCGTATTGCTGCAGTTCAGCCACTTTGATTCTAATTTTTTCCTTTTTTTTTGTTCTGTAGACGTCCTGAAAACTTTTATTGCTTACTATTGAAATGAGTTTGATTTCTAATAATGAATTTGCTTCAATTGACATTTTTACCTTTAAATGCAGCCAGATAATACTATACTTATGGGATGAGTATGTGCATATTGTGTTTTTTAATTCAACTGAACCCAGCAGAGTTAAATGTAGTTTGGAAGCACAGGGAAGAATTAATGATTGGAAGATACAGAGTTAGTAAATTATTTATTCTGGCCCCGAGGAAGCTGAAAAGCTGAGTGAAAGACTAATAAATCATTTGTGGTAGTGCTGGTTGTCACTTCCAATTATTTTAGACGGTTTTGTGATAAACTGCAGCACCTGCTAGATATCCCTACACCATCCCTTGATGCTGGCAGTGCAGCTTGTTCCGTTGATTATCAAAGGCAAGTTTATCTAAACTTTCTACAGGTTAAAGGAAGAATTGCTGTTCTTCCTCCCTGCTTTTATGTTTGAAGATGTGTTCAGTGTGTGGTATGTGGAACAGACACTAAACAGCTCAACACCCTGCTAGCTGTTTATACAAAGTTCTCCATAGACCTGCCTAGGAGTGAACTGTTTAATCTTGTTCAGGTGCATCTTTTTAAGACCTTATCATTTCTTGAATTCTCTAATTTAGAGCCAGTCTGTTGTTGTTATGTGCCATCAAATTGCCTCCCACTCCTGACAACCCTACGAGTGAGCAATCTGCAAAATGATCTTGTTCTCAATTGCTCTTCTCAGCTCTTGTAAACTCAGACCAGTAGTTTCCTTTATGGAATCAGTCCATCTTGTATTTGGTCTTCCTCTTTTTTTTACTGTCCAGCTTTCACATCCATACATAAAGATTGGAATACAAGAGTGTAGATGATCTTGGTCTTGGTCTCCAGTAACACATCTTACACTAGATGATCTTTTCTAATCCCTTCATTGCCCCCTTCCTAGTTTCAGTCTTCTTCTGATTTCTTGGTTGCAGTCTCCATTTGGATTGATGATTGAACCAAGGTATACAAAATCTCTATTTCTGTTTATTTCCTCATTGTCAACTCTGAAGTTGTGTAGTTCTTCTGTAGTCATGACTTTTGTCTTCTTAACATAGAACCACTTTTCTTAAAGTAGAGCCAGTCTACTTTTCTGAAATGATTCAGCTTTATGGACTTGGCAGGGAAACTACAGTAAAATAAGAAAAATCGCCATTTCACTCATGAACTGTAGAGCCACTGCCTTGAAGAAAGAGAACTTGGTGTATTTTGAGTAATACCGAAATTCATAAAGATATTTTAGACATGGTGCAAATATTATGTTGTTTCCACTGTAGTGGATTTGTTTTGGAAAGAATAAAAGAAGAAGATGGAAGCAGCAATTCCAGATGGAAATGACAGTATCTTGTGTCCCCCCCCACATTCCACAAATGAGGTACATCTGTTACATCATAAAAGCCTGATTTGGAAGTGCCATAATAGTCTTTGTGCAGAAGCGGTTCTAATCCAAAAGAAGATGTTGTATGAAAAAGACGCTTGGTTTTGGACAATCCATATTGTGAGTAAGCTCCAGTATGCAACCATTCATTTATTACTTGTTAATTGGGTGAATATTGATATATTCAG
The DNA here is from genome assembly GCA_037013535.1 of Intellagama lesueurii. Lineage (NCBI taxonomy): Eukaryota > Metazoa > Chordata > Lepidosauria > Squamata > Agamidae > Intellagama > Intellagama lesueurii. The sequence continues at coordinate 87,041,579 of JBAJHW010000006.1, forward strand.
AATGCTGGTTTATGGCCATAGCCAGTCAGTTTATTTTTGCAGAATAGAGTATCTTAAATTCTACCACAGTAGTTTAAGGCTTGATGATTAAGGTTTAAAGCCCTAAACAACTTGGGACCTAGTTATTTAACAGCCTGTGTTATCCCATTCCAGTATGTAGGCATCCACAGAAGCCTTGCTGGTGGTGCTATATATTCCTGAGCTTAGGTTTACAATAGGGTTTAGGGGATTGGTGCCAGCTTTACAGAACTATCTTCCAGTAGACATAAGGCATATGTGGATAATACTGAGCTTCCACCACATTTTAAAGTGCTCCCCTCAGGTATGATTTTACTGCTGCTGATGCTCCTCCTCCTCCTCCTCCTCCTCATCATCAGTGGTCCCCGTAGTCATTGGGGTATTGGGAACAATATCAAGAAATTTCACACAGTACTATAAGCAGTTGCAGATCTCAAAAATCACACCACCATCAGAGCTACAAAAAATGGCAATATTAGGAACAACATACATACTGCGTCGATATTTAACAGATACTTAGGTTTTTGGTTAAAACTTGTATCTGTTATATAATACCAGTATTTGTTTTTATAATTTTGACTGTGCCTGGAGTTTTTGAATAACAACAACAACAACAACAACAACTATTATTATTATTATTATTATTATTATTTATTATTATTATTATTATTATTATTATTATTATTATTATTATTATTATTATTATTATTATTATTATTATTATTATTATTATTATTATTATTATTATTATTAATAATAATAATAATAATAATAATAATAATAATAATAATAATAATAATAATAATAATAATTTGAAAACTTTTTTGTTTCTAGCCCATGGCTGAAATCCTGTTGTCACAACTGCCTGCAGAAGGCTAACAGTATCAGCAAGGGGAGAATTCTAATCTTCCTACTATTTTCAAAACTTCCTACCACTGTCCCATGGTTTTTCCAACTCTCATGTAAGCTCTTCTGTTATTGAAAACCTCCCCTGTTGATGACATCATCAGACTGCTGCAGGCATAGTTTATTCAGCAGGATTTCATCCCCTATATTATACTGTAAGATACCATAGAATGGCCAATCAAGGCATCAACTGAAAATCAACGTGGGTTCTCAAACATCATGGACCCTTGACACCAAACAAGCAGCACTTCATGCTAAAGAAAGTATCCACCATGTAAAACTTTTTATTTGGCTTTTATTTGGCTTAAATTGCCTGTTCCTGGTGGTTAAACTAAATTCCTAATCCCAACTCTGTTAGAGGCAGGCCATGCTACTGGGCAGTCTTCCCCCCTCCCCCAGTTAAAAAGAAATTCTTCGCATTTCAAAAAGGCAGAAAGGGAGAAGGAAAGGGAGGCAGATGGCTTGTGACTGTTCTCAGTTTTAAGAGATAGGCAATAAATTCCAAACTGCTAGCTGTGGAGGAGCTTGAAATCAACATGCATGCTGCAGCTCTTTCCATCTAAAAAGCTAACCTGGCCTCTACACCATCAGCCATGTGAATTTGGGACATTAATAACAGCACATACTACCCATAAGAACTTGATGCACAGCCTTGAAGACAATGATTTATCATTGAAAGCTTGCTGTTTGTTTTTTGTTTTTTTTCCATATTCTTAATGGTTGATTAAAGGTATCACTTGCTTCTGCATTTGTAGTTTCCATAACCATATGGCCTTTTCCTGATTTTTCCTGTATTATACTGAGTTTATCTTACGGTTTTATGGTGTTGCAATCAAAGTTCAGATTTTGTAATTTTGGAATATACAAGTATTTATGAATATGTTAAATAAATGTTTTCCAAAAAATTTGTCATCACTCAGAGTGATGTAATTTGCTACTGATGGTGTCATCAACTCCCTACTTAATAGGCACTCCTTCTGTCATGACTGTAATGGATACAGTTGCTCCTTCAGATCTACTCTCATTGTCTTCCAAGATCATTATGAGTGGCAAAGAAGGGGAAAGAAAAGAAAATATGCTGATTTGTTTATAGATTTGTTTGAATAAATGCATTCATCAACATTTTAGATAACTGTAGGTTACTGAATATTGGTATCAGCTGGACATTGCTGAAGAGTAGAACTCCATAAACTAACTTTATTTATTTATTTATTTAAAATATACTTACCCTGCCTTTCTCCTAAGAAAGGGCCCAAAGCAGTTTAATATTAAAAGTTAAAAGCATTCTAATATTTAAAAAGAACTAAACAAAGATCATATTAAAAAATTAGATAAAAGCATTAGTAAAACAGATCTAAAAGAAGCAAAGATATAAACAATTGCAATAAAAAACAACAACCCTTAGACAGGTGGTTACTAAAAGAAAACCTGCCTAAAGAGAAAGGCATTAGTTTCCTTGTGGAAGGGCAGCAAAGACAGTGCCAGCCTGGCCTCCTGTGGGAGGACGCTCCAGAGTCTCCATCCCCTAAGCAAGCCTGAAGCCAGATTGAAATGGATCTGTATAATCTGTATTATCCAACAACTCCTGGAGATTAGAAACTGCAAGCTGCTCCAGATCTTACCCAAGAATGGAACATTAGAGACTGGCCGGTAATTATCCAATACTATGGGATTCAAGGAGGGTTTTTTCAACAATGATCTTATTACTGCTCCTTTAAACATGCTGGGATCCTACTTTGTTGCAAGGAGACATTCACAACTCCTCCTACGCACTCAGCCAGTCCCTTCTCTGACAGCTTTTATAAACCAGGAAGGTCAAGAGTCCAACAGACATGTAGTAATCTTCACCTCTCCAAGTGTCCTGCCCGCATCAGGCTGCAAAAATTGAAGCCTATCTATTAACACAGGACAAGCAGAGGTTACATTCACAGGACCTGTACTAACTACAGGATAGGTTCTTAACCTGTTGTCCGCAGACCCCCCCCCCCCAGGAGGCCGTTATATCCTCACAGGTGGTCTGCGAAGGCTTAAAGAAATGTTATGCTCTTTTGCAGTTAAAATAGAATGAATGGATCGATGGATGGATGAAAGAAAAGGAAACATAGAACAATATCTCAATTTCTTTTGCTTGTTTGTGTAAAACTTGACTTTTCTAGCCTACCACCTACATTAAAAACAAAGAAAAGTAAAAATCGGTTATGAAAATAACTGTTTGATAACATAATTATTTAGTATTTCTGTACATGGTGAGAACATGCAAGTGAATGTCACTGAGTGGTCGAGAGACAGCATATGACATGTCTTGCTACTGCGCAGACAGAAGCCACGGGAAGAGAGAGTCAGAGTCAGTCAATGTCAGTGTGAGTGAGTGTTCAGACAGACTTTGTTATAGTATTTCTTTGATTTCTGCTAATAAAACTGGTTATTGTTGGGTAAAGTGACTTTCAATATTGTTGCAGTGAATTTTGTAACAATACATTTTGGCTGAGCCTCACAATGGATCACTGGCTGAATTTGAAATGTAAAAGAACTGATGATGTTGATGAGGGTGCATCAAATGAAGCTTCTTCCAGTCATTTTAAAAAGTGTCACCTTTATAGCAAGGAAAATCTGTCAATTGGCTTCACATGTACAGGTCCCAAAGAGAAGCAACTACCACAGTGTGTGTTGTGTTACGAGATACTGTCCAATGAGGCCATGAGACCATCAAAATTATGAAGGTTTCTCAATACTAAACATAAAGAACATGCCGCAGAGAGCATCGATTTTTTTTTCAAAAGTAAGGAACGTGAGCTTCAGGAAAGTACAGAATGGATAAAAAAAGACTGCTACTGGTTGTAACAATAAAAATGCTGTGAGGGCTTCATTTGAAGTTTCTCAACTAACAGCAAAAACCAGAAAACCTCACACAATAGCTGAAGAACTTACATTGCTTACTGCAAAAATCCTGGTTTTTGACAAAGCTGTCAAGTACCTTGCCTTAATACCTTTGTCAAATGACACAGTTAAGAAGTTAATCAACTGTTTGTCAGCCAATATCAAGGAAAAAAATTTAGACAGACTTTGCATGTCCCCCTACTTTGCTCTGCAATTGGATTAAAGCACAGACATAACAAAGTGACCTTACTGTGCTACATTAGATATGAGCACAAGTGAAATGTTTTCAAAGACATACTGTTCATCTTCTCATTGGTACACATTACAGTTGAAGAAGTATTTAACAGCTTAAACAAGTTTATAACATCTCATGACATGGATTGGTTGAAATGCATTGGAATTAGCACAGATGGGGCACAAGCAATGTCTGGAAAGTTTACTGGACTTGTAGTACAGATTAAGGAAGTCATACTGTTGGTGACTTAATACGATTGTTGCACAGATAAGGAAGCTTTAGTTGCTAAGAAGATACCGGAAAAACTAAAGCAGATCTTAAATGAATCAGTCAAAATTGTCAATTTTATGAAAAGCAAATCACTGAATTCAAGACTTCTTGAACATCTTTGCAAAGATATGGACAGCAAATACCACCAACCTTTGCTACACTATGAAGTTTGTTGACTATTACAAGGTAAAAGTTTTGTAACATTTTGGAATTAAGAGATGAGATAAGATTATTCTTCATGGAGAAACAATTTCACCTCAGTAATTGTTTGACAGATTTTTCCTGGTTAGTCAAATTAGCATATCTGTTAGGTATCTTCACCCATTTAAATATGCTCATCTTAAATCTTCAACAAGAAAAGGTTACAGTTTTTCAAGTTGAAGACAAGATCGAAGTAATAATTAAGAAGTTGGAATTATGGCATCATCGCCTATTGAACCAAAAGAATGAGACATTTCTAAACCTCACAGATTTTCTTAGTTCCACCAACGAAGAGTTGTCTGAGAAGGACACATCTCTTATCACACAATGTTTGGAAGATTTGCAGCATAATTTATGTGAATATTTTCCTGTTCCTGATGCAAGCAAAAACTGGATTAGAGATCCATTTTCAGTGAATATGTATGAACTAGAGGGCTCACAGCAGCAGAGGAAGACAAGCTCATAGAAATAACCATGAATGGTGCACAGGAACTGCAGTTCAACTTCCAAATTTCTGGGCTCACCTACAAGCAGATTTTCCAGAACTATATGAAAGTATGGATGCCTTTCATAACAACATATTTGTGTGAAAAATCATTCTCTGTTCCTGTTTATCTTAAAAATAAGTATAGAAACCATTTGAAAAACATAGAGTCAGAACTCAGAATACATGTTTCAGATATTAAGCCTGATATAACAAGGCCTGCAAGTGAAATGCAGTGCCAGCCTTCTCAGTAATTATAATTATATGAATATATTGATCTTGGTAGTACTCCTGTGAAGAGCTTGAACATTATTAGAAGGCATGTAATTGGTTGATAATTACTGGGTTCATTGCCCTTTTGATTATATTTTGTTATCAGCAATGTGCAGCCTGTTGTCATCCAATCTTCAGTTGTAGAATTCTGAAATAAGTGATTAAATTGCACTGCTATACATTGATGGAGAATTGTTAAATGCTTTAACCAAAATCCATGCAGCTTGTGTGGACCAGGTGCACTTCAGTTTTTCACAGCCTTTACTTGCCTCTTAATCATTTCAGTTGTTATTACAATATCATCCATATGTTTTCCTTAAGTTTCTTTACAAATGTCTTTAATCCATGAGGCATTTTTGTTATGTCTGGTTCGGCTTTCCCAAATTTCTTCATCTTCTTCTTGTCCTCCTCCTCCTCCTTCTAAATTTATATGGAATCATTCCAGTAAAAATATTATAATAGGAATGTGTGCATTAACAGATTAACTTATTTCTCCCTTTCACTTATTTCTCCCTTTCTCCAAATTTGAAGACTGTTCATGAGACATGTTAAAAATTTGATACACTTTAGGGGTTTAAATCTTGAGTTAAGTCTTGGTGGTCCACAGCAACAAAAAATATTTAAAGGTGGTTCGTGGTAAAGAAAAGGTTAAAGAACTGCCAAATTACAGCATTCAAGTTAGAGCATATCCAAGCTATTATGCCTACAAGATGTTGTGCAAATTTTTCACAGTGGACTACACTGTGGTCTGCATTCTCTTTCAGTGGGCCAGCATGAGATAGGCCCTTGTCCACTTGATAGAGCTCCGCTGGATGACTGTGTGCAGATGCAGTGATAGCAGAGAAGAATGACTTCTTTACTACCACCACTCCTTGTCTGTTGTGTTACAAGATTTCTAAGAGATACTTTAAAATCAACACCAAGTTGTGATTATTTGACTGGCTCATGGGATGAATGATGGCTCCAGTTTGTTTTATAACTTTGTAGCATCTGACATTAGTGACTTTGGTGACTGTAGTTAATTTTATGGAAAAATGAAGTTCCAGATGGAACTTTAATGTAACTTCTGATTGAGTTGTGTGTCCTTTTAGAGTCTCTTAGCATCTGTTTTGGAAATGTGTGTGGCATTATTCTAAATTTTCACTAAATTAAAATACTCTCAGGAAAACGTTGATTTTTTAAAAATTGTGTTGTCAACAGTCTCTTCATAGTACTTGTAGTCACCTTGAATAAATCTGTTAATTGATCTAATAACAACAGGAGTCCTTCCTGTAGTTTTTGTTTTGTAAATGTTTTAAAAACTATTGAGTTTAGAAGTTCTAATAAAGTACATGAATGTGTATATGAGAAAGAGGAAGAATGAATGTGTTAAGGAAAAAAAATCGATAACATTTAATTTTAGGAAATGCTGCTTATTGTGGAGTGACTTAAATATTTTGTTCTGCCCTCTTTTCTTTTGAGTGGAAGTTCATCAGTTGAACTCTGCTGAAGATTTCTGTAACTCAAAAACTCATATTTTTGTGGCATTTTAGTTGGTTCCAAGAAAGGTATTGTCCAACTGTGGATTTTGTTTTTCCTCATGCACTACCCCAGCTATCATTTAAGAACAAATTTACTTTGGAAACTACTGCATTTAGCCTTTTGGGGCAGAATAGATAAGACTTTCTGTCACTTGAATGATGACTAAACTTTTCTATAGTTAAATTTCATTTTATCTTTCCTACAGCACTCTAGCAAAAAGTGCAAGACAGGCTTTCAATAAACCAGAATGTCTCTATATATATTGAAAGGCATTTTTGGATCTACCTCAGTGTCTTACACCTGAAGTATGGCATAGTAGAGTTAGAGTTAAACAGTAGATAGACAAGAAGAAAATGAAATGGGCTTTATAATGGTAATGCATTAGAAAAAGTTAAACCTTCAATGGGCATTGTTCCCTTTTTCTTTGATATGATAAAATTAATTTGTGGCATATGCATGCAACCAGATGTGTAGTATGATTCCCAGGGGACCATGTTTGCATGTTAGCTACAGAGCTGAAGCAGTTGGTATGTGCAGAGTTATAAATGATAGATTTCAGTAAGACTTTAAAAATGTGTGACATTCATTTCTGTATTGTTAATGCTTTAGAAGAATGGAAGAAAGCAAATACTGGCTTTTATTTGGGCTCTTAAATACTGGCAGTCTTATTATTGAAAGAATAAATAATAAAGTAAGCATGTCTGATGGATTAAAATACTTTTTGGAGTTTAAACATTATTTTTTAAAAAAATAAAAACACTACTGATCATAAGAAGAAATGTTAATATATATATATTGAATGTTAGCAAGAACCTTTTTTTGTTCAAGGACATTTGTAATTCCCATACAGATGTATTTTCTCAGACCTTTTTTCTTTTTTAACAGAATCTCACTTGCTTTCTTCATTTGTTATTATAATAGAATAGTACCGTGTTTCCCCAAAAATAAGACAGGGTCTTATATTAATTTTTGCTCCAAAAATGCATTAGGGCTTATTTTCAGGGGATGTTTTATTTTTTTCATGTACAACAATCTACATATATTCAAATACAGTCATGTCATCTTCTTCTGGTTGCTGCACATATAATATGTTAGCCATTTTCTCTGCCTATTACTCCATTGTATACATTGTGTGTTTTGTTACTTTTCTTTGGAATGAACTAATTGTCTTGTCTGTCTGTGTGTATGTGTGTTGATTTGCAGCAGAAGAAATAAATGTCCAAACTGACTTTTGCAACACATTTTATCTTCTAAATGTAACATAAACTTAGTACATGTTTAAGAGTGTGTTCCCTATGCATATCTATTTACTTGTCTTTGTTTCAGTAACAAGAAATGATATAGCATATTCTCACTTAATTTTGTTTTTCTCAGGGAACAGTGTCTGGAGCATAAGTTCCATAGAAATGTGTTGTTGATCAGGTGATTGCTGATTAAATGTTTAATTATGTCTTTTCAGATGAGTTCAGTTGTGTATTTGAGGCAGTAGGTTCCACAGAATGGGCTGTAGTTATTGGCAAAGAAGTATGAACTTGAGGGACAGTAGTATACTTCAGTATCATTCATGTGGAACATCAGTTGCTTGTGGGTTTGTTTTTTTGTTTGGTTTTTTTTGGGGGGGGGCCTAATGTGTATTTTTTTATAATAATTTTCAAGATTCTTCATTTCTTTAAAGGCAGTTTTGTGCTTTCCAGAAAACGTAAAAATGAATAGATGTAACTTGGCAATCTTTTATTTCATTAAATGCAGCCTTTGTTGCTACTAATTGGATGCTCCTTTGCTTCAGAGAGAGAGGAATTGCTTTCTTTCTTTGTTTGTTTAACTTATATACCACCTAACAGTGCAATGCTACCACTTTCTCAGCAACAATGGGAGACTGTTGAAAATGACTTTCAAACCCTATACTTTATATTATTTAAACCATCTCTGTGTTATATTTCAATTAAACAATTCTGAAGGCTTATTACCGCTGCTAAAAGTGTAGTAATCCAATTATGAAGGTAAAGATTAGGGCCAAGATCTGACTGTTCATGCATCATACCAGCAGCCTGGCTTTCATAGAGCTCACACAAGGGTCTAAGGCCTTCCAGTGAAATATAGGCTAGGTATTTCTAATACCTAGCCTATATTAATAAAGTGGTGGCGCTGCGGGTTAAACCGCTGAAGCCTCTGTGCTGCAAGGTCAGAAGACCTGCAGTCGTAAGATCAAATCCACATGACGGAGTGAGCCCCCGTCGCTTGTCCCAGCTCCCGCCAACCTAGTGGTTCGAAAGCATGCAAAAATGCGAGTAGATAAATAGGTACCACCTTGGTGGGAAGGTAAACAGCGTTCCGTGTCTAGTCACGCTGGCCACGTGACCACGGAGGATTGTCTGTGGACAAACGCTAGCTCTATGGGTTGGAAACGGAGATGAGCACCGCCGCCTAGAGTCAGACATGACTGGACAAATTGTCAAGGGGAACCTTTACCTTTTTATTTCTAATGGGGCTCTTTGTGTTCATGAGAGTGACATTTGCCAGTGGGTGATCCTCCATTGCACTGATGGAGACATTAAAGTGTCAAATAGGATTCCAGCCAAGATAACAGTAAAAATGATCAGCAGAAATAAATAAGCATGATCTACACATAGACAAACAAGACTGTTCTCACCTGATTCATCACACCCCACAAGGCCCCTGGGAAGGCATTCTAGATGACTTACCAGGAAGGCCTCATAGCTAACCATTGCCTCCCAAGCTTTGAGAACCGGAAGAAAATCTCTTCAGATCATTTCATTTACCGTATTTGCCGGTGTATAAGACGACTGGGCGTATAAGACAACCCCCCAACATTTCCACTCAAAATATAGACATAAGAACAGAAACAGGCAGGGAAAAAAGGCAGGCAATTCAACTTTCTAACTATAGGTGGCGCCGAGGCTGCTTCTTGGTGCTTTAGGTCTGTCGGCCATTACTGTATAGGGTGTGTCGCAGTTGAGAGAGCTCCGGCTTTCCGAGTGAGCCTGTGTGTGTGTGTCCGCAAGGAGGTAAGCTGCTGTTTTCTCCTTTTAAAAAACTTCTGGGTGGGTTTTGGCAGGGGCGGATATGTTTCTGTGCTGTTTTGTTGGTGGCTTTTTTTCCCTTAATGCCTCAGCAAGGGAGCTGAGTTTACTGTGTGTTGTTGGAAGTTTCCCCCCTTCTTAAAGCCTCAACAAGGGAGGTCGTTTTACTGTGTGTTGTTGGAGGTTTCCCCCCTTCTTAAAGCCTCAACAAGGGAGGTCGTTTTACTGTGTGTTGTTGGAGGTTTCCCCCCTTCTTAAAGCCTCAACAAGGGAGGTCGTTTTACTGTGTGTTCTTGGAAGTTTCCCCCCTTCTTAAAGCCACAACAAGGGAGGTCGTTTTACTGCGTGTTGTTGGAGGTTTCCCCCCTTCTTAAAGCCTCAGTGCCTTCCGTTTCTTCGGCCTGAATGGATTAATTGGTTTTCAATTCATTCCTATGGGAAATGGTGCTTCGACCTATGAACATTAAAAAAGAGGACGAAATGGCTGAAAAGCCTCCAGGCAGCCATGTGGCTGCGGCCATTTTGTCTTCTCCTCCACTCCTCCCCCCTCCCCTCTCCCCTATCCCGACGATCAGCTGATGGGCGGGCTATTAGGAGGCTTCCTGAGGCTTTCTCTGCACTGGAAATTCAGGGGAAAAAGGTGGAAGCTACCGGTATGTCTATTCCAACTGAAGTGCACCCGGCGTACAAGACGACCCCCCCACTTTGAGGCATGTATTTCAGGGTAAAAAAGTAGTCTTATACGCCGGCAAATACGGTAACAGGTAGGATTGTGTGGCAGTTGTGCTGAGAACCCTGGATTTAAATAAGTGAAGGACCTTTATGATTTGGAGGAAATTATTATTTTCTGCTTTTTCCTTGTAGTCTTCCAGATCATGCTGATTTTGAAAGCCCCCTAGAATAGTTTGGGAGTACATGAAAAGGGGGACCTCAGGAACACTTAGTTCTAGGAGTGGAACTCCATTTCTGGAATTCTGTATACATTCTATAGCCCCTGTCAATGTGCAAATTTCCACTGATTGGGAGGCTGAACCAAAATTTGGTCATTTTCATCAGAAACATGCTAAGAATGTGGCCCTTTTATTTATTTATTTATTTTTCTGGAGGAAAAGCAGAACATATTTCCTATCTTGTCTGTGCATTGGTGATCCAAGCTTTGGGGCTGAAATGATTCTAGGGCATCATTAGAATTTGATATGCATGAATGTAGTGCTTGCCCTCTTTAAGTCAGTAACACAGTGAGGGGGAAATGATACATTCTTGTGCACCAATCAGAAAGCAATTTTAGCATTTCTAGAATTGGTTGGAATGTGCTATTGATTTTAAAATGTCTCTCCAACTTTTTCAAGTCTATTTCAAGAGGGTATAAAATGGAAAGGGGCTTATAACCCCTAAAGTATTACATGTAGTCACAGATAGGTGTTTTATTTGTTCAAGGAGAAATTATTGTAAGTCTTTATGGTGTTGTTGGTTGGTTGGTTGGTTGGTTGGTTGGTTGGTTGGTTGGTTGGTTGGTTGGTTGGTTGGTTGGTTGGTTGGTTGGTTGGTTGGTTGGTTGGTTGAACAGGAACACTAGCTTAGTATGTCACTCCCTGCTATTCCTTCAGCAGTTGTTCATTGTGCTACATGAAATCAGAAAGACGTTTTGATTCAGTTAATGCTCTGAATAACTTTTTAAATTTCATGTGTCACATATAATGAATTTTTATAAATAAACTATGCAGAGAGGTAGTCTGGAGTATCACTTGTGTATTCTTGCTTTTTCTTCAAAGTTATGTTGACTATAGGAAAGGTGTCTTGAACTGCTATTGTAGCTGCCTTTCGAAAAGAACTCATGAGCATTACCACTTCCTGACAGCTGTAAGACAGCCTCTGGGCATCTTGCTAAAATTTCAAATGTAATTATACACTACACTTCCTTTAACAAATTGTGTTCCCTGCTATAATTATAACAGCTTTACTTGCCTCTAGCCTGTTCCTTATCTTAGTATCCACCTCCATATCTCTTGCTACAAAATAAATCTGTCCACTAGGGTTGAGTAATCTAGGTAAAGTAGGGTACCTTCATTTTGGATTAAGAAAATAACCCTTCAATGTCCCTAGAAAGGTACTTTTTTATCAACATCACTCTGTAGTACACCTTGGTGGTGAAGGGGCTTGAGTGTGAAAATAATACCATCAGGAAGCTAGCCTCAGTTACAAGTCTAGACTCCTATCGAGGACAGCTAAGGTGGAATGATCAAAACTGAGACAGACTAAAATGTGTCTGTCCTTTTTGGGAAGTGATGGTTGCATCAGCAAAAGAGAACAAATAGCTTTAGAAGTGACAGAGGCAGAGAAATTCTTGAAGAGCAGCTATGGACCGCAGCAGTAGAAGATTACATGGCAGAGGACCTTTCATAGGCAATGGCAGTAATGTTCAAGCTAACACTTATTAATACTGTGCAGAAGAAAGCAAAGATAAACCACTTCTGAATATTTTATACAGTACCTTGAAAATCCTGATACTACCAAAGGAGGATTGTAGCTGAAAGTTAAGAAGGCAAAAATCATTACTACACAACCTCAATACCAATAGGAATAATCAATATTGTTCAAGATTTTCTGTAATGTGGTTCAGTGATCAGTCCAAATAGAGATTTCAGCCAAGAAATCAGAAGAAGATGGAGAGATGGAAGGGAAGCTATGAAGTTTAGAGAAAAGACACCTGAGGGGGTACATGATTGAGATGTATAAAATTATGCAGGGGGTGGATAGAGTGAAGCTCTTTTCCCTCTCAAGCAGTACCAGAACCAGGAGACATCCACTCAAATTGAGTGTTGGGAGAGTGAGAACAGACAAAAGAAAAAATTTCTTTACCCAGCATATTGTTAGTCTGTGGAACTCCTTGCCACAAGATGTGATGATGGCATCTGGCCTATATGCCTGTAAAAGGGGATTGGACAGATTTCTGGAGGAAATGTCCATCGCAGGTTACAAGCCATGATGAGGATGTATAATCTCCAGGCTTAAAAGGAAGGTACTTCAAAATGCCAGATGCAGGGGAGTGGCATCAGGAGACAGGTATCTAGTTGTCTTGTGCTCCCAGAGGCACCTGGTGGGGCCACTGTGAGATACAGGAAGCTGGACTAGATGAGCCCTTGGCCTGATCCTGCAGGGCTCTTCTTACATTCTTATGTTCTTAAGGAGCTAGAAAATATCCCTAAGTGTAAAGATGTATCACTAGAGACAAAGGCCATGATCATCCCTACTGTGGTATTCAGAAGTAAAATGTATATATGTGAAAGCTGGACAATAAAGACATACAGAAAGAAGATCTGCTTGTTCAAAATGCGGGTGCCACAGAAATTTATAATTTTTGCTGGAAAGACAAGCGAGAGAATCTGAGATAATATCTTAAATCTGTACAAATGAGACCATCACTACAAACTAAATTAACTAGACTGAAGTAATAGTACTTTGGTCATATAATGAGAGGACTCCCTGGGGAGGACAGTTTTGCTAGAAATAGTAGCAAGCAGTAGGAAAAGAGGAAGAGCAAATAAAGGAAGTTGTGATCTTGAGTTTGCAAGAGAAGGACTGTTAATGACACAACCTATTGGAAATCATTAATTCATAGGGTCCACATAAATCAAACTTAGTGACACATAACAACAGCAATCGTAGATTAAACATGAAGCCTTTATTCAAGATACTTTTAATATTATGAGCTAGTTTGATTTGAAACATGGTGATGTACTTGCTGGAGGCTACCAATGGGTTTCCTATCTATGTGAGAATTTAGAATTAATTCTTCCCAGCCCAGGATTCTATATATCCATTACAACATACTGCTTATTGACATTTTTAAATACTTCCCAGTTCCTCACTCTTTAACCTGAAGGAGTGCCATTAAATTCTAAGTTTCTTAGAACTTTTAGCAAGGTCAAGTCAGACCCAGCATTCATCCAGCATAGTGGAGTGGCGGGGGTGGGGGGAATTAAGCATGGCAGATGTATGTATCTTTCTTTTCCCATTTGTATATTTAATTAGAATAGAAGCTACAGTTTTAGTATAGCTATCCCTTAGAAAGATGAAAAAAGTATTCAAAATATATTCAATATAGCATATATGTAGACAATTATTATTGTTACATTTTAGCAATTAGAACTAAAACAAAGAAGATAGTGCAGCTGAATATGCTGACTTGAGTATGGTTGATTAAATGTCAGCATAACAAACAGTCAAAAGTTTAATGCTTGCTTTGTAAAATAGCATTACATATGATGGTTGCAAAAATCTTAATACACCTTTATGCTTGAAATATATTTAAGATAAACAGTGCTCAGCCAGCCTATTAAAATAATTTAGTGTCTGCATTGTTTGTTTTGAGTAGGACTCTCCCTCAACAGTAATTGGTTGACACTGCTTGACCTTAATGCAGAGCTACAGTACTTAATGAACTGACGTGGGGAATAAAGTTTTGATAAATAAGGCAATTTTCCTGAAACCTTTAGAAATCTTCTTGAAGTCTCTTACTGTTAGATTGACATCTTTTCTTTTAAAAAAGGAATAAGTGAATAATTTAGGGGTATATTTCATGTTTTTAGATCTTCATTCTGTCATATAAATAATAGACTGTTCAAAAGCTGAAGTTCCATCATATACCACATCCACATGTATCTTGAAGGGGAGTATTTTCTTCCATCTTATGATTACTGGACAGAAGTGTGAAATTATTAAAGTATGTGATTCATTAATGGGGTAAATAAGTCTTAATTATAAAGTACTCAAGCATACTAAAAATTGGTCCAGAACTATGTATTCTGATAATGATAATCTGTGATCGTCTACTATGTATTGGTGCTGCCCTACTTATTCTACAATGTAATGTTAAGAGGAAAGGTAGTGCTGTCAACAGGGAGCTTTATAAACTGAATTTGGAATTATAATCATGCCACCTATTTTTTCTTCTTTTAGAATTAGATTGAGACAATGATGGCTGAGATCCTGAACCCTCCCTATCAGTGAAGCAGAGTTCATATTTATCAGCAGCTCCTCCACTCTGTACCCACTGAAACTCTGCTGCTGTAAGTTAAGGAACCTTGTGAAAGATGAGGCATGTGTTTTGGAAAGGATGCAAATAGGAAGGAGACTTAGCTAGAAATTATTCCCCTTGTTGTAATAGAAATGCAACTTAAGCCGCAGAAAATAAAATATTCTGCTACTATGAAACTGCTGCTGGGCCCACAGAAGTCACAGTGGGCCCAGCAGTTTACTGTAGCCACTCATTATCAAGGATCTGCTTACACAGTAATTTTGTGCTTTTGTCAGAGTATGTGAGAACTGTTGTAACGAACTTTGCTTTTTAGCTGTTTTATTTAGTAAAGACTGTGTTAAAAAGATACCTTGTTTCCCATTTCAGCGTTAAAAAGTTAAGAAAAGGAATCTTTCACAATTTTTATTTATTTTTTATTTTATTTATTAAGCTTATATGCCGCCCATTTAGACATAGTCTACTCTGGGCGGCTCACAAAACACACAGTAAAAACAGTTAATATATATTGACAATTTGCAACCTTTATACAATAGACGATAGTTAAAAATAGAGGAAAGAAAAAGGTAAGTTAAGTAATACCCGGAGGGAAGGCCTGTCTATATAACCAGGTCTTGAGTTGGTTTTTAAAAATGCCCAGCGAGGGAGCCAAATGGATCTCGGGAGGGAGTTTGTTCCAGAGACTGGGAGCCACTGCCGAGAAGGCCCGGTGTCTTAATTCTAATTCATAACAATGAATTATTAGGTCGGTTTGTAGCTTTCTTAGTGATCGAAATTAACTTTCCAAGTATTTTTCATGAATTCTTAGCAATTGTTAACATCCTTCTGTCTAGTCAACATTAATGGGCAGGTTTTAGTGCTTCTTGATGCCTGTGGGAATCAGTTTACCAACACAAATTATATGCCATTGACCATACTGACTAGAAGATGATGGGAACGATACATTCTTGTGCAGAGCATATACAAAATGCAGCAGGAGCCATTTTCTTATTTTCGTGACAACTCTCCTCAGTTCAGTAGTCTTTGAAATGCTTGTAGTTGACTTTGGCTGAATCACTCATTTTAAAACAAGTTCCATAGTCCGATCTGGAATATAATTTCTGCTTCTCTTGGTGATTTCGGAAGTTATTACTTCAAGAGCTTGGTTTCAAGAATTAATATCCATCTCCATCCTATGAGGTTTTAGTTATGTTTAATATTGATTGTGGCCTGTGAATATTTTTAATATTAAAAAGAAAGAAATGCAGTTTTATTGTTCCTGTCAGATTTTTACTTTTCTCTCAAAACTATTCCTGCTTGATTCTTATTTGATCCTTCCTCCCTGCCCATGAAGGAATACTAGAGCAGAAGCTAATTATTACTATTGGAGACTATCTTGCATTTGAACCAGATGTTGCTGAGTTTAGGAGATTTGACCATACATGATTTGCAACCCACTGAAATGGTCTTAAGAGACAAATCTTTACTGGCTTATGAAGTAAATATGAACCATTGTTCAGTACAGTAAACAAGCCTTTTGTCTGGCATTGCTTGAAGCATGGATTTGTTGTATTAATTTACACATTTTGTAAGGCCAAAATCCAAAATCTTTGATACTGCTGGCTGAAACAGAATCAACTCGAGCAGCTAGTGTATTCAAATTTTTAACTTGGCTGCCAGCTGGGGGTGGGGGTGAAGTACAAATAATGGTCATCTTCAGATGTAAGAAGCAGAGCCATTTTCTCATGCAGCTTCTTAGGTTTATTCAGTACCGTAACAAGTTCATGTAAAATTTGAGCACAGCAATCTTAAGCTTCTTGTAGACCTACTACATGTAACACCAGCAGTACAGTTTTGTCTTGTTGTGTTCTATTTCTTCAAACATGTTTGAGCCACTGTTACAAAGTTTGCTATGGACAAATTTGTAATGAAAATCCTGTCCAATGTAAATAATAAACTCTTGTTTTTTTAAGATAATGATAAAAGTATTATTGTTTTTGATGGAAAAAGTTAATACTATTCATGAGTCAGGAGCTCCACCCTCACCCCAAAAGGCAACACAGAACAGCTACTATCTATAGAGAATTTGTGTATATTATTATATAGATATATATAAGCCCTGTTACTAGTGCTGGTAAATCTTTGGGTAATGAGGGAACCCACCAAAAATCCATTGGTTGGTTAATAAACAACAGTGAGCTATTATATTATTTTCTATGATTGAGTAGCACAAAAAGACAGTACAATTCCTGTTTTTCTTCCATTGGAGCAGGACCCATTAGAAAGGTATGTCCCAAAGCGGTCTCTCATGCTTAAGTACTTGATGATCATTTAATGGCATCAGGAAGAAACACTACATGTTGTATTTATTAGAGGTGCCCAAGAGTTCCTCTCTGATACTATATGATTAGTCAAAATGGAATCCCATAAGCCATTATTGATAGGAGAAGTGAGTTCAAACAAGAAGTTGTAACTTTGGAACAGGTTCTTTAATCATGCAGAGTGGTAATAGACGGTATGGGCTTGCTCTGTGTCAAATTTGGAAAAGGTTAGGCAAATGCTTTTAAAATTCTAATTTCTGTTATTAAAGCCTTTTCATCCACCCCTGCTACCTCTCCCCCCCCCCCGATTGTAACAAATTTGGTAACAAATGCCTGCCACTGCTTTCTAAACAGGAAATGATTCCTGCTATGTCCTTTTTTATTTGAAGTTAATCTGTTGTATCATTAAGAAGATACAGAATCTTAAAAATTTTTGTTTTACATAGGAATGTTTTTAAAATAAACTCTGGTTGCACATACATATTGAAGTATGCTGTAACAATGCATTCTCGAAAGCTTTCACAGCCGGGATCCAATGGTTGTAGGTTTTTCGGGCTGTTTGGCCGTGTTCTGGAGGTTTTTCTTCCTAAGGTTTTGCCAGTCTCTGTGGCCGGGATCTTCAGAGGACAGGAGTTAGAACTCTGTCTGTGTTCTGGTGTAGTGTGTGGGATAGTTTTTAGTTTAGTTTAGACTGGCGAAATGCTAGGAAGAAAAACCTCTAGAACACGGCCAAACAGCCCGAAAAACCTACAACAACTATGCTGTAACAATTGCCAAAACATATTGCTAGTACTTTAGGAAATTAATGAGTCTTATTAATGAGTCTTATTGGGGTGAATGGAACTTACTTCTTGGCAGGATGGTTGAGTTTTCGATTTCAGTCTTATCACAGGAATGTATATATTTGAACAGATAAACACATATACAAAGGAGCCAGGGGAGGGGAAAGAGAGGGGGGAACGAGAGAGAGAGAGAGAAGCAAAAGGACGATGCACGGGGCAGGGGCAAGAAGAGAAGGAGGAAGGGAGAAGAGGAGACCACAAAAGGGAAGAGTGGTGCCACAGAGATGGGAGGAGAGGCAGGAGCCAAAAAGAGAGGATACAGCCAGAAAGAAAAGGGGGAAAAAGGAACCAGGTTCTGGGATTTTTCCTTGCATGGTATCTGTTATGAATGGTAATGAGCCCAAGGCTGCTGGCATTGGCATTGTCAACATTCAGGCTTGTCATTACCTGTGTAAAAGTTGGCATACTTTTTCCTGCTGGCAGTGCATGCACACTGTTGCAAGGCAATATTGGACTATTTCTTGCCATTTTGAATTGACTTCCTTGAAAACACCAAGTTTGATTTCAGCCAAATAAACAAATTGAGCAGGACAGAAGTTTTTGCTTGCTCTTACTGATATTTCTAGCAAGGGTTCTATTTTTTTTTTTTCCTTTTTACTTCCCCTAGTACTTTTAAAGGCACTTTATGATTTGTACTGGTAAACAGAATATGAAGTTCTTCAGTTTCAAATTCATTTTGCATTGCTTAGAATTGCAATAGAAATTCTACACCCTATATAGTGAATTAAAGTGTGTCTATGCATCAGAACAATTTTCATGCCTCACTCAATTCCTAATGTAAATTAGTAGGAACATTGGTTATCCATTTGAGAAATTGAGTTGGTATAAAAATAAAAATGCACTTATGGTGTGTGGTGCTTTGTGTATCATCTTGGGAGTGTTTTTCTGTTTATCTGTCACTTGCATTAGAAAAAGCAATCACTGGCTGCAGGTGACATTAAAAATTAAAGGTTAACCTCAATTTCTTTACTGACCAGACTTGGGGCAGAAAGTTGTTCTGGATTCATGCATAGGTTTGGGAACTATCAAAAAAACAAGTTGAAAAATTGACTTATTTAGTATCTTATCTGATATTAAGATTTTCCAGCATTGTCTTGGAACAAGTAAACACTGTGTGCAATTTGCTTGAAGCTTAAAATGAAACTAATTCTCTATCCTGGTTCAGAAAATATAGTGATTTTAACTGAGTAGCATAAATTTGAAAATGATTTCCTTTTAAACTAACCAGTGAGACGGTATGAGATAAATCAAGTGTTTAGCTTTATCATTCCTAAGTAGTTGGAATTAGAGAAATCTTACATTGAAGTACATGAAATAACCTTTAAACTAATGTTCTTAGGAAATTTAAGTGAAGTTGAAGCTTATTCTTACTGAAATCAGTGAGAAGTCATGGGTATTTTGCCCTGCTGATTTCAGTGAAATTGAATTCAACTGTTTAATCATGACCCAACTCCATGTGTAATTAATTCAGCCTTGTAAATAAGTCTACAAAAGATACTAGCCTGTAAAATATTATACTAACCTACTGTAGGTTGACAACTGGAGGACAGAATTCATTGTTGTTCCTCCTGCAGTATTTCTATGATGGTTGCAAAGTGGGGTTTCTTTTCTCAGCTACATCCAGTTAATCTTTGTTGTTTTTGACTAACATGTAAATGCTTCAATTGAGGCCTGTTTTTGAGTACATCTTAAAGCTCATAAATTTGTTTCTTCTCTTTTGACAATTGGTTAATGTGAATGTAATCCCTTCACGGATTGCTGCCTTGTCGTGGCGAAGGGGCTTGAGTAATTCAGAGAAGCTATGGGCTATGCCGTGCAGGGACACCCAAGACGGACAGGTCATAGTGGAGAGTTCTGACTAAACGCGATCCACCTGGAGCAGGAACTGGCAAGCCACTCCAGTATCTTTGCCAAGAAAACCCCATGAACAGAAACAAAAGGCTAAAAGATATGACGCTGGAAG
This sequence comes from Intellagama lesueurii, assembly GCA_037013535.1. Taxonomy (NCBI): domain Eukaryota; kingdom Metazoa; phylum Chordata; class Lepidosauria; order Squamata; family Agamidae; genus Intellagama; species Intellagama lesueurii. The sequence goes on from JBAJHW010000006.1 coordinate 87,061,545, forward strand.
ATGGGCCCCTCAGGTCGGAAGGCGTCCAACATGCTACTGAGGAAGAGCGGAGGACAAGGACAAGTAGCTCCAGAGCTAATGAAGTGGTTGGGCCAAAGCCGAAAGGACGCTCAGCTGTGGACGCGCCTGGAAGTGAAAGGAAAGTCCGATGCTGCAAAGAAGAATACTGCATAGGAACCTGGAATGTAAGATCTATGAACCTTGGTAAGTTGGATGTGGTCAAACAGGAGATGGCAAGAATAAACATTGACATCCTGGGCGTCAGTGAACTAAAATGGACGGGAATGGGCGAATTCAAGTCAGACGATTACCATATCTACTATTGTGGGCAAGAATCCCGTAGAAGAAATGGAGTAGCCCTCATAGTCAACAAAAGAGTGGGAAAAGCTGTATTGGGATACAATGTCAAAAATGATAGAATGATTTCAATACGAATCCAAGGCAGACCTTTCAACATCACAGTAATCCAAGTTTATGCACCAACCACCGATGCTGAAGAGGCTGAAATTGACCAATTCTATGAAGACCTACAACACCTTCTAGAACTGACACCAAAGAAAGATGTTCTTCTCATTATAGGGGACGAATTAAGATTGCTGGAAGAAATATCAACAACCTCAGATATGCAGATGATACCACTCTGATGGCAGAAAGTGAGGAGGAATTAAAGAACCTCTTAATGAGAGTGAAAGAGGAGAGCGCAAAAAATGGTCTGAAGCGCAACATCAAAAAAACGAAGATCATGGCCACTGGTCCCATCACCTCCTGGCAAATAGAAGGGGAAGATATGGAGGCAGTGACAGATTTTACCTTCTTGGGCTCCATGATCACTGCAGATGGTGACAGCAGCCACGAAATTAAAAGACGCCTGCTTCTTGGGAGGAAAGCGATGACAAACCTAGACAGCATCTTAAAAAGCAGAGACATCACCTTGCCGACAAAGGTCCGCATAGTCAAAGCTATGGTTTTTCCTGTAGTGATGTATGGAAGTGAGAGCTGGACCATAAAGAAGGCTGACAGCCGAAGAATTGATGCTTTTGAATTGTGGTGCTGGAGGAGACTCTTGAGAGTCCCCTGGACTGCAAAGAGAACAAACCTATCCATTTTGAAGGAAATCAACCCTGAGTGCTCACTGGAAGGACAGATCCTGAAGCTGAGGCTCCAATACTTTGGCCATCTCATGAGAAGAGAAGACTCCCTGGAAAAGACCCTGATGTTGGGAAAGTGTGAAGGCAAGAGGAGAAGGGGACGACAGAGGACGAGATGGATAGACAGTGTCACCGAAGCTACCAACATGGGTTTGACCCAGCTTCGGGGGGCAGTGGAAGACAGGAGGGCCTGGCGTGCTCTGGTCCATGGGGTCACGAAGAGTCGGACACGACTGAACGACTAAACAACAAAATGTGAAGATGCTTAACTTTAGTGTCTGATATATTTAGCTCTATGCCTTCCCATCTGAAAGAGACCATCATATGGCCCATTCTGAAAAGACCAATCTGTCACTGAATGACATGAACAATTTTAGATCAATTGCTAATATTCCTATTACAGGCATGTTGACCGAGAGGGTGGTGGCTGACCAGTTGCAGGTGTTCTTAGATGACACGGATAACCTAGATCCATTTCATTCAGGGTTCAGGCCACATTATGGAACTGAATTGGTACTGGTTGCTCTGCAAGATGACCTCTTGAGGGGGTCTGACAGGGGGAGTCTAACCCTGTTGGTCCTCCTCAATCTCTCAGCCACTTTTGATACCATTGACCATGGTATCTTTACTGGACTGGCTGTCAGGGTTAGGGATCGGAGGCCTGGTCCATCAATGGTTCCGCTCCTTTCTTGATGGCCGTGTCCAGAAAATACAGCTCAGAGAGGTTGTATCAACCCATGGACCCTATGTTGTGGTGTCCATCAGGGTTCAGTCATCTCGTATGTTGTTTAACATCTATGCAATCCTTGGTCAACTTCCTGTTTTTGTTTTTGTTTGTTTGTGCTATTATCTGTGCATTCTTTTATTATTTTAGTTTGCATGTTTTGCTTAATTATGTAAACTACCCTGAGTAGTATGTCACTACATCAGGTGGTCTAGAAGCTAAATAAGTAAGTAAGCAAGTAAGTAAGCAAGCAAGCGAGTATAAAGCAAGCAAAAATAATTTGAGTAGAGTTTTTCCTGGATCAACAGGAACATACCTCTAAATATCAGTTCCTGGGAAGGAGCAGGAAGAGAGAGCATTTACCTTTATATCCTGCTTATAGGCTTACCAGAAGCATCAGTTGTGCTGCAGTGGGGAGATAATTCATAGGACTAGATAGACCTTTGATCTATTGAGGAAAAATAGAACAATGCTCAGTTATTTAGATATCTGAAAAAAATGAAGGCTTTCCAGCATACAATATAACTATTCCATATGATGAAGAAACTATTTTGTTCTTCTTATTTAATGAAATCACAACTTGGTTGGACTTGTAAAAGGCTAGCAGCATCACTAATATTAAAGATGAAATGTTACAAATTGGTTCTGGAATAGACATGGGAATTAGTGTCTTGGAAGGCACTCGAAGTGGATAGAGCATCACCATTCTTTGGCTTGATCTAACTCCTTTTTAGTGAGCCTCGTGTCAGAATTCTCATTCTGCCTCCACCATGCTTACTGGCTTTTATTGTGCCCTCCAATTTCCCCAACCAAATTTCCTTTCCTATAAGAAAATAGGATGGAAGCAGTGGCTATAAAATATACCTGTGCTAGTTTTGCTAGTTACTCCTCCCATAAGGCCTGACTCTGAGTTCATTCAAAGGCAGCCAGTCAAGAGACTCCAGCTCTAGACACTAAAGGTAAGCCATCCTTGTACTCAGTCTTTTTGGAGGGTATGTGTGGTGCAGTCAGGCACAGCATCTGATGCCAGCACCAGCTCCTATTCCTTTCAGGTTTGATACATGATCCATCATGACTCACTCTGTCTTGGCATGGGTAGTGTGTCTTCGGCTGTGACTGCACAGTGAGGGAAATGCAAATTCACTTTCATTCAGTTGCTGTGAGGAATTTGAGTTTCCCTGGATCTCTTTTCATTGACTAGCCATCCAGGAAAGAGAGCTTTGTTTGCTGTTTGTTTTTACTTCTATTTATAGCCCTCTGGGTGGCACCATTACAAAAGAACACCCTAATAAGCTGTAAGAAGGCTTCCTTTCCTCATCTTATCTTTTTTTAAAACCCTCTTGCTGAAGGAGAGAATCTTTGCTTTCCATTCTTAAGTTGTTGTTTTTAAAAGGAGACTTGCCCACAGAGAGAGTACAAGCTGTAACTACATGCTAATGAGGGGGCTTCTCTGCATTGGTTCAAGAGATCACACATTTTAAAAAAATATTGTAGTTCCAGTGGCAGAGGTAAAAACTACAGATGGAGATGGATTGCAGACTGATTCACATTTCCTTTTTCATCATGTGGTCAAAGGAAAAAAAATTGAAACAGCCAATCCCAATCCTGGAGCATTTCCCACATTTTCCTCCTCTCTTTCAGAAGGAGGTGCAGCTGCAAATACAGTTCTTCATCCAGGAAACAGCTTTCTCTGGGGGAAAATGCACAGCAGTGGCAGCTCTCTAAAGAGGCAGGAACCCTGCTGGAAGGTGGTGGAGAGCAGCACGTTTATTGCTCTGCCACTTGAGATGACCTCCTCATTCAAGCTAATGGTAGGAATGGCCCTGATGCACCAATCCCTGCTTGTCACCCATCCCTATGTAGTTCAGGTTGTTTTAATGGAAGCAGAAAAGATGTTCTATGGTGGGGTGAGCAACCTGTTCCCTAATTCAGCTCTCTCTTTTTGTTTGTTTGTTTGTTTTTGTTATCTCAATGTAAAAGACAATTGTTGTGTCTTTTTCATTTCAGCTTCACAGAATTTCCTCCTCAGTTTGGATTTGAGTGCATCTTTCTATGTGATACTTAATGGTGGTCCTGTTTTACAAATATATAACTGTGTAATGGGGAAAACAGTGGAAAGAGAAACTGCTCTGTGTGTGGTGTGTGTCATCAAGTTGCATCTGACTTACAAGGACTCTAATAGGGTTTTCAAGATAAGTGAGGTATTTAAGGAGTGCTTTTACTAGTTCCCCCTGCCAAGTTAGTTTCCATGGCCAATAGGATGATAATAGGGATGACAATTTGCCCCAGCACTTCCTGGCAGACTTAGAGTATTGTGGGAAGTGTAGTTTTGCTGCCCATTTGGTTATATTTAGGGACCCCTCAAAGAACTATGGGTTTCCTTCATGGGAAACCCATGAATGAGGGCTTTCTGTGTAGCAGAGCTTCATTTAGAGATGGCCTGAATGGAACAAACCACAAACCAGTTTGCTGTTTAAAATATTTGATATGGTTCATGGACACCAATGAACCATGAGCCATCACAAACCAACATTGTGCCAATTTGTGCCCATTTCTACTTTATATATATTTATTTTCTTGATTTAACATGATTTATATTCAGATTTGATTTAAAACTTAGTTCAACTAAGCACAACTGACTGAAATAGCTTCTGAATTGTGTGCTTAATTATGAAAAGAAAGAAATAGCTGCTTTGATGTCATGGTCCATATTAGCACCATCAGTAGTTGTGCTCCTTTCACATTTCCTGATAAGTAGTGCCAAAATTAAGATGAAATAAGAGGGTTTTGTAATCTCTATGCATATCCCTATCCCATGTTTGAGTTTAGTCAGGTCTTGCCTCTGGACCTTAGCAGCCTAGAGCCTATCCACAGTATGGCAAATCTGTTCTTTCATTTGGCCATCCAGTGCTCATCAATTGATTATCATATATTTCATTTATTTCCCACTTTTCACCCCATGGAACTCAGTCAGTCAGTCTTTATTGTTTCAAATGTAGATCAACCCAATAAAAATTCTCTTTTTAAAGATGCACTTTTACTACACTAAAATATACTACAAAATAAGAATCAAGACAGCTTGTGTGGGAATCAAGACAGATTCTGTTCTTCCTTATGAATACACAACTTTGAATCTACTTTTGCTGCATGGTGAGCATTACTTGGCCATATTAGTTGAAAACACAGACAGATTTGGGAAACATTTTGTATATTTTAATGCAGAAAACAAATTATAAAGCTTTTTGGAAAAATGAGATTTGTAGCTTTTGAGCTGGGAAACTGCAGAAAAAGATTAAGACAATTTATAAGTGCTATATAGTTAGCTGAAGTTGAAAGTAAATATATAGAAGCACTTTCCTTAGAAGTTTCCTTTTGAGCAGAATTCTTAAGCACCTGAGACATTGTGGGAAATTATTGATTTATATTTTTGAGATTAATATTTTAAGCGTTTTTAGGAAAAGCAGCACACAAAAACCTTAATCTCAGTCTTTCTGATGTATATGCTTCGAAGTTAGCTTTTCGTAACTTGTAATTTAAGATCACAGTTATTAGGTGTATTTCTGCATTTTATATATCGTTCCCAGATGCTACAGTATTAGTTTTTATCACTGCATATTTTATGAAATGTCAGCCTTCTGTTGGCTGTTCGTGCAGCATTGTTAGTGATCAAAGCCATAACATAAAGGAGAGGAATCTAAACAGTTGGCTTATCTTTGTCCTTCATTGTGACACAAATACCATAAAATTACTTCACTATGAAAAGAGAAGCAAAAGACTAATTCAGCAGACTCCAAACACATTTTCTGAACCTGTGCAAGATAGGTTCCTTTCACATTGCTGTTTGACACTGAAATAAACATGTTTGCACCCCAGTTTGGGCTGGGGGACAGGAACAGCCTCCATATTGTAAGTTTTATTTCTCAAAAGAAAATGGCTTCGGCAAAAATGACGTAGACTTTCATAAAAGCTGCTGAAGACATGTAGCTAAATATTGCATGTTTGTGGTACATGCTACATAATCTGCCAGATGTTGCAATATAAAATGCTAATTATCTGAAAACATTGGCAACATAATTTTCTTAGAATTGTATAATTTTGAATGCAGGAGACAGCCAAGTTGAGAATATTTCTCTTAAAATTTTCTTCTAGTTCTTATGTAGTATACAACTCTATAACTTACAAAGAGTTCCTGAATGCTAGTGCATTTGAAAGAAAAAAACAAATTAACTGTAGGATAGAAACATTCTGTTTCATGTTCGTAGAGCCAACAAAAATTAAGAAGTATCTTCTTTCAGGTAGGTACTGTTTTTGAGCATGAACACTTTACCAGCTACATTTGTCGGTAAAGATAATTTTAAACAAATGTTTGCAGCACCTTTTGTTGCAAAAAAAAAAAAGCAATGCAAACAATATTCAACTAAATAATATGATATTTAAAAACTGTATATTCACTTTCAGTAGTTGATATTATTACTCAAGGAATGAACATCTGAATCTTCAAACATGTTTTTAAAAATCAGTGTGGGATAAACTATGGAAGAACTGATGTCAAATAATAAAGTCATGTAAAAATCCACATAGAAGTGAGAATATACCTTCAGAAACATGTATAGTAAAAACTAACAAGGTCTTATGGTACATTTAGATATAGATTCAGATTTATTTTGGTGTGAACTTTTGTGGATTACAATACATTTTATCAAACAGATGTACAATGTTTAGGCCAGAGATTTATGTACACACAGTGTACATGATTCTGGGAAGGGAGTCAAAGTGAAACAGGACAGAAAAGATGGTGCTTGTGTTATTAACACTTTCGAAAGTATTGATTACATGAACATCCTGGCAGTCAGCTGAATAAGGGGCTAGTGTTAATGTCTGTAGCTAATACACGTGTTGATTTTTCTCTGAAGTGCCAAAACATTAAGTCCTGCTGTGCTAAAGCAGGGTTTAATGAAAAAGAAAATAACTTCTGGACTATACTGTTGAGTGTTGGGAATCCACTTTATTGTTAATGTATATGGTGAACTAAGAAATCCCAGTCTCTTAAGTGAAAGACTCAGATTTATGGATATATCACACTCAGCTGGCTCCTTCACAGATCTACCTTTGAAGCCCCTTTTTCCTGCTACAGGTACACTGAGATCAGGGACAGAGTGTTCTGGCAGATTCATGCCAATTTGTTTATTATAGCTATAGACTTTTTAATAAGAAACACAAACCAAAATAAAAGCAAAAAAAATTATTGTGGCAGTTTAAAGAATATTTTAATGTAAGCTTTCATGGAACTTATACAGACATCTGAGTTGGAATACAGAGACTACATGGTAAAACCTTCATGCAAGTGGTGTTTTTTAACTTGTAACACAAGCTATTTATTCTGCTGAATGCAAGTCTGTAACAGAGGAGGCATGTGGTATAGGTTTTTGCCTCCCATGGCGGTAGAGTCACACAAGACCAGCTGTGTAAGTACAGCTCTTAAACCAAGACCAGTTGCTGGGATCAACACAAAAAATTGCCTGCCTTAATCCCTTTTCCCCTGATTCCTTGCATTCCTGTTTGGTTGATCAGATCTCCTGGTGAACTGACTTGAAGCTCCACTGGCTGCTTTTCTGGCTATTTCTTGTTTGGACTGATGACCTAGTGGGACTTTGACTTATACGAATTCAGCTTAAATTCTGTTCTTTTTGTCAATTCCTCTGAACCATCTGCTGCCGTTTCCCATGTGTACTGATCCAAGCTGGTCTTCCTTTGGGGGCCCTTTTGACATCTTTAGAGAAACTAGTCTTGTCAGGCATACTTCCTGCTAGTTGAGTGCATATAGACACTAGGACAACAAGACAAGAATCTTTTGTGTAACCTCTTTTGATTCTTTCAAAGGCATAAGGTTCCCAACAGAGTTAGGTTCTCAAGTTAGGAACACAATGCAGTACATGGGGGATTCAGAATCAAGTTGCTAGTTAGTTCTGAGATCTCTCTCATCGTTGTGTGCTGAGAGTGGTTTCTGTAAAATCTACAGTAGTTGTCTGGTTAGGAAAAAAATTCAAAGGTCACTAGAGTAAAGGTGACAAGGCTCAGGGAATCCTTTAAAGGTATCTATAGCTTCTCTACCCTGTTCTGTAGTACATATTCATTCATTATTTGCCTTTCTTAACTGACCTCCAGTGGCTGGATAGCTCAGTGGTTTAGGTATCTGGCTGCGGAGCCAGAGGTTGGGAGTTTGATTCCCCACTATGCCTCCTACAAGAAGAGCCAGCCTGTGTGGCCTTGGGCAAGCTGCACAGTCCCAGGGCACCCCCAGAAGAAGAAGAATTCATTTCTGAGTATTCTTTACCTGGAAAACCCTGAAAAGGGTCACGATGGTGGTGATGATGATGATGATGATGATAATGATGATGATAATGATGATGATGATTACAGTGAACTCAGAGTGGTGTACATAATTCTCTTTTTATCCTTACAACAATCCTGTGAGGTACATGTCAGGATGAGAGCCTGTGTTTGGCCCAGAGCCATCCATTGAGTATTATGGGGATTTAAATCCAGGCCAACTGAGTTTGTAGGTCAGCCCTCTAGCTACTACACAGCACTGGCTTGGAGAGAAAAAGTGTCTCAGCTTGAAGACATTATAGTGTAGCATTTTTTTAAGGCTAGGCAAGCCAAAACTCACAATATATCACTGTGTAAGATTCAGTTTTCTGGTTTAAATTTCATATCCTTTAAGGACAGTTTTCTTGTTTGTTTACTTTTCTTCTTCTCCCAGCCCCCTCCAAGTGTGGGAGGCAGTTTAGTGGGAAGAGTCTGGAATAAAAACAATTTCGATGTTGTATACCCCAAATGCTGTAATACAAGCAAGCTGGGAGAAATACCCTTTAGTCCAGCTGAAGAACACATTTTTCATCTTCATAAACAGAGAATTAAGCTTAACCTTTTTCAGTTTTGCCAGATTTTTGGGGACACACTGATACCAGGGTGCTCGATCAGATTAAGTTGAATTATTAACTCTAATGTTAGTTGTTGCTGCCACTGATCTTGCAGGCTAATATTGATGCAGAGGGGACTCTGGCCAATAGTTTTGGAACAATCAGTCCTGTTTTAACTCCCCCTGCTTTCAGGTTAGTGGGCAGAATGTCAGCAAGGGTTCCATACAGTGGGAAAAGGAAAGGGTGCCTCATTGTTTCATATGTCTTCTTAGGTCCTTAGCAAGCAGTAACCTTATTTGTTGCTGTGGAGCTCTTATTATGATACATCTTAGTATGATACATTATTATAACATTATTATAAAATTCTTATAACATAATTTTCATTGTATTGCCCTCTTCATTTTTTGCAGAATGTTTAAAAAATAAATAAATTCCAGAACATTTTCTAGTTTAGATTATTAAAGGCCTTAAAGGAGCCTGGTGATTAGAAGTGCTGTTCATCTTAAAGTAATAAATTATACTAAGTAATTGCTGATCTGCAGTCATCTGTCTGTCTGTGAGGCATAAAGTGGTCAGCAAAGCTGTTGATAATCTTATTAATGCATTGTGATTAACAAGAGTAACTAGTTAATAAGATTCTAGTTTCTGAATGTTTTCCCCTAGTTTTGGATTTAGATCCCTTTCCTGACAGTGGGATAGCCTTGCTGTGTAATTCATAACTGATAAGGGTGATCCACTTTGGTGCTAGGAGATATTTGTATTCTTATAGATTAATTCAAAAATCCATTCATCCCTAGGTATTTACTATTTTTTATTTTAGAGGTGGCCTGTTTAGTTAGTTCTGACAACTTCTGATTTAGGAGGTCTATGTAGTCAAAGCTTAATTGCTTTATGCTGATTTGCCAACATGTTCCTAGCAATGAAGTAGAAACAGCTTCATCTACCATGTTAGAGACTGGAATGCTGGCTGTAATGTAGAGATCATCTGCGCAGGGGTGTCAATTTCAATCTCACTTTTGCCAGTGTCTTCTCCTAAGATTTTCTTGATATTGGAGGAGAGGACAAATAAATAATAAAGGAGAAGAAGTTGTCCCTTGGGGTGAAGTATTAAAGCCTGATGTGTCTGGGATTGCTTAGTATCAGGCATTAGTTAAGGTATATCAAGAGAGGAATGGCCTACAGAAATATACGGAATTGGCATGCTGCGTATAAGACTGCATTTTCTTTGTTTCGTTTACTTCCTATGAGGATAGCACTGCATTCATACTGTTCCAGTTTCCCTGAGGTTTCATCTACGAATTCATGTTGGTTGTTATTTGGACTATAATTTGAGGCTAATGTATTTATTGGTGTAATCACCAAAGCTTCACTTAGACCAGGCCTTCTGTGCATGTTGATTTCATTGTAATCTGCCATACAGGAAAGAAAGTTTATGTAGTTGGTTGATTTTTCAATGATAGTTGGTAATGAGTGCAAAAATTTGGATTTCTGAAGTTCTGAATCCCAGTGTTCAAATTGCCCTGAGCCAAACTGGTCTGTTTTCTGAATTGGCAAATTGATGTCCCAACTGATACTTGTGATTGATACACATTTCTACAGCATAGCTTTGTGAATCTCTTTTCTGAAATGATAGAATGAAAAATTACTTGATATCAAATTGCTTAAAATGAGATCTATCAAAGACATCTGGATGAGGATTTGAAATAACAGTTTACCAGTTCCTGATTCCCATATGAATATGGTGATGCTTATGATTAAATATGGAGAAATAATTTTGTTATTTGATAATAAATATGAGGCAAAGAAAAGTTATGTTCTCTTGCTGATAACTAAACCACCACCATCTCAAATCAGATGAATTACAAAAGTATAAGAGGTAAGATACAGTTGGACTCCAGGATAGCAGTTGTGTCTTACAGATCAAACAAAGTACTGCCTTTGGAATATTTTTGGGACTGCAACTCCCAGCATTCCTCACCATTGGCCTGTGCTGACTAAGGCTGATGGGAGTTTTAGTTCAGTCATGCCTTGAAAACTGCATTTTGCTCACTCCTGCTAAAGCTCATGACTGCAGTTCTACCCGTAGATATTAAACAGAAGAGATGTGCTTTAGCCCATGTGAACACAATTTCTAAATTTATTTCAAATAATTTTATCTGATCTGGGTGGTTTATGTGTGCTTTAGAAATGCAAGCGAAACATGCTGGATTTCTGTCAGAGACGTACTTAACACCATTTTATACAACTATTACTTGGAACAAAACTTTCAAACACCAACTTCTTGGTGAAGATTGTTGTTCCTTAATCTTCTATCCTGAATTTTCCTTCATTGCAACTGTTTCATTCTAATATCCCCATTAGTTACAATACACATTGTTTGAAGATTTGGCATATTAAGCAAGTTATACTCAACAACATTTTAAAAAATGGTGGCTATAGTGATTTTGGAATATATGTATGTCTGTGAGAGAGAGTGTTATGAGACATGGGTTTGGGATATTTGAATTTCTTACCTTGGAAAAGAACTGGAAATTTAAATTCTTTATGTTAAACTCTCATACTTTGTTTTCCAGTGCATCAATTCTTGTTTCATTTGCTTCTGCTAAGATAAACCAGGGGTCTGTAACAAAACAAAACCTTTTAGTGCATCACTGGTGCGTTTGTTTGACTGGGCCTATGACTGAGGGTGTTGGAAAAGCTGAATCAAGCAGATGTTGTTTGTTGTGACTTCGGACTGACTTCAGATGAGCAGTTCATTTGTATTTTTCCATTTTGAAAATTTAGAAGTATAGTAAAAAAAATTGTAAATCACTATGAAGTGAGACTCCTGAATCACTAATCTGTCCCGCTTTGAAGTCATCCAAGGTGGCAGTCATCACTACATCCTGTGTTAAGGATTCCAGAGTTTAACTTACTTTATAAAGAAGTATTTCTTGATCTCCCACCATTCACCTTTGATAGATGAACCTGGATTCTAATATTATAAAAGAAAGATAGGAGTAACTTCCTGTCCACTTTCTCCATTCCATGTAAAATTGTATTAAGTGCTCTGTAATTCTCCTTCTGAGTTTCTGAAAAGTATGATATCCTTGTAGGGATTGAGGAGGAGATGTAAGACAGAATTCTTTCTGTGGGCCTTTGGAGGCTTGAAATTGCTATTCTACCACTTATGTACCAAGTGTTTTTATATGTTAATTGATATAAAATAAAGTACTTGTGGCTAGGTTTTGTTGTATTTTATCATTTGTGAAGAACTTTATATTGTTTTGCAGCTTACATGTCTTTATATTGTGCACCATTCTGGGTCTCTTTGGAGAAAAGAATGACATATAAATGAAAATAATAGATTTATAATTTTATACATTTTTATCATGTTTCCTCTTAGTTGCATCTTTTTCCTGAGCTAAGCAACTCCATGCTTTCTAACGTTTTGACATAGGAGAGATGCTCCAGCCCCTTGATCAATTTGGTTGCCTTCTTCCGCAGTTGGTTCTTTTAGTCATTCACAAACACTGTCTTCCAACATGTCTTCAGTACTTTGTACAATTCTGTCTCTTTGTCTAACCTGCAATACAGAGGTCAAAACAATAGATAATGTTTCAGGATTGTTTTACTTTCTCAGCTTCCTACTAATCTGTTAGCAAAGCCTAACAGAATTAACTTTATTTACTTTTGAGCTTGTATTGGTAATTTTTTTTTCAAAAGTTTTTCACACTAAATAAGGAATGAGTGCAATCTACATTAAAATCTTGGGTTTCTACATTGACTTCTGTGGGCTGCTCGCAGGTCCATTTAAAGGAGCTTACTGGACAGAACCATGAAATCACATCTCCAGAAGATTAGATCATTTTCTTTGTAACACTTCATAGTGTTACATGTCTGCTTCTCCTTTTACAGATGCTCTATTCTGTTTCCCTCCAACCCAGCTATCCAGTTTACCCCATGAAGTCCTGTGTCTTGCATTTAATAAATACACAAGGAGGAGATCAAGGAAGAGCATACTCTGAGCTGCCTCTGTGCCCATTGTTCTTCAGATGTTAAGACCAAATCTGGATAGTAGGGGATATTTTCTATCCAAATAGGTCTCACATATTTCAAACCTCTGGTTTGCTAAGACTCCAAGTAATTACTCAGAAATAAAAGTGTATAATTTTTCAGTCTCCCAGCAGCCAAAATCCTGTTGCTTAACATAACAAGGTGTGCTAGAGTAGTTCAATTGAATCAGCAGGAATTTGGTGAGCCATCTTCTTCATAAGCTCCATTGATTCAGATGGGCTACTCTAGTTACAAGTTATTTTAACACAGAAGGTCACAACTAGAGTAGGCCCATTTGAATCAGTGGAGCTTATGGAGTACTCACCAAATCCCTACTGAGTCAATGGATTCAGTGGACCTACTCTAGTATGCTTTATTATACTACACAACAGGATTTCAGCCAACATCTCATAACTTGAGTTGTGAGTCTGTTTTTGAAGTTCTTCCCTTTTAGAGTTGCCTTGTTTTTAAATACTCATTCATATCTTCCCTCTGTGTATGGATGGTATGATTTAAGGTTCCACTCTTTTTTAACGTAAATTCTTGTTCATATCTTCCCTCTGTGCGTGGCTGATTTGATTTTTGGCTACATACGCATGAACTCATGAAGATTTAGATTGGTATTCAGAACCATGGTAGGTAGAACATTCAGAATGATTAATATTTGAAGTACATTCCTTGCAGTGTATCAATTGACTGTACCTACATTTCCACAGGAATGCTTGTTTACTATTTACCTAACCATATCCCGAGTTAAATGTTAGGGTCTGCCTATTTTTAGGAGTACATACTTTTTTTCAAAAATGGAATAGATGTGTCAAGGGGAGGGGGAGCATCAGTAGCAAAAGAAGTGGCCTAAGCATTTCTGTGTTAAATATTTATGTTAATTAGAAAAAATATGAAAACAGATGTTACATAAATTATTGCAGTCCCTTGGTAACAATAACTTATAACTGACGATAAGTTTTATATGTGTATGTTGTGATATCTGTTTCTGCTTTTTCACACAACTTACGTAATGTAACTTTTAAATAGTTGTAATTAGAAAAGCAAACATATAACATGATAGGACCCTTAAAATCTCATGCCCTTGAAAAGAATTGTGGGTTTAGTTCATGTTATTAACATAATTAATAAAACAGGTGTGTGTTTTTAAGGTACTGGGGAGTTTCTTTTGTCCTGTGTTTTAAAAATTATAGTCTAATTTCTGAGCTTTCTGACAACTCATACAAGTTATTAGCATTGGAATAGAATGCAAAATTGTGCTCAGGATGTGCAATTGATGATCTGCCCATCACATTACACAATATTAAATGTAAGTTGCTATGGGGAAATGAAATACCAAAAAAAGCTGCCTTTTTATGTTTTGAAGAGGAAATAAGTTACCATAAATCCAAGCTGATACCCAATATTTAGTGGAATAGGGTAGGGAAGATACGATGTGACACAAACTGAGGGTTAAAGCCAAAATGCACTTTCTAAACAGTCCCATTGGACCTTGTGGGACTCACTTTGAAGTGTATATGCCAAGGATTGGGCTGTAAATCTTATTTGAAATTCAGTTTGTGAAATTCTTACCAAAATCCCATTGCTTTGTTACACATGCATAATACAAATAGTATAACAATCAGTGTCCACTGGCTTGGTGTGCACGGAGAAATCCCAACACCAACTTGTTAATTGCTACCCTGTTTCCCCGAAAATAAGACCTAACCTGAAAATAAGCCCTAGTATGATTTTTCAGGATGCTCGTAATATAAGCCCTACCCCAAAAATAAGCCCCAGTTAAGTGAAACCCCGCTCTCCACCATTGTGCAGCAACCAGAAGAAGATGACATGACTGTATTTGAATAAACATAGATTGTTGTACATGAAAAAAATAAAACATCCCCTGAAAATAAGCCCTAATGCGTTTTTTGGAGCAAAAATTAAAGACCCTGTCTTATTTTCGGGGAAATACGGTAGTTTGAAATAATTGAGTATTACACTGCTTGGCTTCCGTATGCCTAACAAAGCTACTGGATCTCAGACTTTGGATTTGAGTACTTTCATTATGTATATTAATTAGTAATTAATAAGTACTTATTATTAAGCTATCATATTTGGCGTGCAGTCCTAGTAGTGATAAGATTTCCAGGGGGTCAGAATAGAAGGAATAATAAGTGAATTGGTGTTTTTTTAAAAAAGGGGAAAGGTTCTCATTCAGAATTTCTAAGAAACATCCAAGAAGATGTCATAGAAACAATGGCTGAAATCCAGTAGTAAGTCACATCGGGAGTAGGCCCATTCAGAGGAGTTGTCTCACCAGATCCGCACTGATTCAGTGAGCCTACTCTAGTTGCAACTTACTGCTGGGTTTCAGCCAATTTGTGTAACATTCCAAGAAATGGAAAGTTGACCCACTAAGTATTTTTTGATAAACCCTTATTTTTCTGTCCCCCACCCTGTTGTTCCATCATTTCCTTCCTTAACTTTCCCTGTCCCAGCAACTAATGAGCCATTTTCCTCGTGCATAATGAACTGCAGGCAACATCCAAACCTCTACAATTAACTTTGATTCCAGAGTGGCCAAAGACAGGATGACTGAAGTCCACGTTCCCATACTACACCTTTGACACATAGGAATTTCCAAATTTCATCCCCTTCTCCCAGCTTCTTCTTTGTTCACAAGAATGTAGTTCTCCTTAAAAATAAATAACACAGATTTATACTATAACTAAAAATGATTAGATCCATCATTTGTAATTGCAAGTTCATCTTTAAAATATTTCAAAGCAGTTCCCCCACGTGTGAAAATCCATTTTATGAACTACATATCTGAAGTAGATTTTTATATTTCACTTATAAAATTAGTGTTCAAATAGCAGGTAACTTATGTTTTCAAGTTTCAAGTTAATTAATAGCTGCACTTGTGGCAAGTGGCCACACCATAATATATGACTATTTATTTATTCATTTGTTTGTTTATTTGTTTATTTGTTTATTTATTTATTTTGCTATTTTGAATTTATTAAGGAAGATTTGGTGTAATGTTTGATTTTAGCAGTTTGTTTGTTGTTCAGGGTTCGTGTTCAAATACTGAAATACCTGTTTTAAAAGAATAGTTAATGTGATTTGATAATGCAATTCCTATTGTTTGGTTGAAGATTTAAAGGGAATTTTGCACTTGCAGTGGTCTAAAGCCTTGACATGGTTTTAATCTGATAACGAATGGCTTTAAGTTCATGTTCATTCAGTTCTTGGCAACAAATCTAAACCTCTGTTTTTTTGGATTTATGGGGATAAGTCCTGCTTTGGCAATCTTGTAGATCCTCAAGAGAATAGTTAAACAGTGATTAATCATTGTTTCTTCACTGAGTGTGCAGAAAAGAATGGAAAAGCTGCATTTCACACTTCTGAAGCAATTAATCCCCATGATCTTAGCCAGGTTTGCCTTGAAGATAAGTCGGGATACGAAACTGTACCTAATTTATCAATGTATGCATGCCATAAAGTATAAAACACACAATTTATTTCATATCATTTATAGTCAAATGTAAAAAAAAAAGTGACTTTGCCATCTCCAAGAGTGTTTCTTAACATTACCTTCATATAAACTAAGTACCAGAGATTACAATGGGATTCCTGTTTATTGTGCACATCTGGTGCAGTCACTATGCATTTTCTCATTCACTTGCTGGCATTTTTAGTGATTGTGGCATAAATCACCTTGCTAATCAGAAACATAAGTGACGGGAAGTCATCTCCTTTTTTTGAACAATGGGAAAAAACATATGGCTTCTTAGACAGGACTTGGCTGTTATAGTATTTATGTGGCATTATATTCTGTATTTAGAATTTTCATATTAATTGCAATGGTTTGATTGAATGCTTATAATGCCCCATGCTTATGGTCAAAGTGTGGCTATTTTACACTATGAACATAACTTGGTATGTTTTCAACATCTCATATTAGTCAAAACAACGATGTGGTAAGTATTCATAAAAATGCTCATTCTTAGAGATTTTCCAGTTCTCTCCATGCTGTGACACCCTGATAAAGCTTCCCTCTGCATCAGTGAGATTTCCTGGTTCCTTCCCCCCCATTGTTCTGCATAGGACATTACCAGATTCCACACTGTTTCATGCCCTTTCTGGTGAATCTGGCACAGGAGAGGTGCAGTTCTGCAGAGTTCTGCAACAAACCTACGCAGCTTCGCCTTTCTGCTCTTTCCAAAGAATCTTACAGAGAAAGGATGGCCTTCTACAAAGGAATTATAGTAATTTGGTGCATCTTTGCATTTCTTCCAGAAAAAGAATTACTATTAAACTTCTAAGAAATCCTATGAGAGTTTGCACAGGTTTGTTCGTAAGACAGAACCTTGCACAGAATTCTCATTTAAAGGAGAGAAGAGTGATTTTCCCCCTCAATTTATCTCCAGGAGTGAGAGGCTATGAGATTGTCATCCCTAATTCAAAACTGCAGAAATGTATTGAGCGATATACCATATATTTTTTATTTCATCAGCATTCTTTCAATTACATTTTAATTGGTGGTTGCTGCAACTGAGATACCATATAATTGGAAGAAGCAGTTCATATTGTGTGTGGTGTGATAAATGTGTTAATGGTTTATAATACAAAATGTTGCAGATTATTTTCTGACTACTTGTTTTTGCTAAATGTTAGCCACATTTGTCCTTACTGAATATTTTTGCATAGATTGCTGCAAATAAGGGGCTAAGCCTGGTTGTTAGTCCTCACTAAAGTAGCTCCACTGAATCAATAGGACTTATATAAAGCAAAAAGCAAAGCATGCTGCTTATATACCGCCCCATGACGCTTAAGACTCCCTGGAAAAGACCCTGATGTTGGGAAAGTGTGAGGGCAAGAGGAGAAGGGGACAGCAGAGGACAAGATGGTTGGACAGTGTCATTGAAGCTACCAACATGAATTTGACCCAACTCCGGGAGGCAGTGGAAGACAGGAGGGCCTGGCGTGCTCTGGTCCATGGGGTCACGAAGAGTCAGACACGACTTAATGACTAAACAACAACATAACACTTAAAGCACTCTCTGGGCGGTTTACAATTTAATTATGCAGGCTACACATTGCCCCCCCCCCCCGGTGAGTTGCATACTCATTTTACTGACCTTGGAAGGATAGAAAGCTGAGTCAACCTTGAGCCGGCTACCTGGGACTGAACCCCAGGTCGTGAGCAGTTTTGGCTACAGTACAGCAGTTTAACCACTGCACCATGAGGCTCTTTATAAGGATTAGTTTATGTCTTTTTCATTTGATGGGTTTACTCTAAATGGATATAACTTTTGACAAAAAGTCAAAATTGGATATAACTTAGATTAGTTATATCTAAGACAATTGGATATATCTTAGATTATTTCATCAGTTTAGGGAAAATTGGAAATGATAATCAAAATAAGTGAGAACTCTGCTGACAGACTCCTGAACTTTAAAATCCACATGACAGAACATAGTTTTCTCCAAGTTGTGCATAGCTATACTTAACGGAATATGTCCAGGGCAGATGTGTGAGAAGTTTATTTAGCTCATTTTATATAAGAACTTAACAATTTTTTTCTAATTCCTTCATGCATAGAGTAGAAAGAATTCAGTCTGGCATATTAGCATTGCATTTTCTGTAGTAACTGTCTAACAAGTGGAACAGCCGCCTTGTATAATCAGTTAGATCCATGTATAAGCCTAAATCACCGTTCTCATCTGAAAATATTTAATTTTAAATTAGAGAGAGAGAAGGAAATGAATAACAAGGACAGTTTTCTATTTGTGCTGCAGCTGCCAGTTCCTTGGTGGTAGTAGCAATCAATGGCAGTCATGATGTTTTCTGTCTAGCAATTGCCTTTTCTCCCCTCCTCCTATTTCATTTGGAGACCATGCTATAAATGTCCTTTCCATATGTATTTGAGTGGTGGATATAATTGGGAAGAGTTTTTATCCCCAGTACTGACACCAGTTTGCCTCCACCTCAGTGAGTTACCAAATTTTACTCTAGTAAATAGTAAAAAGTAAAAAAGTTACCAAATTTTACTCTAGTAAATAGGTGCAGCAAATTTGGAGGGTTACTTAGTTCATCCTGGAGCACATTAACATGCTGGGAAAAGGTGTCTAATATATTTCTTACAGTGCAGGGGTCCTCAGTGTCAACATAGATGTACCAGGAACAAGGAAGAGGTCCTTCCTCCCTGCAAGTATCTTCAAGGATATGTTCTAAAAATAAAGTACTCTCTTTGCTTGTAGATTTAAGCATTGGATGGCGGGGGAAGGCATTGGTTGTACACAGTAGAAGCAAGATACAGGTCAGAGCTATGTAGACTTACTTGGAAGTAGCTTGTCTGAAGATTGGTTTCAGTGGTGCTCATGAAAATGTTTAGGACTTGCTCTCAAGCAAGTATGCATTGGACTTCAGATTAGACTTCAAGGAATCCAACTCCCAATGCTATGGATTATTGTGCTGGAGATAATCTATGGGAGCAAAATAAGCCATAAATAGAGTTACTTGCAGATCGACTGAAATGTCAGTCACACAACTAGGAATGATCTTGGTTGGGGTGTGTGTGTGTGTGGGGGGGGTATGTTCAATCAAGTTGGAACAGACAGTGACCCTAATATGGTTTTCAAGGTAGGTGAGATATTTAAGGAGTGATTTTACCAGTTCTCCCATCTCCCACTGAACTTCCATGGTTAAGTGGAAATCGAGACCTAAGGCTTTGGTCTGTCGCTCTATCAGCTACACCACATTGGCTATCATCTATGGTATTACATCTTCTAAATACTGTGATCCCTTCTCTTTACTTCAGAGTTTACTATCCTTGCCATATCTTGGCCAAAATCCAGTGTAAATTGGATTGGGTGCCAGAAATAATTAATTTAAATTGATTTAAAGCTTCCTATTGCCCCCCACCCCATTACAGCTTCTGAGGCTCCCTGGAGATCCCTTTTGCCCTGGGGAAGCCTTTGGGAGCCTTGGGATGGGGAGAGGGGTCTTTAAAAGTAGAAATCACCACCAGTGGTCTTGATCCCCATGGCAGCAATCTGTCAGCAATTTTTGACTTTTAAAGTCTGCCCCGCCAAAAAACTTCCAAAGGCTTTCCCATAGTGAAATGGAGCCCTGAGGAGCCTCAGAAGTTGAAATGGGGGAAGGGGATAGGTACCTTTAAATCAATTTAAATTAATTTCTGATCCAGTTTATACCAGCACAAAGTAACACAATGGGATTTTGTCCATTGTGGTTGTGAAAGCTACACAAATGATTAGCTGAGTTGCTGTCCGGGTTTGAAATATTCATTTGGTACCTGTTCACCTTCTGTGAGAGCAAGAAAGGTTGCCAAAATTGGAATGAAAATCTTGGAGGACAGCTTTATTATTACCATGGGCTGCCAGAAAGTCAAATAGGTAGTTTCCAGATCAAATCAAGCCAGATCTCTCTCTAGAAGCAAAAAATGAATAAGCTAAGGCTATTAAACTTTGTGCCTGTCATGGAAAGACAAGGCTTAGTGGAGAAGGTTTGGGGAAAAATGATGGCAACAGGAAAAGAGAAAAACTGAATATGAGATGTTTACTCAATAAAGGAGGCTATGACCTTGAGTTTGCAAGACCTGAAAAGGGTTATTTATGATAAGCTGTTTTGGAATTCACTAATTCATAGGGTTAACATAACAGTTTGTAACAAGAATACAATACTGTAGCATTGGTTAATGAGATCGTCACATTGCTTGAATGGAGAAATCTGTCCTAGTGCTCCTGTGTGAAGGAAAAACATTGTCCATCTATACAGGGCTCCTGAAGTGTCACTAAAAGAGACAAAGCTTGCAGCCTGTGAATAAGGCTGTGAAGGTAGAGACTTCTGTCTCAGTCCTGTAAATGGAATATGCAAAGGAAAAGTACTTTCAAATATGCCTCCCCTGTCCAAAAACACATATCAGACATGAAATATGTGGAATTGAAATAAAGAAAATTATTCCTGTTAATGTGTCCAGTGTGTTCTTTAGTTACCACCACTTTTGAGGATTGTGCCTTGGCCTTGAAAATTCAAAAAGCTCATATCTAGAGGAACGTTGCTTTGCATTACCTGTTACTATATGTTGTATCCTGCTAAAGTTCTGATTGGTTGATTGCACAGAAGATTTTTATTAAATAAAATTGATTTAATCTTTGGAGATCAAAGTTTAGCCCAATCAAATTGATTTAATTTATTGTTTAAATCACTGGTTAAATCTGGTTCAGTCAATTGATTATTCCCTCCAAAATACATTCTCAGTGTTTACTGAGAAATAGGTTAGTGTTTGACTTTGTCTGCACAGTAGCTACAGTAGCAAACTACAGTAGCTTGGTTTCCCACTCTCCAGCAGAGCAGTCCTAGAGAATCTAATAGGACTTCCAAGAATTTCCAACATTACATCATGTTGAGAAAAGATTATTTTTTGAAACTAAAGGAAAAGGCTGAACCATATTTGAAAAATAAATCTGATGAAGTCTGTTGATCTGATCGAGTTTTCTCATCCTTATATATTGTTGTAGACAGGAATGTGCCCCTGCACACAAAAATGCAGTATAAGAACAATACAATTTTGTTTTTACACAAATCACTACACTGAATACTGGAAAAATAGAAAAATTAACCCAAATGATCTGTACAGAAATGTATGACATTCCATCAGTTTGAGGCCTTGGCCCAATAACTGTTGGACTCTATAATTTTAAAAAAATTTACATGGATGCCTTGTCTCATAATGTGGAAGTAGAATCGATCCCCCCTTCTTTTGAGTCTTGTTAATCAATTCTTAACACATTTTAAATTAAAACCACAATCATGTAGAGCTTTTTGTTAAAACAAAAATTAGTGATAAAAAGGAAAAGAAAAATATGATTGCTTGTCCTAAATGACTGAAAAGACGTTTTCCTTCTGTCCCTGGAACAAGAAGATTCTGGTGACTTGCTCTTTTAAAAACGTGTTAACACTAAAAATCTGAATCATCTCCTTCTCTGACTGAACACTGGTGGCTGGTTTTCCTTAGAACTGGATCATGTTCTTGCCAACTGACTAGAACAGAAACCACAATGCACATGGACTCTGGTAAAGCTGACTTTCCGTAGTTCTGTTTCATTATTTGTATGAAACACATCTATACCACTTTTCCTGGCCGAACAGTAGAGAAACCATGGCCTAGTAGATGCATCCAAGGTATTAAATACTGATATATACCAGAGTAAGTACTGTTCCCCTATTATCTTTCTACCATTGATCAAAGTATTGAGACCTTCTAGGTGGTCTTTGTTTGATGTTAGAACTGAATGAAAGCTGGTTAATTGACCAGGGTTTCAGCTCAACTGAATGAAAAATATTTTGTGAAACTTTATTAGAACAAATTATTCTGGCACTGCACTTTCTGTACTGCATGTCGCTGTACTAGTTACCTCCCACTGCTAATGCCATTTGACAAGTGACAGAACCAGACATCTCCATTTCAGCCTTTTGCCTGCGCTCTGTACTTTAGGTACCTTCTCTGATGACTGATTGCGTTTTGCCACTTCATTAAGGCATGCCTACTGGTATTCAAAGTAAATAAATAAAATGTCTTCTGAATAGTTTGGGTGAGAACCAAACTAATGTGTCTGATTTTTCGTAGATACAATTGTTTTGAGAGTTGACCTATGTCTTAAATAGTACCTGACCACTTTAGTTCTTGTGTCTTTACTATTGCCTGCGTGTGTACATGTACAGTGCATACTTATTTTCTACTTGTAGTATAAACTGGTGTGCTGTATATACAATTTATATTTATGTCAGAAAAGGGTTGCAGAGGGGTGCTTTAAAACCACCTTTTCAGCTCCAAATAGCTATTGTGTACATATGGTAAGGTACTGCTGCTTAACAATTAGTAACTGCTTTGATGAAACTAAATTACATGTTTAAGTTCCCATCAGGAAGTCGCTTCACATATCTGTATTAATGTATTCAAGGCTCGAGAAGGAAAGTTAATTTTCCAGCTTAAATATTTAATTCAAGCTTAAAATTTAGTCTGTAATTAGAGTTCCCAAATGGCAGGAACATGGAGTATTTGTCCATTTTAATTAGATTGTTGTTTACCTATTAATTATATATCATATCTTGTCATATAGTTTTGATGGTAACAGATGGTGCTAGGAGTTAGTAAGGGTTTGAACAAAATAAGATTCCACATGATTTATTAAGTTGCACTTTATTAGTGTGAGGTCTGCTTTAGTCAGGTTATTCTCCTCAATAAGAACTTTGAAATATTACACACATGTTGATTATTCCTTTATAGAGACCAGGGAAATACTTTATTTAGCTTCTGAACTTCATTACATGGTATAGAAAAAGCACTAGAATTGGTGGCACTTCCACCCATGTAAGTGAGTCATTGAATTACTAGTGGTGAAGGACAGAGGCATTTTTTCTATCTTTCATATGTAATTATGATGCCTTTTACTGTAAATTACTAGATAAGCTGATGTTTTGGCTTCCTTGCTTTCAAAACCCGTACCATACAAACGAGAAACGTACTGGATTTTTATACTGAAGATCTGGGTTCAGATCCTTTCTCAGCTGTGAAATCCCTTGAGTTCACTTCAAAATACTGAGGCCAGTTTAAACCGCCCAGAGTAGACATGTTCTATAAGTCTAATAAAATAAATAAAAATAAAATAGTTACTTCCTTTCCTAAAACAAGTTGAAATATTTATGTTGCCTTCTTTAGTTAATAGTGTTGCATACAACTTTGGAGACCAATTGATCCTTGATTTGTAAAAGATAACTTGGTTTTTGAGAAATCATTGAAGTTGTTCTAGCTGAGATTATGTCAGAAATTAACACGCAGGTCCGAAACTTTATTTAGTGAAATAAGTAGGAGAACGTAAGCTGTGAGACAGCCCTCAGTGCTTGCTTACCACCAAGTAGAAGGTATGTGATGTTGTCAGAAAAGCAGTCCCTCTTGCCATATGGGAAAATAAACTTTCTTCTGTAGGCCAGCTACATATCCTGAAATGGTTGTCTGCAGTCAACTTATAATTCCTCCCTGTTTGGAAGAAAACTTGTATTTACCATTGAAGTTGGTTAAGTTCATGTTATACAGATTTTTTTTTTCTAAAATAGGAAACAAGCATGAGAGAGTGATCAGTAGCAATATTAGTGTTTTAAAATATTGACAGTTTTTCTTCTGAAGATACGGTCAGAGTTTTGTTAGTGAAAATAAACAGATGGCTACAAGGAATGCTGTAATTTCAAGACTTGTTTAGTGGGCGACTCGACAAACAGTTGATCTATAAAACTGCCTCCTTCTTCTGGCACTGATTTTATACATTTTATGCATACGCTAGAGCAACAGATGCTCAATGCTGATTCCTTTCCTGAAACCTGTAACTTTTCCTTTAGATACCTAATGCGTTTACAGTGACTTCTCTTTCTTTTTGAAAAATTGTTCCTCCCAGGACACACACTGCTTTAAACTGTATTGTTGACCAGACTTCCAGGCAAAGAGAGATGTTTGGTAGTGTGTGAGCATCTTGGATTTGTTTCTGAGCCAAATATCATTTTGCCACAATTTGTATGCATAAGGTTAGCAGCACCGAAATCAGTATTCAACCATTTTGTGACTGGTTGCCCAGTCTTTTTGTAATGGATGTATTCAACAGAAAATCAGAAAATTATTTAATTTGGACATAATTAGTTTTTAAGCTGTGAGTGGGAACAGGTATAATGATTTTTCTGCTTTGCAAGTGTTTGTAGCCCAAATATTGCCTCTCATCTCTTTTCATGCACTTAATAGTGCTATTCCTTAATAAAGGGACCTCTTTCATTTTTTAAAAGAATTAATTGTGCATATTTTGTTTCGTTCAGTTTGCTAAGTGGAAAGTTAAATAATGCAATAAGGAATTGTTTGCTGCCCAACTTTGTTGAAAGAGGCATGTTAACAACATGCTTCAGTATTTGCTTGTAGCATTTAGAAGCACACACTGTGATGGTGTAATAGTATTTGTCAGTCATTTGAGTATCTTCAGAGACCCAAAGAACTATGTCATCTTGCCGTAAGACTGTTTCTCTTACACATTTTTTTATACACCAGTGTTTCATATTGCGCATATATAGTTCTTTCATACAAGGCCAACACAGGCACACATTGACTGAAATCCTGTTCTTCGAGCTATGCCATGTAGGTTGATTACATGATCGGTTGTGGTGATTTTTGGAAATGAAAGACCTTCTTTCATCCTGTGGCCCCCAACAGCTTCCTCATAACAAAAAGGACCCATCAGAGCCTGAGGACCTTTACCCAGAAGGAGGATCAGAAATGGTTAATTTATGAAAAATTACCACAGCTGATGATATCATCAGCTTTATGCAGGATGTAACTGCTACATCACATTAAAAAATAAGAGTTTACAAGTTGTTATGGAAAACATGGGTTCAGATTTATAGATGAGACGTGGCTAACCGTACTCCATTAAATAAATGTGAATTAGATGTTAACTATACTAATGCAGCACCTTGTGCCTTGATACAAATTATAATTTACACTTGGTGAATAGTTTTGTCAAAGTCCTTTGCAGCAACTTTGTCAGGTAAGTCTTAACCATAGGCATCCCTTCATACAGAACTTAGCCTCTTTCACAGGCACACACCCAGTTTATTTTTCTCCTTTTAGGAGACTGGGAACAATGCAGCTAAGAATTAACTAATACTTTTCATTTGTTCAATACATTGATAGCCAACTTCCGAGACACACTTCCACAAAATGGTTTACAAGCAACAAAGGAGCTGGACTTAAGCTCATATAAATTTACAAAAACAGTACGAAAAATAATGGAGAAATTTAGCCAGGTTTTGGGTTGCCAACAGGACCATGAATACTAAATACTTACTCAGGAAAGGCCTTTTTGAACTTATTTGGAACAAGTAAGTTTTTAAAACTTTTCAAAAGGCCAACACCAGAGGATTTAGAGGCAGAACAGCAGAAAGAAGTTCCTTAATTGAGGGATTACCTCTTAGAAAGCAGTGTCCCTTGTCCAAGCCAATCCAGTTGTTTGAGTTTAGTAGACACATGATCAGTGCAACTGGCAGTGACAGCAAGTCAATCTGGTCTCAGACCATTTAATGCTTTAAAGGTATACCAGACTCAGATTTTCTGACTCTCCACACCATTATGGAAATTGCATTTTTTAATCAAAAGAGTTATGCAAGCCAGTGCAAAAGACTACCTGACATAAAACTCTCTACACTAATCTAAGAGACAACCAGTGAATTGATTCATGTTACTAAGTTTGACAGTTACAAACAAGGCTGTGCTTAGATTTATAATCCTTAACTGAGAAAAGACATCCAGAGTCCAAAAGAGTCCTTTGAGTGTCTCATGACTCAATATAGGATTGATATGACAATATCATTAACAACAGCTCCTTTCCTAATCTAGAAACTGATTGCAAAACAGCATACAAACTCTCCTTGGGAATATCCATAGCCTCTCTGGGGCTTATAGATGCAAAAGAGAAGCAGAACCATGTGTCACCCGTATACTGGTGATAATGTGGCTCAAATATGCCTTTGTGCAACAGGTCTGCATAGATACCAAAAGCATGGGAGATACAATTGAGCCCTGAAGCACTCCAAAAGTCAAAGCCAAACATATCCTTCTACATTAAGTCATCTAGGTAGGATAGGAGCCGTGGTTACACTAGTCCTCCTAATCTCAAACAAACCCAGAGAG
Source organism: Intellagama lesueurii (assembly GCA_037013535.1). Classification (NCBI taxonomy): domain Eukaryota; kingdom Metazoa; phylum Chordata; class Lepidosauria; order Squamata; family Agamidae; genus Intellagama; species Intellagama lesueurii. The sequence continues at coordinate 87,088,114 of JBAJHW010000006.1, forward strand.
GAAAATTTTGCAATTGATGGTATTAAAAACTGCTGTGATAACTAGAAAGATCTAGAGGGTTGCATTCCCATCATTAAAGTGTTGCCAAATGTCAGCCAGTAGAACAGCTGTGGTTCTGTTACTAAACATGGAAAAGATGCAAATTGAAGTGGATCAAGATACATTTAAAAGGGGAGTGGACAGATTTCTGGAGGAAAAGTCCATCGCAGGTTACAAACCATGATGGGGATGTATAATCTCCAGGCTTTAAAGGAAGGTACCTCAAAATGCCGGATGCAGGGGAGTGGTATCAGGAGATGGGTATCTAGTTGTCTTGTGCTCCCAGAGGCACCTGGTGGGGCCACTATGAGATACAGGGAGCTGGACTAGAAGGGCCCTTGGCTTCATCCAGCAGGACTCTTCTTATGTACCGTATTTTTCCGTGTATAAGACACTACTTTTTCCTAAAATAGAGTAAAAATTGAGGGTTGTCTTATACACGGAAGTAAGCTGAACCTATGGCACGTATGCCACAGTTGGCATGCAGAGCCCTCTCTGTGGGCACGCGACCCATGCTAGCCTGGTGCAGGGTGCGGCACCGCTCGTTGCCGGGGCTCAGCTCAAACTCACGCTGCCGTCTTGTCCCCCACCTGAAGGGAGCCCGCAAGTGGTGGTGGAGATCAGGCGGTGACAGCAGGAGGAGGAGGCGAAGGAGGAGCTGCGCCCGGCCACCGCTTGGCGCGAAATTGCTGCTGCCCATTGACTGCGACTCCGGTGCCGCAGAAGAGGAAGTGAGCCATGCCAATGCTGCTGCCCATGCCAGTCTGGTGCAGGGCATGGTGCTGCGCACTGCCAGGGCTCAGCTCGAGCTCACGCTGCCGCCTTGTCCCCCACCCAAAGGGAGCCCCCGAGTGGCGCTGGAGGTGGTGATCAGGCAGCAACAGCAGCAGCAGCAGGAGGTGGTGGCGAAGGAGGAGCTGCGCCCAGCCACCCCTCAGCACAAAATTGCTGTTGCCCATTGACTGCGACTCTGGTGCTGCAGGAGAGCGAGCGAACGGGGTGGAGCGCAGAGCAGCACAGGAAGCCCTCGCGAAGGCCCTTCCTATATTTGGGGAAGGGGGAAAAGGCATCTCCTGGCCGCCCTCTGGAGTATGTGCCAGCCTGGAGGGTGCCCGCTGATTTGAGCACTCGGGATCAAAAAGGTCAAAATTGGGGGGCATCTTATATATGGGGGGTGTCTTATATATGGTAATTGACTCTAGCCTCAGAAACAGAAGTTGACTTGGGGGGTGGGGGAAGGAAGTTTCTGACTTAACATCTTTGCACTTCAAAAACCATCCTTGGCTCATCTGACAGGTAGGGCAATGAATAATAACTGGGAAGTTTTTATAATCATTGTAATCAGAGTTCATTACTTGTGTATACTATTGTAACTTTGAAATTTCATTTTTTAAATAATAGTAATAATAATCTTAGAACTGCAGAACTGGAAGGGACCCTATGGATCATCGAGTCCAGCCCCTGTCTTGACTGGTCCACACAACCATAGTGAATATAAACAAGTGATTAAATATTTCACTCTGCATGAGGAAATAGATTATAATCCCTAAAAGGTCACAGTGAAGTAAATCTGTTAGTCTTTAAAGTGTCACAGTACTATTGTTCAGTTTTGTTTTGTTTTTTAGTTTGTTGTTATACATGCTGAAGCAGACTAACACAGCTACCTCTTAGAAGACTACTTAGAACAGGTAGATTCACCAAGGCCTATTAGCTTTTCTTTTCTTTTTTTAGTAGAAGCACTGTCGTGTGACATTCAGCTGCTGAAACTAAGATCAGGAGAACCAGCCAGTTTTGATTTAAATCTAAAAAAGATGGCATTTATATCACATAATTTACTAGTAGTGGGAAATTACCTATTTTGCAATTGCTTCCTCCCTACATAGATCCTTCTCCAGAGTTGTTGTGTGCTTTTTTTAAAAAGGTAAACTGACATTAGGAGAAACTGTTTTTTCTCATGATGGCAAGATACTTGCAGTAGAACAAAGACAGCCTTGTTCCCCCTGCCCCCCATTCCCCACACGTTCTTTCACACCAACACTACATAGAGCATTCTTGTTTCTAGACAAATTGTACTGGCAATTGATCAGGCACTGACCAAAGTCCTCTCAGGTATCATAAGCAAAGTCACATATTTTGGTCCGTTCTTCAATAGTAAATAAAGATGCCCCTGCCATGATTTTCAGGAGTCCCAAGGCATTTTGGCTTGGGGTGTGTGCACCCCCAAGAATCCTGGGGGTAGGTTCTTGATTTATTGATGAGGAATGGCCCAAAATTTACACCTTTGCTTACATTACACAACAGGATTTTGGCTGTTGAGTATTTTTGCAACACCACAGCAACCTAGCCAATGGGTGTATATAGAGCTTTCATAATTTAAGTTCTGCAGTCTGAGACCCAGAGCTGATGGAAGAACCTGGTCATTCCTTACATGGCGGGTGTATCTGAAAAGCTCAAAAGGATTTTTGGTAAACACCACATACCAATGCACTTCAAACCCATAAACACACTAAGACAGAGACTCGTCCACTCAAAAGACTGGATACCAAAACACAACAGGAGCAACATAGTATATGTGGTCCAATCCAAAGAGGAGTGTTTGGAGCTCTACACTGGAGAAAACAAACAGCCACTAAACAGAAGAATGGCCCAGCACAGGACGGGCTCAGGACCACAATCAGCAGTGTTCCTTCATTTGAAGGACAAAGGACACTCATTTGATTACCAAGATGTATTCATCTTGGACTGAGAAGATAGGTGGTTTGAGAGAGGGGTCAGGGAGGCCATACATGTGCATATAGAAAATCCCCCACTCAACAGCGGTGGAGGACTTAAATACAATCTTTTTCCTATTTATCATGCTGCCCTTTCATCCGTCCCCAGAAAGATTAGGACCACACACACCAGAAAGACCACTGAAAGACCATTAATGACCCATGACAAGGGGAGGACTGCAGAAGTGATATTATCCCTCACCCCAAATCCTTTGTCCTTCTAATGAGCCTATTCAGACCATGAGGAAGTGAAACCAACATGGAAGATATATCAGGGATCTCCTACCAACTCTCCTCAGACTGAAGAAGCTACTTGGATGAGTAGCGAAATGTTTCAACCTAACAAGAAAGAAGTCCAGTTGCCATGACTCAACTTCCAGATTACCACACCTGGATGACTGAGAATCTTCACAGATATTCTGCAGTGAATATTTCAAAGGTTGAAGACTTTATTTATTTGAAGCTCCCCCCCCCCCCCGTTCTGGGGCTGTGGCAAGTTGTTTAAAGCATTTTAATGCAAATGTCTTTGATTTTAATTTGACACCTCATTCATATCTCTACAACCACAGTTAAGTGCCCTATCAACTTATGCAAAGACTAGCTTTTACTTCACTTTTAATATATAGATTTCATACATCTATTCAAAGAGAACCTCAAAAATAGCAGCTGCTGTTAGAGAAGTGTTTACATATGTGGTATATATAAGATGATTTCATTCAAAACAGCTACTATTAGTTCATGTAATGAAAGAAACTCAGCTGTTTTTTAAGATCATCAGTGTAAACTGTGTCCATGTTATTCACACTAATAGTGTTAATGCTGCAGATTCTACAGTTCATAAAATGTTATTCCAAGCTTATAAAGTGTTGGGATAGCCTGCTTCCTTTTTAGAAAGGAAAATGTTAGCATTTTCTTCATTTGGGATATCCTATTTCCTTTTTTCATTGAATTGCCAAGGGTTGGATACAACTGAATGGTTAATTCAATTAAATTCAATTTCCTTTTTAGAAGAGAAAAGAACTCTGGAATATCTTCACTATGCCTTCCATGAACAGGGTTACACCATGGGAAGATATTCCTGTTGAGGTAGCATATTCCCTCTGACAAGCCTGTATAGAAGTAAATAATACTGGTGGTTTTTCTTCAAGTGAATAGAACCAATGGGAACAACTATTTGTCACCATATGCTAAGTGCCCCATACCTCGAATAAATAGAGACACTAGTTCTGCAAATGCATATCTAATCCTTCAGATGCATCACTATTCTTTCAGAACAAATGTGGACAGAAGTCACTGATGAAATAAACAACAGCAAAATTTCAGGAGATTTTTAAAAATCCAGTGGGCTAACTGATATTGAGGTATGCTCAGAACTTCAGAAGAGTTTGTAATGAAATCATTGAAGAGTACTGTGGTTTCTTAAAGACTGGTGGATTTATTATGACCAAACATATTTAGAAACTTTTTTTTTTCAGGCTCATGCAATCATTGATAAAATCATCTGTATTGCAGATTTTGTAATAAATACTTTCTGTTTAGATTTACTGCTGTCAAAAATCTCACCAGTATTTATGCTGTGGGGATATACAGTATGTATAGATATAGGTATAAAATCTTTTTCCAGTGGACTTTTATACACATACATATGCACACATTCACACTTGCATGTATATATGTTGGGAAGAGAATTTCTGTTTCAGGAATCAGATACAACAGATAAACGAATATGAACCTTATTGTGGCCCTTCTATCAAGAGTTAGGTTACTTTACCTCTCATTGGTGTTAGCCTCTAATAAAGTAATATGTTTATGTTGGCTATTGCTAATGTAACATGTAGCAACACCCTGTAGTGAGTATCATTCAGCTTTCAGAGAGTTTAGAATAAGGAACATACCTTATTTCAGTTAATAGAGCCAATGGGAGCATGTGTAAGCTTTTCACTATGCTGGACTAGTATATCAACAGAGACAAGGTGGAAAATATTGTAATTTTTGCAGTTAGTGCGGTTGGGAAACTATGGCCATCCAAATGTTATTGAACTCTATCATTTCTACCAGCTGGGCTGGCATGACTTAATTTACCAACATCTGAAGGCTCCCAGCCCCAGTTTAATGAAATAAAACATTCCTAACATGGTGTGACTGAGGGAGTACATGCAAAGATGTAGCCATTCTTGTGCATATTTTGCTGATGTGTTAGTGGTCAAGGCAAGTGAGTAAAGCATATTGTTTTACAAATTAGCAAGGGAAGCCCACTATCTAGTCTGGTGGTATAGTTGTGAGCAGAGAGCTTTCCAGATCTTAAAAGGTGTTCTGTTCAAGTTTGTTATGACAATAATGTAATCAGGTCCTTGGTCCATCTTCTGAGTACTGGCCATATCTGATTGACAATCACTTTCTAGAGTCTCAAATGCCTTATTTGTAAATGGCATCCATTTTAAGAAAACTTTTATGTAGAAATCATATATTGACCAGATCACTCATAGCAAAACCACCTAGTTCACTTGCCAGAGTGTTTGTTTTATCAACACCATAATGTACCAGATTTATTTTTCAGTTTGGAATTTGTAAGCCTTTCCCAAAAAATCTTGACACTTTAGCTGAAAATTAAAAGTTCTCAGGTTGTAAATATTGCTCTCTATTTACTTGCTAGACAGAACCTGCTTCAAAGTTAGAATGGCAAGTCATTTTTCTGTGGTGCAGAAGTGTTACTTTTATCTTTAACTGATGTTTAACAAGGAGAAGTCAACTGGTAAAATTTTCCCTCTCCTGGTCAGGCAATGGGGAGAATTTTACTATCTGCAGTCTTGATTGTTGCAGTGGTGTTACAGCTTTTAACTACATTCAGTTGTCAAAATTGCAAAGGATAGCAGTTTGTCTGAGAGGGGCTTAGCAGAGGATGCTACTCTGGTCCTAATCTAGACTGAATCACTGTCATTGTCTGGTCTCCTGTTACTTCTCTAGCGTAAAGAAGGAAAAAAGTCATACCTAATGCATCTTTAAAATCTTGCTGAATTTTCTCCAAAATCTTTATCTTGTATTCTTATGATAATTAAAATTAGCCAGGTCAGTAGTAGAGACAGAGCCTTTTAGTTGTGCTATTGGTGCTGTGGAATACTCTCCCTTGGGAAGGCTGCCCGGCCTCATGTTTGTGTTATGCTTGATGCCTCAGGAAAATCTGGCTTTCAAAGCAGACCTTTGGAGTAAGCTTTTTTGGGGTCATTTTCTGTTTATTTCCCATTTTAATGCCACCAATGTGTGGTCTGTGTTGGATTGCTTGGTTTTATACTGTTTTGATATTTTTGCAAGGCTTTTGGAAGCTATTTTCTGTTTGTTTGTTT